>CAXAMN010027139.1:807081-834581 GCA_963970005.1 Durusdinium trenchii | reverse complement strand
ATGTTTTATATATATTGGGATTTTAAATATTCGATTCAAGAATGATAGAGATATATTTTGTCGTTGGTATTGTGTCCATATAATGTCTGCAGAAATTTGGGTTGGGATCGTTATTTATCCGATGGATTTTGGCGATCAGAAAATAATTCCGAAATCGACCTTCTTTCATGCAAAATACCATGTCTAGGTCTCGGACCAGCTCCTGAAGTGCTTGTCCAGAACTCTGCGGTTTCCCTTCAGGAGCCTCATTGCAATGCAAGCTCTGGAAACAGCACTCCTTGCGCACCTTGCCACACAAAAGCTGTCTTGTTGCAATCTCGCTCGAAACACCACCGAAAAAGCACGAGGCAGCGCCTTTCCAGAGATGTTCAGGCTGCACATATCTGTCCCCACGTCCATGCCTGAGTTTTGTGTATGTTCAATGACGGTGGGCAGCCTCACACTTTGAGGCAGGATACTATTGCAAGTCCATCAGTGCCAAGTTGCCATCCAGGAATGTGCCTGAGAAAGAAGGACCTGAAGATATCAAACATGTATTTCTTTGGTCTCGCAGCTCTTGTTCAATGTCGGAGGCAGTCCTCCTCCAGCAGTGTAGGCCGGCTGTGGAGGTTGCACATATCCAGACCTGAAGCAGCATGGAATGAGCAACCACTGCGGTTGTAGTTATTGTACAAAAACGTATACCTCCTGATCCATACTATCGTTTGGGGTGCACTTGCAGCCGCGACACGGCATGTGACTTCTATCCACAGCCTGCACGTCCCCACTCGCTTGACCTGACGTCCAGTTGGCCTCGAACATCGCACCTGCCAACGAGTGCAAAACCAAAAACCTGGATGGCATCATGCAGACCCCGGGTTAGGTAGGATGTGTGATTTTTGGTAGGCCAAAGCTTGCCTACAAAACCATTCCAAACACAAGTTAGAGGATCGATAGCTCATGCGGGAGCAGAATGACCAACTATTTCATTGATATAATGGTTCTCCTCATTCTTCTGGCCGTGAATTGAACCGAGCTGCTGGGCTGCGCCGACTTGAAGTCAGCTTCAAAGAAGTTGTCGGAGGAATCAAAAGCCGTGAAATCCTGACCTCCAAAGATCCAAAGTTCAAGGCAATTGTTTCTCCAAAGGAAGATGGAACATGTGTCCTTTTGTCCAATCTGCCGACGCGGAGCCAGGTGGCGGATTGGACGGCGCATCGACGAGATCCTTGCCGTGAAGAGGCAGTAGGAAAGAAAAGCGCCGATCGATCGGCAGGCTGTGATGATGTGATGATTGCTGTGATTAAACCCTGTCCATCAGATCGTTGGATCCGGTGCTCGTGGGCTGCATCCGAGAAGGTGGTCCTTCAAAACCTGGGGCCCATCCGCAGAGGCTGAACCCTGTTCTGAGATTTCTCACAAGAAGCCATGCAGTAAGGTGGCGCGGCACCGGAGTGGAAGATGTCGCAGGGGTGCAGAAGTCAGCCCAGTCTTCACCAACCTCAATCTCTAGCTGTCGTTCAGGACGTGCTTTCACCGCACCGACCATCCAACCTCTACATCACTAAGCCTTGAGCTGTCTGTGCAGCCGGCGCGGTTCTGTCAGAGTGCAAAGATTCGCTTCAGCTTAATGGGGGTAGCGCTGGCACACCCTTATTGATCGCGTGTCCCGCGCAAACCCAACTTTTGTTGGCCTGGCTGGCTCCTCAGCATCCATATCCAGTAGGTCAATGTTTGAAGGGGGAGCCTCCCACACAAACACGTGTAGAAGCGAAGAATCAAAACAGCACAAGCATCTTCCAGTCCCCACCTTGCTGCCAGAACCTCTTCCAACACCTGCCAAGTGCGGCTTCAAATTTTAACACCCCTCATGTGTGAGTACATGGAATGCACGGTGAGCTGGAGAACCGGCTTCTGTCAGAGTCAGAGTCGTTGTCCTCTCCACTGAAAACCAGTGGCAAGGGTGCTGTGACAAAAAAACAGCTGTGATCTCCGCCTCTCCTGCTGCAAAGCAAAGCTCGGATCAAACAGTCCATATTTGTCTTCCTTGGGGCGAGCATCTTCCTGCCGTATCGAATAATCACATCAATGATGACGAAGTCTGTGAGGGCCAACGCCCCATAAAACCTCTTGCACCCACGGGCGTTCAATGACATGCCCGTGCTGGGTTCGTGTCCTCATCCCTTCTTGGTGAAGGCGAATTTTTCCCATCCTCAGAGAGGCAACCCACTGTCGCGGAGAAATGATCTTTTTTAAGACAAAAAGCCGCGCATACTCTGTGGGGATCAGGCACTTTTACTATATAAGCGCTCTTGGATAATCAAAGTGCCTCGAATCTGTTGACATTCTCTCGCGCAGCTCTCTCTGCCATCTGCTCCTCCTTCAGCCTCCACGAAGCTTCATGGTATGGTGAAACTGTGCGAATACCGCAACCACATCACAGATGCAAATGCGAAAGGCTGTGTGTACCTACAATTGACACTTGCAGTTCTTGGGATCAGCGGGATCACTCCAATCGCCCACGCCCACGCCTATTGAAGCGCCGTTCCAGGTCAGCGGCCTGAGACGCAGACAAGCTGCGAGAGTCGCCCACGCCGGGTCGGAACCTGGAGCAAAGCTGTGCGTAGCTGCCCGGGAGAAGAGCTGGACACCAACAGCGTCCATCGTCTTTATATGTCTGTCTGGATGCCAACCTTCACTCGTCACATCCTTTTTGATCAGGGTGGAGCAGTTAAATGCTTATGGGACTAGGATGTGTACCCCAAAATAGTTCAATCTACGTGCGTCTCTCTCCCGCATTGAAACCACTACTTTTCGTGTAAGGCTGTGTAAGGCATATATAAATGCACTCGTTCAGAGCCAGCCACTCGTTCATGGCTTCATTCAGCGCACTGCTGAGAACAGAAGAAGCGCTGCTGGAGGCTGCTTGCGATGGACTTTTTCGACCTGGAACGAGCAAAATTTGAGACATGTCAATGTCAGCACTTCTGGAATCCACTCCTTTGTCTTCACTCTGTGTCAGTCAGGACTGGTTGGACAGGCCAACTCGGGCTTGCAAGTAGAAATTCCAACCTCCTCCGATTGCAGTAGGTCCAGCTCCAGTCAGCTTGGTATGGTGCAGCTTGGCCTGCGATGAGGACTTCGCCCTGCAACTACCAAGTGATTTGCACGACTTGCCCCAAGTAGTGAGAGTAGGGCCTGCTCCCTCTCCGATTTTAGAAATTCCTGCCCCAGACGCTGTGCCGTAAACAAGGCATAACGGCCCATCACCTGTTCGCCTTTTGATCGTCTCTGGTACGCTTACTCATATTCTGTGTAAGGTCCTTGTCATTAAGCAGCTTGACCAACGTATCAGCCTTAGTTTGCTGGAACTCTGAGTCATTGGCCAGGCTGACGCAGGCTCGACCAGTGATGACTCAGCTTCCCACTTTTTCACGAACCCCACTGCCTCGACCAAACGAGCCCTGCTGAGTCTCCAAATGCACTGTTTACGATTGTTTGCTTTGTTAGGTTTGATGATTCGTATGGTTGGTCGTGCCAGGCCAACTTCGAAAGCGTGAAATCACTACATGGTTTGTTGGGCAAGCCACTTGGCTTGGGAAGGACTGAACACACAAAAATAAACTGGAAAAAAAGGAGGGATTGCTAGAAGTTGCCATTGCTGCCATTCTTTTGCATACAAGCGACAAGCGACAGAAGAGCAACCATATATATAAAGGAATGAATTGAAAAACCAATAGGAAACGCAAGTGGCGGTGGCTCGATTCAACCAAAACAGGGTAGAACCAACTATATAAATGAAAAACAATAAACAAATTAACTCTGGGAAGACATTTAGTTACAGTGTTCCAACTCCCCAAACAACTCAAGGATTTAGAGAGAATTCCGCAGTATCTAACAGGGTGCCCTTGCTGTAGGATGTGGTCATTTCAAATCATTTCTTCCAGATGAGCGACCGGCAAAACCTCCCAGCAAACTGGGTTCCACTTTGACAAGGTTATCGATTTTGGTAGTTCACCATATCGTTTTTCAGGGTTTGGTATAATCCTGTTTGACTTCGCACATGCGCGTGAGGGTTCTGTCACAACCACAAGCTGAGTCTAGCAGCTGCCAAAAGACACCCGGATGAGTGCCATTGTTCTTTTGAAAGCCTAGAAGATAACCAAACTCAAACAAAGAACATGAACAGTAACAATGGAACAAGGTCTGATAGTTCAGAGTATCGTTTTTGGTAGTTCGCTATATCGTTTTACATGGTTTGGAGACACTCACATCATATAGTTCGCTATATCGTTTTACAGGGCATAGGCAACTCACATCATAAAGTGGAACCTCGAAGATCAAGCACTTACATGAACTGTTTCGCCTCTAGCTCAGATGGATGGTAGTGCTGTTTGGCCTCTATACTGTGGCTGGCGCTGCTTGTGCCATCGATTTCCCTTTTGCTTGATGTGCACATTGCTGAACTAAACTTTATACTTCAGAATTGCTGCACTGCACTGATATGTCATTTCAGGATGTGGTCACGAACACATGGGAAAATCTGCCTCTGTCCGTGCCATCCTCTCGACACTGGAAGTTGGCCAAGCGCCGGAACATGAGCTGCTCTCCCCGCCTGTGCGGGTCAGAGTGGAAAGAGCTCGCCCAGGGGTCAGTTCGTGTGACTTGTTGAGCTCCGTGCAGTTCGTCTGCGATGTTCTCCCCACCATTTTTGATCAAATACTCAAGCCTTGTTCCGACCCAAAAGCTGTCGAAGCCAGGGATCAAGCATCAGGCATCGACAGGCTTAATGCAATGACGGTGTGATTTGAGCAGCTGAGGCCGGGTGCATGATAAGTGTCTTGAGAATTCTGCGCCACCTCAAGCGCTGGCACTCAAGTCCAAGCTTTCAAGGATGCGATTAATGTTGAGGAAACTCTTGCAGAACGCAATGTTCTCAAAGGCCCCAGCTTTTCTTGGTTGCCATTAAGGTTCTCGACTGCACGTGTCATGATTTTCCTCGGAAGCCCCAGTAATAAATTGAACATTTGTCAGCCAGGAAAACATAAACTTTCTCTAAGAGAGCAACTGGCGATACTTGTAGGTCTGCGCATCAAGAGCAAGCTCATGGAGGACCTGAAGTGTGGAAGATGAACGCCAAACAAAACATCCGAGTTAGCAAAAGCTTGAGGTCAAGGCATGCACAGTGCGAGATAAAGCTAGCTAGAGGTTGTAAAGGAGCAAATAGCGCACTTGTTTCTAGTCTTTGCGGAGACACCCAAAATCGCAAAGGCTCTTGTTGCACCTGTGCTAGAACCCCAGGTCTAGTGCCGTCCGAATGCACACCTGCCAGAATCCTAGCTTTCCTGATGAATCGCTATGTCAACACGATGCTCTTGTGCTCTTGAGAAAGGCTTAAGTGCCGAAAGTCAAATGCTGGTGATACTGCCTAATACCTGTGGCAGTTTCAGCATCCCATTTCAATCACCGAGACCGCAATGATTCATGCAATTCCTTCAGTGTGAAGGCAGTTAAGGGCAGGGCACTGTTTGGGCAACCCCACCGCTTGTTGGAGGTTGCCTTCCCCAGAGCGACACATCAAACTAGCCTATGTCAAGAGACTCTTCGGGACTCAAAGCTGAGTCGAATGCCTCGCGCAAATTGCGCTCCTGAGTGTCAACATGCGTCACGATCACTGAGTTCTGGACCCATGCTTTGCGGAACGATGTATCCAAATAAGTCTCAACAAAACTAGAAAGTTGAACCAGGGCAAGTGTCAAAAGGTGTCTCAAGCTCCGCAACTGCTTTCGCTTGTCTTTTGATCCTCAGTCCGTAGGCTCATGACTCATAACATATGCCTCAAGTTCGGGACAAAGCTGAGTACATTGCTTGATTGCCTCATGTTTCAACTTGCCGTACCTCGTATTCAGACACCATTTTTGGGGGGCAGATAATCCAGGTCACACGAGAACAGCACTCGGAAATGCGAGATTCATGGCTACCACTGAGCAAGCGGCCACTTGTCAAGCGCCTTTTCCATGTGGAAAGGCAAGGACGTTCGTGGTGTATCCACCTTGAACGCCTCTGTGCTTTGAGCCGGTCATTTGCATCGCACTTGCGTGCGTGGGGGATCTGGGGACATCCTGTCTCAAAGCCACCATGAGCAGTCAAAACAATCTGCAGCCTGCATCTGGCGATTGGCCATGATCGAGTCAAAAGCAAGACTTTTTCCGTGAAAAGCTGTCACCAGTGAAACATCCTCGTGCCATTCGGCAGAGCGATTGGGTTGGGACTACATACCAGCAACATGAAGCAAATCTTGCTGGCATGTACTGATCGGAGAATTATTCAAGCCAATAAGAGCCAACGCCCTCCAACTCACTTCCCGTAGAGGCTCACACCCCATGCCTGTCAAACGTCTAGCACGGAATCGTACGATCAAGCAAGGCTGTCTGCAAAATCTACAAGCCTTGCTGTAAGCATCTGCAAACTTGGCAACATCTGAGTTGCTCAGTGGTTTGTACCTGAAAATGTTGAAATGTGAGGTTGTCAAGGTGCTTGAAGGTGCTTGAGGGTGCTTCAGCCAAGTAAATTAGGCTGGGACCAGTGGTTCGAGGGGCAATTTAGGAAACGACCTCAATGAACCCAAAAGCAGGAGTAGTTTGCGTGACTGACATGGCTGAGCATGTATGGCCCATAAGGCCGTATGGCTGTTCAAAGCCCATCGCGGCTTCTATCCATCGCTTTTCCCAAGGCCGCTTCCTGCGCTATGAACCTTCCAAAGAGGCAGCGGTACAGCATCAACATGAGGCCTTGCTGCTGTGCACCTTTCTGAATCCGGCAAATCCTGTAGGTTGGGCCTTGGGAAGAAAACAAAATTTCCAAATTCATTGGTTGAACAAGTCCTGAGAGATTGGCATGGATCCTCCTCGCCGCATCTGATTCTCACCAGCGCGCGTTAGCTTCCGCGACCTCCAGCCCACGTTTCCTTCCAAAAGAAGCCGCCTACGCTTACCATACTCACCTTGTACGGCTTGAAGGTGACTTGGACGGTGGATTCACAGTCTCCTCGCAAGAGAGTGAAGGAAGAACTGTAAAGTTAGATGCCCAAGGATCCGGCAGGCCAAACAGCACAAGGAATGCTTATTGCATAAGGCCTCACACCGTGACTGGGCTTATGCCATGCCAGATGGCTCCAGATCTTGGGCTTATGCGGCACTCCAAGCTCTTCTCTGACGTTACCATCCTCTCGCAGCAGCAAGATGAGTGCTTTCTGCAAGAGTCCCACAGTCCCACAATTTTCATGGAGCCCATGGCAAGAAAAGGCAGCAAGCCTACAAAGTTGAAGCATCTCAAGTTGGTGCAGCTCCTTTGACTTTCTTGTCTTGGGGCACTCAGGGTCCACCTGCAACGCCTTGACAATCAAGTCACAAAAAGGTGACCAAAAAGGCTGCAAGTCTTCGCATGGTAGAGCCAAAATCCCTACAGCCAAATCGGCGTCATTGGCCCTAGCAGCTGCTAACTTGTTGATGGGCCCTCCGTGCCCATCCTGTGCTCGAAAATCAGCCGCAACCAGAGTCTCTACACCACTTTTGCAAGTTGCACCCTAGCTTTGGCGGCATGCTCTCCCTCTCTCTCTCTGTCTTTGTGTTTCTGTCCACGTTTTCTCCTTCTCAGGATCCCAGTCCTTCATCAACCATCCTACTCCAAGACGTGTTGGCCTAAAAGAATGCAAACAGCGTATGGCACATGACAGGGAACATGAAACATAATGTGAAGAATTGAATGTGTGGGAAGTTTGGGATCTGGGTGTCTGGCTTGCTCCCTGCTGGTTCGCTTCGATGAGCAAGCTTACCACAATTGCCCTGGCAAAATTAAAATGAAGAGAAACACGAGCACGCTTCAGCTGCAAGAGCATTCGCAAAAAAACTACCACGCCTGGATCCAGCCAATCTCCTGCTGACAAGTCTCTGGAAACCTCAGGTGGTGGATAACTGGGCGAGCGGCCCAAGTGTTGGACACCCTGTGCCCTGAACAAATGCCGCTCGCGCGGGACAGCCTTGGAAACCAGTGTCGTGGCTGCTGCAGTTGATGGTGGTTAATGTGCATGGCTGACGCTGACCCTCTGAGTGTCGCTGGCCGTGTGTTGGTTCATGCAGCGACGAAACTCCTTGGTCACTGGGCCTGTGGGATCCCAACCTCGCACGCCACAGGTTTTCTTGACAAATCTCTTAGATTCCTTCGGAACTTGTTTAAGCTCGCAAAAAAGGTATTGCACTAGCAAACAGACAGGTTCTTCAGGAATTTGACGGGTCTGAGGCAACAACCTAAAGTAGCCGGATTGAAGCCACCACCTCAAGATCTAAAGACTTGATGCCAGCGGGGCTACCATCCAATCTTGGTTTAAAGACCCCGCGATCAGCAAACGCAACAGCCAGCTTCCTGTTAGCTTGTGTTGGTCTTTTTTATGCCCTACCGTAATGAAGGCGACCTGCTTTTTAAGGTTAGGTCTCTGGGCGGCTTTTGTTCATCAACCAAGCAGATTGGGCCTTTCGTCCAGCCCCTGGTCAGGTTCTAGAATGGCAGCCGCAGCAGCTATATGAGGCTGCAACGGGAGGGTGGGGAAGTTGATCCAATAGCAACACTCCCGCTCACAAGCCGCAAGCCTTCAGCCATTGAGGCTTTACGCACATTGCGCGCGAAATAGTTTCACGCTGCCCTTGGTCAGAGGAATTGCAATTCATGGACCAAATGGTTAAGAGGGAACTGAAAGTGTAGATTGTCCGGGACTCTGGATTGTTGATCAGGCTGGCAGTCATTACGTTAAATCACCGGCTTCGTGGAAGCCGTGCTTTGTGTGAAAAAAAGAACTTTCCCTCCACGTGTATCAGCACGGTGCGCAAGTCCAGTGAATGTCTAGCCGACTCCTCGTTTAGATCCGCTCTTGCAAGCGCTGTGGGCTGCAATTGCTGGAAACAACCGTCATGGCAAATGCATTTGCAATCGTCTCGATTGTCCGACGAGTTCATCACCAAGGATCCATCACCAGTATGTCGCGCTTGAGTGGACCTCTGACAAAGAGTTCCGCAAACAATCCTTGGTTGGATCCTGTGGCCTGTGAAGCCTTTGGTGGTGCATTTTCGCTGCGTCGGATAGTGTTGTTGATTTGCATAGTCGGCATCTGATTGGCCGTTTCCTTGGTTCCGTTTCCTAGTGTTTTTGCTTTCCTTCCTTTCCTCTTGCCAATACCGTTCCCTGATTGAGTTATCAAGCTTGTTCAAGCTGCTCCGACAAGCCCCCGGTTTCTTCAGCCACCGTCCACGCATTCTTCCACGCACTCAGCAAAGTAATGTTCACCAGCATGCTGTCCATAGTGCCCATCAGCAAATGTTGTTTTTTTCCCTTTCTGCTCTGGAGAATCTTTGGTTTGATTGTCTTTCCTTTTCTTCTACCTTTGCCCTTGTTTTGTCTGGCCCTTGCTGGCAATCTTTTCCAGAACTGTGTTCCCCCTGCGGCTTCATAACTCAAAGACATCGTCTATAAAGTCTAAAGCACCCACAAATCCTTTAGCGCAATCTTTTCATCTTCTGCCCCGTAGCCAAAATCGCTGGCCATATCACCTCCATCCACAACTAAGAGCCATTGTGTCACACCGTGTAGAAGGCCCATCCAACTGCTCATAGGCTGTTGATTCCTGCATCTGGTGAACTTCATGAACTGTAGGCACCTGTAGAGGATGACGTTCGATGCCCCTTTCCAGATATATGTTTTTGCAAAATGCTCCTGGGGTATTGCCCGCCTACCAATGGTACTACCAATGGTGGGTCACTTGCCTTCCTCTATCCGAGAATTTGTATATACACTGCTTCTTTGCTCTCTGACTGGTTAAGTTAAGTAGTGCCGGTCCCATTTCACTTCTTTTAGTCCTAGTCCTAGTCCTGGCCCTGTGACGCCCCACCCGATCGTCCGTACTACCCCCGAAGGCAAACAACGATTGCTTCCCGTCATCGCCCGGGAATGGCTCCCTTTCCACATGTCCAATGACAAGTGCTTGTGGCTCGTAGGCCAAACCGTATCAGGCTCTTCCAGGGTCACCGATCACTGCTCCGCTACCACTGAAAGAGTGACACCAGCATGAGGCCTTGGAGACCTAGACTTGTCGTGCCTTTTATCCACAATGGGAAGCAGGATGCCTGTTCTTGCGCCTCAACCTACCGGATGCTTTTAGTGGTTTGCCATAGTTTGCCAGTAAAGTCACTCAATTCTTCAACTCAAAATGCCTCAGCTGCTGACCTGAAGCTTCTCGCGGGTCCATGTGGCCAGGCCTTCCGCTTAGAGGCATCTGAAGTATGCTGTTGCAATTGCTCGTCTGATTACATGCAATCGTGCACCAACCCTGACAGTGTCCAACTGCCACCGCAAAAGGGCCAGGAGCATCAGCACAGACCCCTAAAGAACTTAGATTAATATTGACCCACCAGGTTCCCTGCTTGAATTTGCGCGGCACATCTGGCACCTCGACTGACCGAGCTGCGCCGGCGGACATCTGTGGACCAAACGACATGGCTGGACATGGCTAAGGAGTGGGCACTCACAGCTGCGCGAACGCTGAAACCATCAGGCCGAGATCTTGCATTGATTTCCTCTTTGTGAATCCTGATTGCATGGTTGCACAGCAGAGCGGGGCACACAAAGTGACCCGATGCACAAGAGATTCAAAGCGGTCCTCTGTGTCCATAGGATATGATCTGCTGCTGTCAGGCCCGGGCCACCAGGCATACTTGGCACACTGTCATGCCCAAACTATGCACAGGTCACAGTAGAGAATTTCTGAGCCAAGAAATCCAGGGTTTAGAATCACAACTTGTATGACGGAAACCATGCAGCAAACATAATCGCTCCACGTGCACGCGAACTTTCAAACTTCCAGGTGCTGCCACATTCTTTCCGACACGGACGCCAGGACAAGCCGTGTATCCCTTCAACCAGGAGACCACGGGACCGGACCAGGACCAAAGGACCAGGGGGCCAAAGGGCCTGTGGACCAGAGAAATAGGAACCAAAGGACAAAAGGACCAAGGGACCAGGGCACCAAAGGACCAGTGGACCAGCGGACTAAAGGACCAGAGGACCAGAGGACTCGCAGACCACAGGGCCAGGAGAGCAGCAGAAGAGGCCTATCCAGGAATATTCTTGTTTGATAGTCATTTTTGTTTTTTTGATCATCTTTTTTGTTTGAGGATCTTTTTACTTTTTTTGATCTAGATGCCTCAGTCAATGCCATGGAGCGGCACCTGCCTTTTTGGGATGTGCTGCCCAATCCTGGATGGATGACAAAGGAACCCATCGACGAAGTGTGACTGGTACAATTTGCCGTGTTTGAGCAGCCTTCTCTCCATGTGCAGGTTCATGGTCTTGTTGTCAAATTGCTATTTTCATAGTAGAGTTGCGAACCATGCCTCCCCCTCTCTGGAACCCAAGAGCTTTGCAGCACGCACAGCAGCCAGCAGCCACGGCTTCCAACCACCACACGTTTTCATTCAAATGATTCAATCTACGCAAGCCACGTGCTCTCGGTCGGCATTGATTTTTTCACGTCGTCACGTCGGTTGGAAGGTCACTGGCGCTCCTGACAGGTCACACATCAGTCGGTTGGAGGTAGATGGGGTGACAGAGCGGCCAAAGAGTATAGCCTTGTCAGTATCACAACATTGTTCCACGCGGTGACAGTGGACCCCAGGTCAATCGTTCTTCCCACAATCCTGCCTGAGCATCTGTTACAGTTTAAGATGGGAGAAATCTAGAGGAGGAGTGGTTTAACGTCTTCAAACATCAATTTAACATCCACGTGGACCGGATGGACTCCGCCAGCTTGTCCTGCAAGTGCCAAGTAACGTGCCGCGAAATGCATCTGTACCTGCATGCTACAGATTCGAAAGCCCCCCGCTCAAATGCAAAAGTCCCGTGCTCACACCCTAGGTGGATCTTCTCATGTCTCATTGTTCATATTCATATGATATTATGATAGTAGGAGAGACCAATCACGAAAGGACTAGCAGTTAGCACCCTGCTTGAATCAGAACCCGCAGCTTCGTTGTGTGAGAGGAATCTTAGTCTCCAGCAGCTTGAAAGCGTCCCTTGGAAATTGGAGTGCAAGTTGGAAAAATCCAAGACGAGAAGTTGCCTCGACGGCTGCGTGGGAATCATCAGAACCGAAGCGAAGCAACGGTGACATGTCATGCACCGAAGACGTTCTCCAGGTGCTCAGGAAGATGCTCACATGCGAGGATAGTGATGGCTTTGCATGGCTCTGCTCCAGTGTGAGCTTGCAAGTGAGTTCCTCTTTCAGTGTACCTGATGCAGCTTGCATCTGGAGTGTCCGGAGAAAAGCTTGACTCTAAATTGCTCTAAATCTCTCTAACTCCTCCAAGCTGCCAGACATCACGTCTAGGGCCTCGGCTCTTCACGGTCCACCGAATAACACACCCCTCGGCTGCACAGCACCCTGAGCTCGGCACCCTGAGTGGCTCCAAGTGACCTCAGGCCGCACGGGGTGACCGGCCTGGCCTGATGGCCTGGTGGTGCCCTCCTTCACTCCGATTCACTCCAAGGGACCCATCACTTCTCCTCGTGCATTCACAAGGCTGAGGTGGATGACGGAGGTGTCTGGCTCACTGACCTAGGGTGGCCAGGTAGACATGGATAAATCAAGAACTCATCAGGGCAGAATCAAAGAGCTACGTAAGTCCAACGAAGAACTAGCATCATGTTTATGACGTCATGAACATCCTCAAACCTCCCCGAACAAGGTCTTGCAACTGTAATGCTATACTTCCACACTCAGTGCCCATGCGCTTAACTTGAATCAAGATGACTAAAACGGCCAAGGTCTCATACCAGGAAAGTTCCATGCATTGCACCTCGCCATGCTCCAGCTTCCGCTGGGCTTCGCTTTCCACATGCTTTGACTTTGCCATCAAATAGTGTTCAACCTGAACTGCATACAATCACAATACCAAGCAATTCCCACCTTCAAGCCTTCCCTCATCATTCCTTCAACACATCTTCCACTTTAAGCATTGCCCACCTCGGCTTGGTCCGCCTCAATGATGGCGGCAATTTCTGCGGCATCCACACTAAGAGCATTCAACCGATCGATTGCATGATGTAAGCAGTCTGGCAATGAAGTTTGGAAATCTGGATGTTCAGGTGACTTGCCACTGGAACTATACACTGCTGCGGCGGCTGCCGCACCTGCTTCCTGAATCCAACACTTCCAGCGCAAGCCTTTCATTGCTGCCTCTTCTGGAAAGCCAGTGCCAAAGTGGAGCTCGACCAAAGCCACGCCGTGAGGTTCAGCGTGTGTTTCATAGGGGTGATTCCTGTCAGCGCGGTCGCTCACGCTCGCGGGCGCAAATTCCAGCCACTTGTACTTTAAATCGATCTCGGATGGCACTCCGGTGTTCACAGGATCATCGACGTGCAACAGGCCCGACTTGACTTGAGACGTATCCAATTTATAACGGCACACCTTCTCTTTGGCTGCATCTCGCATGCTTAGTAGCTGGCTCACACTTACACGCAATCGCCCCAGCAGCCCCACAAAATTCCGTTGGAAGAAGCCTTGGTCATTGTCCATCACATCCACCTGAACTTCTTGCTCTCTGTTATGCACAATGAAATACGCCGTATCCGTCTCTGGCCAGTCTGGGTTCGTGGTGTTTCTCACCGTACTGGTGCAAAGCGAAGTGCCACCGAGCCGCACCACACAGTACGGGTTCGAGGTAAAACTGCGAACGGCTCCCATCTTCCAGTTTGCCCCGGCCAAGTTGATGCCTCGGCAAACATGCACCTTTAACACTCCGATGGGTTCTCTGGTGCAAGCCGCCAGGCTGAGCATTCGCTCGTCACTGGTCACTTGTATACACTTGAAGTTTGGAAGGACCAAGGTCGAAAATAGCCCGTCCACAGCAGCTTGAACTCTCTTGGCCAAACCCGGCATGGGAGCATCCACAATGCCTGAGAATTGCAGCTCCAGCTTCGGCTGCGCCGCGAAATAGATGATCACAGCACCTACAATCGGCCACGTGTCAAGCAATGGCTTGAGCTCCAAACACAATTTTCCAAAGAAATCCAAGCGCTTCACACCCAGTGAAAGAGAACCGGTGGACCCTGCGGTCAGCAGTATATCCACAGCACTGGAATAACGTGTCTCCAGCTCTAAGAGCACGTGACTCTCTGAATGTCTGCGGACCTCAATGGGGCCAAAGGACGGCACTCCGTTCCCCAAGGAGAAGCGTGCGAAGTGGAGGCTGAAAGGAGTACCGTCGCGCAGCTTGCTGGTCAGTTCATTCTTGATAAAGTTCTCGAGCGCAGTGGCGGCATTTGGCCATAATCCTTTCAGCAGGCTGTTGACCCAAATGAGGCTGCTTGTCTCACAACCTTCCTCATCATCAACACTGGCCATGTGCTTTACGGGGGAGACCAACTTGAGCCAACGACCATGATCAGTCACAAGCCAAACTTTGGGCGTTGTAGTGTTTGAAGGCCATTCTCCTCCTGCGCAGCGGGTGTGGAACTGGCTCTTTTTTTGTCCGCACCACATGGTCTTTGCCATATTGTGAAGTGCATTTTGCCAAAACGTAGTGACTCCGAAAACAGCCTCATGCTGCCAAAGCTGCAGGATAGCTGGTGCTTCAAGCTGTTCCCATATTCAAGAAAGGACCATTCAAAATCAAGTATCTGGCTCTCTATAAACCTTTCAACCATCTTGCCAAAAGGATATCAAAAATCAGAATGGTCTCTTTATGAGCAACGTACCTGCAGTAGCCTTCTCAAATGCATTGACATCCACAAATTGAGCAGCTAGGTCTGTACACGGGACCAGCGGATCACTTCGGCCCCGCTCATACAAACCCGCGTCGCACGGTTCTTTGACCTGTCGATGGATCAACTTATTAAGAACATGCTTCGCAAAAGCATGGTGACGCCAAATGTTAAAAACTACCATATGAAGCCGCATGCAAATGAAAGCTAAGGCAACACCAAATGACTCGACCTATATATATATAATTATATATATATATATTAAGCTTCCGATTCTAAGGCTTCTGGAGTCGTGATTGCTTCGACGAGCGCCACTCAAAAAGCATGCGGCCTTCTGTGCGGCAAGCCGACAGGCTCCAACCATACGCAACCTCGCACTGCTCATGCAGCGCAGTTTTCTTTGTGAAGACTTTTGGTGCCACTGGATCTATCCTGTCTGGTGCGACCAGTTTGCTTGAAGCGTACATCCGAGGCCGCCACAAAGAATGTAAGCGCTTAGGTGCGGCGAGATGTGTCTTAGCCGCATGCAATTGAAAGGGAGAAGTGACTCGGGGGAAAGGGTGACTTTTGAGAGTGGCTGGTGGATTAGGATCCGCACAAGTCCGGATTCCGCCAGACGTGTTCACGCTCGCTGCCTTGGCATGAGAGGGAAACTACTCCTTCCGGCTGTCCAACCGTCCACTTTGACCACATGTCCAGAAACGAAACCTGAGCTCTCGACTGGGGTCGTTCGGACAACCGGCTCAGAAGGCATTGTCGTCACTGGTGCCGCCTGCTGGCCGCGCAAAGTCTCAAGCTGTGCAAACTCATTCTTGTCCAGGACGCCATCACCATTCACATCAAGTGCATCAAAAAGCGATGCCGCAGCTGTTCTGGGCATTAGTGGTGCCACTCTGGTCACTGGTGCTTGCACCTGAGGCTGAGGTGCCTGCGGAAGGTATGTGTATGAAGTGTATGTAGTCACTGGAGCACGTGCAGGTGTTGGAGGCGTATAGACAGGCGCAGCTGTGCGCGTGACTGGAGCAAGTGCAGGCAAAGGTGTTGCAACAGCAGCTGAAGAGGCTCTGCTAGGCACGGACACCACCGGCGGTGGAGTGGGTACCGGTGGTGCCTCAGCCTTTCTCTGCGGCATCGGCACGCGAGGCCCCTTGGCTTTGGGAGATGTTTCTGGCTCCAACAACGAGGTCTCATCCTCTGATGGCTCTTCCACATCTTCAACGTCCACTGCGCGTTTTGCTCCATTCTTATCAGTCTTGGACCTCAGAACGCTTGAACGTTGTTCTCCACAAACCCTTGCATTGCACACAAAACAAGTGACCAAAAGACCACACACAAAAAAGAAAGTAGTGGATAACTTAGCCCAAGTCACGGGCCACAACAGAAACAAAGAATCAATGAGACGAGAGCAAGCACAGCTCCAAGCAAAATCCAAAGAAGAGTCTGGGAGAAGCCATAATTGGGTGACTCATCCTCAATTGCCCAACAGCCAATCAGGGAAGTTCAGCTTATGTTCGCACAATTGTTCTACTTGTCTGCGAGGCCCCGGGCATGCAAACTTGAACAAGCATATGTCGAGCTGCACCGCCAAAACAAATCAAGCTAAGGCTCTGTGAGCACGACGATGGTCTCGTTGCCCGAGTCCGCTGCTACGGCTACACCCGCGCTACTGGCACCAGCTCTGGCCTTCCAAAGCGTCACTGGTAATGAAAAAAGAGCTACAGTACAAGTGCGCGCTCTCTCTCTCTCTCTCTCTCCTGTTCACTGTATTTATTAGCGTGCGTACAGGTACATCAATGCGTGGCTTGCTACTTTTCAGTGTCACACACCTGTCATACCCTCTGCATCAGCCTACACGAGAGTGATTGACACTTACTATGCAGAACGCCACAACAGCGATCATATTCAAACACCCGGCCATCACAACTGCCACAGTCGAGTTCTCTTCCGAGCTTGTGGTGGTGGTTGGGGTCGTCGTCGGCGTCGTTGCTATCTCCCTGCACATGTTTGGCTCTGGGACTCTGGGGCTTGGTAGTTCCAGTTCCTCTTTATGAATTACTGTCTGAATCTACTGGGACCTTGTACATACAGCATGATGTTGCCTTGTAACATATTATCACTATCCTACCATTCCGTGTCCATAGCCATGTTGCCATGTTGTTGCCTTCCATTTACATCACCCGCCAAGGGCACCGGAAGAAAAAAACGCTCCGAACACGCTCCTCCAATTTGGCGCCGTGAAGGCTCCGGACACTTCGGCCCTTTCGGCGGCTTCAGTGCCCAGGCGAGCCGCCTGTGCGGGTGGAACCATCGACGGGTCAGAAAGACGGTCCGTGTCAAACCGGTTGGTGGAAAAGACGCTGGAAGGTGCACCATTGTCCAGCCTCAGTAGCTGACAGTCCTGCGTTGATCCCAGCAAGCCTAGGATGCAAACGTCACTTCAACGCAAAGGTGCTTGCGTTTGTCCTGCTAGCCGGCGCCTGCGTACCTAAACAGTTTAGCTGCATTCAAGTCACGTGGCTGCTTTCCTGGCAGCTTCCACAGCACCAACTGGCGTCATGTGTCCATTGATGGCCGCGCGACCTGCAGCCACTGCCGCATCATCCATCTGCTCCTGCGCCGATTTGCCACCAGCTGCAGCTAAGCGAGCCGCCTCTGCACCTGCTTCTGCAGCATCTCTTTCAGCAGGTGTCTCCTCAAGCGATTCTGCAGCAGGCTGGCTGGCAGTGGCGGCAGCTGCCTCAGATGGTGAGATTGTCACGACGTTGGTGTCGATTTCCTCCTTCGCTCCACCACTCACAGCATTTGCCACAGCACCTGCCAGCGTCTCAGCCTCAGCGGCTGTCACACCTGCCGCGAGTGCGGCTTTCTTGCTGGCGTCGTGAGCACTGGACACTTCTTCGGCAACAGAAACTCCAGGCTTTGCCACAGCTGCTTTGTATGCAGCCTGGCCCGCCGCCATAGCTTCTTCGTATGGAGTCCCTTTGTCGCTCTGCACTCGGGACGCAGCAGCTTTGCCAGCGGCCATTGGATCAGTCGCATCAGGACTAGCAGCTGTCTTCGCAGCCGGGACAGCTTGGTGTGCGATTGCATCCAGCTCCGCTGGTGTCAAGCCAACAGTCGCGGCATTGTCACCAAGTGCACTTCGCACTACTTGGAATTGTTCTTCAGGACTTATCCCAGGACTGGCTGCTGCAGCTGCACCAGCAATGATTAAGGCAAGTTCCTGGCCATGTTTACCACCAGCACCTGCAGCCTTTGCTGCAGCAACCGCTGCAGCCGAAGCTGCCACTTGGTTCTCATCTTTGTTTGCAGCCTTTGCTGCCCGCCTGGACCCATCTGCAGCGATTTTCGCGGCCTGCTGAGGCGACAACCCCGAATCTGCGGCAAAGGTTCCGATGGCCGTGGATGCCGCCTCCATCTGTTGCTCGAAGCTCATCCCAGCCGCGGAGGCCGATTCGGCCACTGCGAGGCCAATCTCGGCCGCCTTCTGTTCAGCTGGCATGCTGTCTTGTGCTGCTTCTGTGGCAGCCAAGGCTGCTGCCATGATAGCCAGCTCCTGTTGCTTCAACTGGCTATCCCCATTCTTTTTCGCAGCTTCCTGGGCTCCAGCTGCAGCAATCTGCGCAGCCGATTGGGCCGAAAGGCCTTCGGCCTTTGCGAGCTTTCCAATGGCCATGGCGGCTTCCCGCACTTGCTGCTCCTGTGACATGCCCTTTTCTGCAGCAAGCCTAGCAGCCTCTGCTCCGGCTCCTGCGAGCCTCTCTATGAGTTCAGTGCTTTCGGAGTGGATCGGCACCACACACTCGTGATGCCATGTGGTGAAGGCCAAAGCTCCCTTGCATTCGGTCGGGGTGTCTTCATCATAGCCACGGCGGCAGCAAGCATTGCCAGTACCACAGAATGGGCAACTCCCAGACTTTTGGCCACATTCCCACCAGCAGTCCTTTCCAATGTTGACCAATGATTGGGCTGAGGTTGCTGGTTTCGGCGCAGCAGCGCCTGCCTTGACCAGGCCATTCACAGGAGCAATGCACTCATGATGCCAGGTCTGGAACCGAATGTCTCCTTGGCACTCGCTTGGTCCATCCTTCTCCCCTTCTCGGCAGCAAGCATTTCCAGCACCGCAAAAGCCACAATATCCGCTCTTCTGTTGGCATTCCCACCAACAATCCTTGCCATAGTTGGCCACCATCCCGCCAAAAGCTTTCGCTCCGGTTTCCGGTGGCTTGGCTCCAACCACGGCCTCCAGCAAGGCAGAATGAGATCATCGCAAGAACAAGATATGGACAGGTTTAGCACAAACACAAAGCAAACAAATGAGCCTTAAATGAGCAAATATATTACACAAAAGTCATATTGTGCAATTCTTTTCGTTCAAGCACGGGCTATCCACTGCTGAAAGTGTGGAATGTAATTGCTCGCTCCTTCTCAAGGTCGATCACATCAGATCGTGGTGGCAAAGGAAGCGACACTGAGTGTCCTGACTGGCAGCCTGCCAAAAAATGTGCCGAAGCAGACCCATCCCATCCCATCCCATCCCATCACTCGCATGAATGTTCCCAATTGCAACGAATGCCTACACGATGTGACACACTCTGGGGTAGAACTGGCAATCACCCTCTCTGTGCCTGCCATGGTCTTTGAGGAGTCCGGGGCAACAGCGTCAAAAGCATAGCCATTCCCGTTGAGAGCAAAATCCAATGGCTCGCCTGAATCGACTGAATCGACACATGTTCGTTGACCCGCTCGAGGTTGACTCGGCCCAATCAGTGCTATGCCATCCGACGGTCGACTAGACATTCCGTGAGGTATCTCAACGGGGCCGAGCGGCAAAGGTTCCCATTGTTTCCGTGACAAGCCTGACCTCCACACCAAACACACGGTTGCCCTTTGACCTTGAAGCCCGCGACTCGCTCGTAGGCTCGCCCATCAAAACCTGAGCAAAAAGTGCAAGAAGACGACCAATCAGTGCGGTTGCTTCCCAGGAGCCCCCCGAACGCTGGATTTCTGGTAGCCCGTCTTTCGAATCAGATTGCAGGAACAAAGAGTGCAATGTTTGGCCCTTGTATACTTGTGCCCAGTGCGCTCACACGCACTCTCAAGTCAAGAAACTGGATAAGCATTGCGTTGCCTCCTGACAATCACTCAAGTGGTCAAGAAGGGTTTCAGCAAAGATAGGTCCACCATGGTCCGCCTGCCTTGAGGGTATGGCAACCTTCTTTGTGCTCACGGAGGCAAGACAGTTCCAGCTTGGGCTGTGGAAGGTGCCAGCACCTTCCAGACAAACACCGGAAGGACAGGAGAAAACACTTTTGAACGCCCCAAGTGATTGAGAAGTGATTGTGAAGGCCACCGCTGAGAGCAGGACTGTGCTACTTTATGGCTGCCACTGGCTGTGAACGTGTTGAAGGTGTTCCCCTCCCCTCTGTGCAGCCAATCAAAGGACTCACCTCGATTGACTCCACAATGTTCCACTATATAATATAGTTCGGTGCCATGCTTGCCACCGTGGTCTAGAGTATTAGAGTTTAGAATGTGAACTGCATGTGTGGAACCAGGCTATTCACAGCCATTGGAAGACCAAGCCGCACAACGCATCGCTGAAACCTGAAGTGTAGACTTGACATTGAAGTTGCTACATAAATTCTTGTATATCTAAGAGCCAAATGTTGGAAGGCTGAGAATGTCATCTGTTTGAGTGCGGGGCTTGTGCAAGGCTCTCCCCCGCACCACACGCAGGCCTGAGTCGACTCCGTGAAGCTGTGAGAAGCCGTGAGAAGCCGTGAGAAGCCGTGAAGTCCATACCACGACCCAATATAAGGAAACGAGTGGTTCCTTAATGTTCCTTAGGTGGAGTCAAGTCAATCATATGCAATGGTTCTAATCCAAGGAGCATCTCCTCCCCGTTGAATGGCCTCTTTCATGAGTCCGAGCTCTGAGTCCTGTCCATGAGCATAGCTCGGCAATTGGCAAACAATCGGAGGTCGATGCAGGTCGATGGGCAAAAGCCACACTCACAATTAATATGTTCATGCGTAGGATGTCTTTGTTATGTAACTTGATTCTTTGTTGTATCAATTGGGAGCAAGAACGTAGCTCCTGGCAGTAACAAGAGGACGCTACGAACGTCACAAGACGGGCATCGCTAAGAGTAACGGAGGATCGCTACGATGAGGACACCTGGTCGGGTGTCCTTGCTGCTCAAGCACACCAGCTTGTCCCTCACATCTCTGCACTTTGGGACCGGCTGCAGGCAGCTGATGTCCCCATTGGAGGCTGGAAACCTGGTGTCCAAGGTGACAGGTAAGGCCAGACAATTTGACACATAATCAATCTGAGGAACCAATCAGGACTGTGAGATTCTGGACCACTGGCACCAAGCAAATCACCACTATCCTCAGCAGTTGGTGCATTGGTGCACTGCTGTGAGCACATTGCGCACTTGCTCGCACATGTCCCAGCCCACGAAAACAATGCCTGTGCAAGATTTAGAAGACTGTGGCTTCTGCAGGTGCTGTCGGTGCAGGTGCTGCTTCGGGTGTGGCGCTTTGGAGGGTTGCTGTGGTCGTGGTGCTGTGGTCGTGCAGGTGCTGTCCCAAGGTTTGGTCGAAGCATTGGTATGCATGCAAGAAATTTTGTTCCAAGCTTCACTTGCTTTCTCGAAAAGGACCGGCAAGCCGATGGCCTTTGTGCTGTTGCAGCCAGCTCGTTGGAATGGAATGTTTTGATGCCGATCAAAGATGTGTCCCTCACCATTGACGGCAAAGTCATAGGGCTCACCTCAGTCTGATGCCATCGGCGAGTGAAGAATGTATACGTCGAAGGGCGCAACATGTTTTCTGCGAACGAAGTGACACTTGTTGGTGTTCAAGCTTCCGCTCTGGCACGGCAAACCCCCGCACCAAACACAAGGCTGGCCTTTCACCTGGCAGAAATAGTCAGACATGCAAAAAAGTAAACATATGGAAAGGAGACGATCGCTCGGAGACGGAGAGCCCTTCAATGGGCATAAAATGAGGTGGAAATGAAGAAAGAGAGGAAACATGGGAATGGCACCGAAAGCTGCTGAGAAAGAAAAGAGTCAAGGACACAATGAAAATAGGTCTCTTCATGCTTATTCACGACGGAGTCTCTGAGGTCCTTTTTCCCAACACCCCTCAACTTCAAACCCTTGGCCAATGCCATGACACTGAAACCACAACCTACGATTTTGCTCGCTTGGAGTAGCCTCTTAGTTTTCACAAAGCACCGACATCCTTCATCTAGCCTTGTAGCCACCCACTTGTGCGTACGGACGGCCATCCACACTCGCCAAGCACGTGTCTTTGTCACTTATCTCATTGCCTTAGCCGAAAGTCTTCTTTGACTACACTTGGACTTGGGATCCTCAAACCCTCACTGTGTTGTTTTGATAAGGGCAGGTTCGGAAATCTCAATAAGTTCATGGCAAGTGAAGAAATTATTCAGGTCTGATTCGAACGATTTCCTTCACTTGCATCATGTTGATCTCTTGCTTTCATCAAACTGAGTAAGCGACATCCTGACTTTGCTTCTTTGAGGCAGGACAGCTCCCCAAAATGCAGCGATGCGGTGGAGCATTGTGCCTTCGTCCCAGCAGATTGTCAAAGGTACGCAGCACAAACAGTATACAAATGATTGTACATAAAATGATGTCAGTACATCTCAGCACAAACTTGTCAATATTTGGTGGGACTGACTTGGGCTGCCTGAACTTCCAGCCCGCAACACTTGGGGGAACAATCGGGTCACTTCTTGAGCAGGGCCCCTTTTTTTCGTGTTGCGGCCTAAAATGTGAAAGATTAATTCTCATGGTTCATATTATATATACAGTACGTGTATATGCTGAATATACTCCTTAACCTGGATGATCCTTCAAGCTCACGCATGGGCTTTGTCAGCACAGCCAAGCTTCAGGTGTGAGGGCCACAGCATTCAGCGCACCAAAGGCCCGTCCGGCTCCCTTCTCCAAGAAGTCGAATGGCGCACAGAGGCTCTCCCCACCGGTGTTGCACTGAGCTCCGCCACACCAAACGCATGGCTCACCTCACATGGGGGAAGGCTTTTTGGGATAGTTCTCCACCCCTTTATCAGGAACCAAAGGCTTCAATTTTGCTGGCCTTTGATTCGCAATCCTGCATAAGAGGTCACACTCGACCCATCGACACTGCTGAGGCAGTCCAACTTGTTTTTGATGGCTTCGCATCCCTTGGGCTCTGCCTGGACAAGAACAAGTCGCGCGCAGGTTCGCTCAACTGACTGCAGGAGGAGTCCGGCCTTGAGACAAGAAATCGCACTGGGTCTTGTAATTGGAAATGGAGGGCTGGAGACCTGGAAAATTGGGAGATGCCGTTTGACCATCCCACCGTCGCATTGCGCCACAGTGATTCCTGCGATGCAAGAGAAGATGCGTCAACAAGACTCAGCAAAGTTTGGTTGGTTTGGCTCGGCATTTTGCGTGCCTGCAGCAAGAGTGTAATTGAAAGCCTCAGTGACCATTCACTCACCAAGTGAGCCAATGCACGGGCCTGACCAACTCGCAAGACGAGTCATCTGAGCTGCCCGCTTTTCCTTGGCCATGCACTTGGATATCATAAACCTCGCAGCGGTTGGTCCCATTGCTGTGGCATAGGCCGCCATTGCACCAAACGCAGGGTTGCCCACGCACCTGGAGAAACACACATGAGTTTTTCCTCAGGTGTGTCTGGAACTCGGAACTCAGAACTCCACCAACTTCATCCCTCGCCTTGAGACCTTTATGATATGGATCCTCGTCGCGGTCATCGACGCTCGCGAGGCAACCTGGGCGTCATCCCGGCCATCGACACGGACGAGACGGTGCACGTTTTCATGCCGGCACTGGTTGAGGCCGGTCACAGTGAACCAAAAATACGGAAGCAGAAGCAGGAGTCTATGGACGGGAAGACTCATGGACGGGGCTGTGGACAGGCTAAGGCATGCTGAGCTACTGTACTCATCTTGCAAGGAAGGGCATCCCTTGACGGCTTTCTCCAAGCAATCACCATTCCAATTCGCGTGCTTGATAGATGAAGATTTTCCAGCGACCTCCATGAACAAAAAGCAAGAAGCATCATGAAGCATCAAGAAGTACAGACTGATGTGGGGTTTCGGATTGCATGCGTTCACGCACACGCCGATTGGTTGCCTCGAACGAGTGTTTTGCATGGAACACGTCGAAGGCGAGGCCTTGTCCATGCCTTGAGCCACGCCCAATGGGCCAAGTGGCGGCCAAGCAAAGAAAAGACATGACAAGGTGGACCATGTAAAGACCATGGTCCATGGTCCACACAGTACAAAGGACAAGGTGGACCATGACCATGTTTGTAAATGACAAAGAAAAAGACATGACAAAACATTGCGGCGAAGCGTCATGAGGTAGTCAAATGGACCGCACTTAGATTCATCCTCCGTGGTGCACGCAATGCCCCCACACCAAATGCACGCCTCCCCATAAACCTGCAAAAGAAAAAAGGTTGCACTGCTTTGTCATGAAACCGGAAATGGACAGACGACACATCTTAGCAGTGTCTCGGAAAAACTGCCATGGACATTGGGACAATCATGGGCAATCACTTGCCGCTTGCCTTGAAGCTATCCAGTTTGGCGACACTGGCATCCTTGCTGTTAAGGCATTCCTCTTTGGTGCTTAGGCTTTTGCAGCCATTTGCCACTGGCGTCAGCAGCTCCAGGTCCTTAACACTGGGTGGCGGGATCTGCCACGGCTCACTTTTGACCTTGATCACTGCAGGCTTTCCAGCCTCACAGCGAGCGATTTCCGTGTCTCCCACCAGCTTTCCCACTGCAGCCATGGAGGCACCGCTCCTCCAGGAGCCAAAGGACTCACAAAGAGCACCCGTCTGGTCGTTGCACGCAGCTCCACCACACCAGACGCATGGACCTCCTGAATCCTTGCTCATGAGACAGCCAGTCCTCTCCTTCAGTGACGAACACGCGCCCTCAGCGGAACGGAGGCACAACACCTCCTTTGGCATGAGGGACGACATATTTGTCACATCCACCTTTCTGGCATAGCATTCTGCACCTTCTTTCTTGATGGTGTGTGCCACTGGCACATGCCAAAGCTCACAGAAATGAGCTTGAGGGATCCACTCCACAGCTCCGCAGGATCCCGAACAAAGGCTCTTGCACTCCTCGAGGTCCTTTGCCGACCATTTTTCAACTTTTTTTGAATCGCTCTTTATTCCTTGGCACCCTCTGTCTTTGCCGCCATGAAGTGGGAGAAGCTCGTCAGCGAGCGATCCAACGCATAGAATCAAAAGAACCTCAGATCGCTTGCACAATGTGGAGTGCTCTTGCACTTCATCCATTGAATGTCCTGTCATTAAGTACGTCCTAATGCCAGTTGCATGTCTAATGTGTTAGCCTAGCAGCTGACACCGCAGGCGTCATCATGATCAGCTGACCCGCAGGGTGAACAAGTGAAACAGATCTGAAAACAATCGCGGCAAGAAAAACAAATGACGTGTCTTACACACAAAGTGAGAAGGGGAGGGGGAGTGCTGAAGGAACATGAGGCCACCGCACCCTTTCTGCAGCTTGTGCCGTGCGCCTTTGGCGCGAAACTCGAGACCATGCTAAGCTTGAAGTCCGCGCATTCTTCAAGAAATTGAGTTGGTATAGAAATGACGTGTGCCCAAGTTGCCCGAAGAAGCGCGAAAGACTTGGGAGACAGGCAAACACACGAGACGGGCGATTGTGGACGTGTGGAAGACATGGAATTGCCTTGAAAACGGCTCTTCACCGCCCTAGCTGTACAAATCTGAAGCGGCTTCCATGGAAGGGACACGTGCCCACTTCACAGACTTCTCGCGGGAGCTGCACAGCTCCAAGCTACCTGACAAGTGGTAAAGTCTCACCTCATCGAGAATGCCCAATCTGCACTGTAAAGTGGCCTATTTGGGTAGAATGCGGCCTCACACGAATCTCTGAGCCAAAGGTGTAGCTGCTTGTGTCACTGTGGAAAGTCTGGGCCGAATGTCACCCTGAGAGGCCCGACTCCTTTCAGCTTGGATCATTTGAAAAACAGCCGTTGCCTTGGAGTGACCGAGTGCTCTTGGTGAGGAACCACCGGCGTTGTCCCCAACAGATGCCACGTGCTTTAAGCTCCTAGTAGCTTCTTGTTACTAGTAGCTACTTGCTCCTAGTAGTACGGCCAAGTGCCCCTAGTAGCGTCCTTGCTCCTAGTGGCGATGCCCTTTGCTCCTCTTATGTAAATCCATCTTCCTCCCCCTGAGCTCCCAACCACCTCGCAACTTTCAGGATTCTTGTCAGGATGCCACACTCGAAGTAGCTCCTTCATTTGAGTCGAACTGCTTCTAGACCCGAGGTAGAGCAAGAGCGAAGTACGCATGGCTTGACGTCAAGCAGCTCAAATTTGATGTCAGGCAGCCCGGCCTTGAACCCCTTTTGTCGGGCTTCTCGCGAAGGGTTTTGCTTCAAAGACAACCTGGATTCACTCAGGCAAGTCTAGCAACTAGCTTTCAGACTTCATAAACTCTCCACAAGGCTCATGTCCAGGAATATTGTTGTGTTTGTTCATTGTTTCTGCAGGTTGGAGATATGGCTTTTTTATGGTTGTGAAAAAGGCTAAATTTGAATTTATATGTGTTATGTTCTTCCCGAATGCGTAGCGAAGGGTTCCCGTTTATAGTTGGGGGTCTGGGGGTTGGAGCTGTGTTCGCGTGGCTTGCGTCGTCTCGTCGTTTGTCGTCGTTTGTCGTCGTCTCTCGTCGTCGTCGCGTCTCAAATTTGCTGCCATTGGGGGAAGCTTTTGCAAGTGACTTTTCATGGACGTATCACGTGTCAGTTTGCGACGCTATTCCATTGTGATTTGCATGACAACGACATGTCGCGTAAGAAACGTGATGCACTTCGCTGCACAGGCGCAGCGTTTTGTGAGATCCGCAGATTGCCGCGCAGTTCCATTGGGATTAGCGTTTGGAGAGTCGTGTTTTTTGGGGTGTTGGATGTGGCCGTGCCATTGGGATTTGCGTTTCAGGGTGTGGCATCGAAGCTCGGTTTTCGTGACAAGTCTCAGCTGAAATGGCGATTTTGGTGGATGGGAGTGTGCTCAGAATGGGTCGAAATCATTCCAAACGTGTGGTGTGGTGCAAATTTTGTTGAAGCTCACAGGAGATGATATTGTCACTTTTCGTGGCAGGCGCAGGACTTTGTGCGGGTTTTGAGGCGTGGAAGTGCGGTTCTCGTGGCAGGCGCAGGGAATCGTGAGGTTGCGAGGTGTGAGGGAGGTGACATTTCGTGGCAGGCGCAGTACTTTGTGCGCGTTAGACGTGTGGATGGGGAAAGATTCGTGGCAGGCGCAGGGAATCGTGAGGTTGTGAGTTGTGGTAGAGGTGAATGTCGCTGTCACATTGGGATTGGCGTGTGAGCGGATGTTGTTTGGAGGGGCTGGAATCGCGAAACTGCTTGGCAGGGCTGCGTGATGTGTGTGCTCCGATGGGTGTTTCCGCTTGACTTTTGGAGGAGGTCTCGTACGAAACGCTCGTTTTGCAGACTTTGACGCGTGAGTTTTTGAGGAGGTCTCGTACGAAACGCTCGTTTTGGAGACTTGACGCGCAACCCTCTGCGGAGATCGTGCGTGTCGAGTGTGCGAAATGCAGGCGAGAGTGCGATTTGTCCCATGCGCGCGCAACCCT
>CAXAMN010027139.1:790450-807071 GCA_963970005.1 Durusdinium trenchii | reverse complement strand
TCGTGCGTGTCGAGTGCGCGAAATGCAGGCGAGAGTGCGATTTGTCCGGTGCCCGCGCAACCCTCTGCGGAGATCGTGCGTGTCGAGCGCGCGAAATGCAGGCGAGCACTGGCGACTTTGCAGTACAACTTTAGTACGCGGGGTATCTGGGGAGCTGGAAGATGAGAACTGGTGAGAGAACTGGCGACTTTGTAGTACAACTTTAGTACGCGGAGCAATCTGTGGAGCTGGAAGCTGAGAACTGGCGACTTTGTAGTACAACTTTAGTACGCGGAGCAATCTGTGGAGCTGGAAGCTGAGAACTGGCGACCTTGTAGTACAACTGTAGCACGCGGAGTATCAGAGAGCCCCACAAGAGTGTCCCGCAACAGTGTCTCACAAGAGTGTCCCTTAAGAGTGTCCTACAGGAGTATCCCACAAGAGTGTCCTACAAGAGTGTCCCACAAGAGTGTCCCACAAGAGTGTCCCACAAGAGTGTCCTACAAGACTGTCCCACAAGAGTATCCTACAAGAGTGTCCTACAAGAGTGTCCCACAAGAGTGTCCCACAGAGTGTCCCACAAGAGTGTCCCACAAGAGTGTCCCACAAGAGTGTCCCACAAGAGTTTCCTACAAGAGTGTCACACAAGAGTGTCCCACAAGAGTGTCCCACAAGAGTGTCCCACAAGAGTGTCCTACAATACTGTCCCACAAGAGTGTTCTATGAGAGTGTCCGACAAGAGTGTCCCACAAGAGTTTTGCACAAGAGTGTCCTAGAAGAGTGTCCCACAAGAGTTTCCTACAAGAGTGTCCCACAAGAGTGTCCTGCAAGTGACCCACAAGAGTGTCCCACAAGAGTGTCTCACAAGAGTGTCCCATAAGAGTGTCCTACAAGAGTGCCCCACAAGAGTGTCCTACAAGAGTGTCCCACAAGAGTGTTCCACAAGAGTGTCCTATAAGAGTGTCCCACAAGAGTGTCCCACAAGAGTGTCCCACAAGAGTGTCCCACAAGAGTTTCCTACGAGAGTGAACCACAAGAGTGTCCCACAAGAGTGTCCTACAAGAGTGTCCCAGAAGAGTGTCCCACAAGAGTGTCCTACAAGAGTGTCCCACAAGAGTGACCCACAAGAGTGCCCTCCTACAAGAGTGTCCCATAAGAGTGTCCTACAAGACTGTCCCACAACAGTGTCCCACTAGAGGAGTATCCCACAAGAGTGTCCTACAAGAGTGTCCCACAAGAGTGTCCCACAAGAGTGTCCTCCTACAAGAGTGTCCCATAAGAGTGTCCTACAAGAATGTCCCACAAGAGTGTCCTACAAGAGAGTCCCACAAGAGTGTTCCACCAGAGTGTCCTATAAGAGTGTCCCACAAGAGTGTCCTACAAGAGTGTCCCACAAGAGTTTCCTACAAGAGTGACCCACAAGAGTGTCCTACAAGAGTGTCCCAGAGGAGTGTCCCACAAGAGTGTCCTACAAGAGTGTCCCACAAGAGTGTCCCACAAGAGTGTCCTCCTACAAGAGTGTCCCATAAGAGTGTCCTACAAGAATGTCCCACAAGAGTGTCCTACAAGAGAGTCCCACAAGAGTGTTCCACCAGAGTGTCCTATAAGAGTGTCCCACAAGAGTTTCCTACAAGAGTGTCCCACAAGAGTTTCCTACAAGAGTGACCCACAAGAGTGTCCTACAAGAGTGTCCCAGAGGAGTGTCCCACAAGAGTGTCCTACAACAGTGTCCCACAAGAGTGTCCCACAAGAGTGTCCTATAAGAGTGTCCCACAAGAGTGTCTCACAAGAGTTTCCGACAAGAGTGTCCTACAAGAGTGTCCTACAAGAGTGTCCCACCAGAGTGTCCTACAAGAGTGTCGTGTAAGAGTGTCCCACAAGAGTGTCCTGCAAGTGACCCACAAGAGTGTTCTACAAGAGTGTCTCACAAGAGTGTCCCACAAGAGTGTCCTACAAGAGTGTCCCGCAAGAGTGTCCTACCAGAGTGTCCCACAAGAGTGTCCCACAAGAGTGTCCTATAAGAGTGTCCCACAAGAGTGTCCTACAAGAGTCTCCCACAAGAGTTTCCTACAAGAGTGACCCACAAGAGTGTCCTACAAGAGTGTCCTACAAGAGTGTCCCAGAAGAGTGTCCCACAAGAGTGTCCTACAAGAGTGTCATTTGGACATATTAGTTTTTGGATCGTGTTTGCATTCGGGTTCGTGGGTTCCATCTTGTTTTTATTGTGGCTTTATAGCTTGAGGACTACTAAATGTACTGGTGTAAATAGGCTTATTAAATATGCCCTCCAGAGCTGCAATAAGCAGAATGTGCTGTCGGTGGGCAAGCTGGAAACTTTGATGTAGGGGCTCTCAGACCTGTCACAGAACTTTGAAATATGTTACATATGTGGGGCCCTAGGCCCCCAGGCAACACACTTGGGTATGTCTGGAACATGCTTCGCCTCACCTCATAGGGCCTGAAAAAGGCAATTAAATCAAAAAAATAAACAACCCATATTAAATCCATGTTGTTGGAGAAGGGTGCAAAAATTGAACACTGTGTGATTATGTTTTTTCATGGTTTGGGCTGATTTGTAGTTCTATGGGTCGAACAGTTTGAGAAGGGTGTATATAGATCATACAAAAACCATAGAACACAATGTGCTTTATGGTTTTTATACGATTTGCACCCTTCTCCAACAATATGGATTTACCATGTTTTTTACAGAAAAGATACAGTGGCTCCAGAGCTCCAGGTTTGTTTAGCGGGAAGAATACACTCCGCAAAGGGTGTGGGTCTGGTGTCGGGCCTCTAGGGGACTGCCATCACATGCCCCGCCCTAGGCCCTGGGCCCTCCTCACAAGTACCCCCAAACCCACGTAAAACACCAAACCAGGAATATTGAAGAGGAGCCCCATATAAAAAAGTCAATAAAGAATTATATATACTGTATATATTTGGAAATGCTCTTCACCTGCAGGCTTCCGAACTCTTAAAACTAGCTTTAAACAAAACCAAAGGGGGAGATCAAGTGAAGTTCGCCGAGAGGAGCCCAAATGAGTCTGAGTGCCCAACAACTGACGCATTGCTGCAGATTTGGCTGCTTGAAGCTCGCCCTGACAAGGCACGCGTCCAACCGACGTCTGGAGACGCTCCTGTCGTGTGACCGAAAGGGACGCGACGCGATCGCTTCGGCGTCGGCCGAGTCTCGGACGGTGGAGAATTTGGGCTCCCGATAGGCCTGACGAAACGACACGCTTTTCTGAAACGACACCCTTCACTCCAATGGGCTGAAAAAGAGCTCTCCGCCTGCTCACTCTTCACGCGCTTGCGGGCACTGGCCTCAAACTGACGACCTGCCAAGTGGAAGTCTGTTTTGCCGCTGGATTTCAGACAGAAATTTGCCTCCAGGTGGTGCAGGACGAGGTGGAACTGACCCGCTTGAAGGACTGAATGATGGCTGGGAAGACCTGTTGAGAGGTGACAACATGCCGACATCGGCCATCATCCACCAAGTCAAAAATGGATCTGCTTGCATCTCAGTTACGACCGATGGTGGTCTGCTCCAAACTGAAACCCCGGCACCTGTGACATCCAGAACCATAGAACAGCTAAAACTTTTGTGCTGTTCAGGGTGCTCATAGGGCACCTCTGGGCGAAATGATCGTGGTGGGTCTGGCCTTGGGATCGAAAGTGGTGCAGCTCATGAATCAGTCGTTCGAGAAGGAAGAAAAATTCTGAAAATGACACCAGAGAAGAGACCAACAGGGAAATTATGTTCAGCAGTCAGCTTGGCTTCAGGCATGTGCTCAGGTCTGGCCGCTCTGGCCTGGCGCTTCAACAATCAAGGTTGTGATGTGCAAATGTGGGGTCTGGCCTGTTGAGCTTCAGCTTGTGCCTGGCTAGGACTCCAAGCAATGACAGATCAATCAGCTCACATGCCTGTAATGGAGTGAGCCACTCGCTCAGTTGCTCACAGCTTCTCGTGCACGGTGCCGCTCCTCTCGCTCGGCCTTGGCCGAAGTGCAGGAACTCCTCCTCTCGTGCAGTCGTAGTGCTTATATGCTTTGGTCTTACCATGTCCGTTGGTGCTACTCAGTGTATTTGTCGCTCAATATTAACGCACCCCGCTTTTTCACTGACTGGTCGCAAGCAAAAAGGATCCCATTTGTGTGGAGGGGGAGTCAAACTCAATGAATTGGAGTTAGGTCCAACCCCACCAACCCACCTCATCCTGCACGTACTGTGGAGATTGAGTTCGTTGCCTCCCTTCGCCGCCTGGCTTTTCGTTCTGCCTTGGAAAGTTTGACAACTTCGCTCTGGGACTCTTTTCTTGCAGGAGTTTCAAACGCTGAAAGACGATTTCTGGTCTTGTCAGAGATTGGTGCCCTTTGTCTCTCCATTTCTTGCTGCCACTGCCGTTGCTGCTCCTCCTGATGCCAGCACACTGAGCATGGACCAAGTAGAAAACCCTTCTCTCCTCCACTTCCTGCTGTTGCTTCTGCGCAGCTTTAAGTCGCTCTGCCTGGTCATGTCCAGGCTCTCTTTGGCAGCAACACAATCAGGTCTTGTCGCAAGGCCTCTTCAGCAAATTGTCGGCGCATGGCCTTTTCCCACTCTTCCTGTTCCTGCCAGCCAAACTCTCTCCCCCTCCCCCCCTCTCCCTCTCTCAGAGACCGCAAACACTCACGTTTCAAAGACTCTGAGCCGCCTCCGGCTTTTGGATAAACTCCCAACCACGCATTGAATCCGATTGAATAGAAAAGAACTCTTGGTGGCTGAAGGCAAGGCCTGTCTTCGCTTGCTTGCCTCCTCTCTGTCCTTTTGCAATTTGCGAAGCTCTTCCCTTTTCATCTCCTGGATGCATCACCAGTGCTCAGACTGTGGCTCGAGCAGCTCAAAGTGGCGCGGTCGGTTGCGGAACATGACCGAATCGCTCTCCGAGCCTGGAACCGCTGCTCCTGAAAGGACGAGGCGGCACGACCGCTGCAGGAAACGTTTCGACACAGAAAGGCACGGGAAAGCAACGGCTGATCAAGGTTTGAGATTCTTTCCCCAAAGGCCCAAAGGCTTGGAAAATGTCTGAAGCCACATCCTAGGCAAATTCTCCTCAAACTTATGTACTCCAGCGGCCATTCCGCTGCCCTTGTTATTGATCAAGCCGGTTCCCTTTGCTCATCTTTCATCCACCCCATCCTCACGTTCTCGGAGCTCTTTCAAATACTCTTGAGAATATTGGCCCTGACTCGCCTGAAAGGCGCAACCCCCTAAAAAGGTCGGAAAGGTGCATGAGAAAATCGGAACTTTTTTTGCTGGGCTTGCGACAGGGTTTGTGGGTGAAAAGTCCTCCTTTTCATCATCTCTCCTAATCTCTTGCTCGGCCTTGGCCTTGGCAACGGGAACCTACAGCGTCTCTCGCGACAGCGTCTCTCCCACACCTTTTGTCGCTTCAACTCCTCGTGCTTCAAACGGTGAGCTGATGCAAGCGCCTTTCACCAACAATGCAAGCATAACCTTCAAATTATGGTCTAAGTCTAAGTCTAAGTCCGCAGCGCGTGCAGAGGGAAAGACCAAAACCAAACCAACTGGAAACCAAAGAGCCCTGCCAGCAACACCGCCTCTAGCCAAAACCCCACAGCCCTCTCAGCAACATTTCACGATGAGCGCCATCCACCCACCCCCTCCAAAAAGTGTCCATCCGCTACTCAGCCGCCCACATAGGAGCATCAACAGCAACACCATTCCCGAAACTAAAAGCAGCGACGACAACATCAATGACGACAAAAACAAGAAGGTGAAAACGTCCTGTCAACACATATCTTCTTGCTGTGTCTTTACGAGTCTCTACATGGGGTAGAAACCAAGACCGTAGCCCCGCTTTTTTGCCTAAGAACAACAAGCCAACACTGACAGTGGTGGTGGTAGCAGCAGCCGTAGCAGTAGCAGTAGCAGTCAACAAATGATTTGTGAGGGGCTGTGGTGGCTGGCCTGGAGCTCTCTAGCCTTTGCCTTCCAGGGCTCCTCAAACTGATGGCCTGGCCAAGGCAAAAGCCAGACTGACTATGTCAATGGCTGTCAAGCAAAGCAAAAACCGAAATAATGTTCCAGCTTCCGGTGACAAATATGAACCCAGCAAATCTGGGGAGAAACGATTGGGTCGTGCTTGTTCAACGCCCACAAGAAACATGAAGAAACATATGCTTGGCCAAATCTACATTCAATCATCGAGACCTGTTTTTGCAACCAAGGCCGCATCTGCCTTGACTAAAGGAAGCGTCCGACGGGTTCTTGGAATCCTGGGCTTGGCAAGTGAGTGGCAGCTAGTTGACTCTCACACACTCAGCATGAAGCTCTGAGCAAACAGCTGATGCATTCTGGTCAGGTGTATGCCTGCCTATTCGCCAGCCTGGCGGATTGTTATCGTCAATTGCGCTTGTCGGACTGGTGTCACCACTGGGCTTGCAACTCTGCGGTCGAAGGTGCACAGACTGGTCCAGCACATACGCCTGCAAGCACTCAAGTTCAAGCTGTTTGCTGCGCAGCAGTGCGGACATGTTCCACCTGTGCTGCGCTGCTCACCTGAAGCATGCTCAAAAAGCAACTGCTATATAAGAGTTGCAAAGGGCTCAATCAATGATCTTCCAAAAGCTCCCTTGGTGTGTGCAGGCCTCTGCCACATGTGGCGCTAAACGAGGCTCTGGCGATCGCCTAACACTGCATTCCTCTGACTTGCAACCTTCCAAGCATTGTGAGGCTGGGACGACCACACCGCTGCTTCCCTCTCCTGGTCACGCCTGCCCCACAGCATTCGGATAGGCATGCAAAACTGCGGTGTGTTCCTCACAAGTCAGGCCTGGCAAGGTTTTCCTGTTCCACCCTCATCACTAGTAATTGTCAGTGGCGGTTGAAATCAACACATGCAAAGTCATAAACCAGAACAAGAAAATAAAACATTTTCGTCCATGTGCCCGGCTTCCACCACGGGGGAACCACATCCTCGCACTATGTGTTTCAGCCCACGCAGCGACATCGCACGCCAAATCAAAACTTCTCTACACCAAGCAGCTTTCTCTGCAAAGTGAGAAGCGTCGTTCGGACCTCAAAGACGCACTGCGTCGCTGCGACATTGTTCTCTCGCCGGACATGTCAAACTTTGCATGAATGCCCGTCCACATGTACCCTGCAAGATTAGATGAGTTCGTCACAGTGTGTCAGTGTATCTAACCGGTCTAGGAGTGCCACGAGGCTCCGATGGCTTTGGAATCGGAGGCCTGGCGATTCTGAGCAGTCCGTGCTACCAATTGATGCTCACAGCTTCGACTCAAAGGTGCCAAGAGTCACAGCTTCGATTTGCCTGGAGGTTTCACTGCGTGTTTCAGCAAAAGTGAGGACATGTTTCACTGCCAAGTTTCTAAAGCTGAGCGTCGGCGCAGTTTCGTTTGCACGAGCTTTGTCATAAGGATGTGGCCAGCACGAGGTTTGGGCACCGGCGGAGGGCAGCCGTAAGAAGATGAGCGCCTAGACCGAAGTTGGCTAAGAACTTCCATAGCTTCTTCAGGCCTAAGTTCTGATTTCAGGAAGTGTCCAATTTGTTGTGTCATCCCTACCTGGTGTTTTCCCACCTTCCCAAAACTAAGGCACAAACAAGCTAAATTGCTGCCTCAAATCACTCTCAATCTCTTTCCTCCGCCTTGGTGGAAGCTCCCCTCGGCTAAGCAAAGCCTCTCCTCGCAGAACTCTTGGTTCATCGCTGGTATAGTTTGGAGTGCCTCCCCATAAGCAAAGGGTCGATCACCTGACCCAAACACCGACAGGGGCTGCACTTCCTTCCCGTCAAGTGAAGTGGCATTTGTTGCATAGCGGATGCGCTAAGCTGACGTCATCCGATGATTGTGAACGTTCTGGCGGGGCACTTCGTGCCTTTCCAACTTCGCAGTGAACAATACGCGTTCCCAATCGAACTTTGGCAACAGGTCCCTGCCTGCCGTTTTTCATCGGCAGCTGCCTGCCTCACACAAACTGTGACTACAAGCACACTTGCACGTCTACGGTCGTACCTCTTGCACCGGGTGAAACAAACAAATGACTGAGGCAGCTGCATGGATGGTCGGTTTGGTGGAGGTGTTGCCACATATGGGCCTCACACAAGTATGGGTTTCAACTGCAAATTTCACAATATGCACCAAGCAAGGCGGCAACGTGACGGAGGTGGAGGAGGTGACACGGGCCTCATCTAACGTCCGACTCAAGTCCGGACCTGTCTGCAGACCCTCATGCCGTCACGAGGCCCCCGCTCCATGGCCCAGCCTTAAAAATCGTACCAATGATTGAATGTGCCCGTACTTTCTGAAAGCAATTCGGCCAACACAACTTCTGCGCACACTCTCAAGAAGTTCACGGGATGCACGGACAATGGTTGAAACATGACGAATGATTTCCCCACAAACGTTGAAAATGCGAAGGCCTGTTTCAACTAATTTGGGTAACAAGTAAACTGTGGGATTCCATGTTTGCCACATCAAACGGATCAGATTCTGCATTTCAAAGCGCCACGGTTGCCTTCAAGGTTGCCGGGTAGAATTTCAACCGGCAAAGAAGCACATTGGGTTGCCTCCAAACAAGGCAAATTGCGGAGCACTGTTTCTGGGCCAAACCACAAAGTTTGCCAAGAAGCGATTGGACAAACAGTTTTTCCCGCCTCACTCTACTCCCTCCTCCCCCGCCAACACAATTTCGTCATCCTAAACTACAAGTCCTGTATCGGGCCAAATTGCCAAAAGCACGTTTTGGCAAATATCCGTCTAGTTTCGCTGAAATGTAGGACTGACCGCATGTGTTTTCTGCTCCTCTTGGGCTAAAGCTGTGGTGGAAGTGGGCATATACTGGCTGTCTCTACACAACCCCCTTGATTTTCGATTTTGTATCCACAATACGTTGGGCACATTTGCACGATATATACGTCCTACAGTGCATTTGGGGCTAGTCCCCAACATATTCATCTCTGGTGATTTCCTGGGGTGTAACCGGGGGAAATGGTCTCACAATGCTTCTACAAATGACAATGATTTTACAGATCACCCAACATGCATCAGAAAATTGTTTGCCCGCTATTTTCCTTCGGCATAAATCCCACAACAAAAGAAATGCAAAATTTTGTCACGGGTTATGTTAGTTTTTGTGTCCAAAATCTTCCTTTTTTGGTGGTTAAGTTAGCTACGTGGACCAGGTCCATGAGCGGGACACGTTAGCGATTCAAAAGTTGTTTTTGCAAACATGTGATTTGGACGGGTTAGTTGCAAATGTTGCATAAAGTCACAAAGGCCTGTGCGCAATGATTATGACAAATCTTTGTGTGGGAGACTGAGCATTGGCAGGTGCGAACAGGGGGGTTGCCCCGACAGCAACACGCACAGGGCTAGAAAAACATGTGTTTTAACGGAGCCCGAAACGCGCTCTAAGCCGAAATTGTAACGCGAGTGTTCAGTCACGGAACCAAAAGCGCAACGCAAATGTCGATTTACGCAAGTAGAAGTTGAACTTAACGTCACGAAACCGAAAGCGCAAGGCCAGTGTCGATTTACGCAAGTAGTAACGCAAACGACAGTGTCCCCAACCCCCGCCCACCTCCCGAAAACCATGTTGGGTCGTTGGAAAGTTTTGCTTTCGGGGCACCCCCCGTTGGCCCACCATGTTGCACAGGTCCGGCACCCTGCGTCACACTTATAGTTCAAACGCCCCATTGATGGTCGTCGAAGGCGGGGGTGGTTGCAGGGCAAAACACCAAGGCTTGTGTTGGTGGTGGTAGCAGTTGCCCACTGCGCTTTTGTTCATCACCATCCTCACCTCAGTGACGTCGCCGCCAGGTACGGCAGGGGGTTCGCCACCCCGAACCGTGTGGCATAAGGCCTGGCTGTCATCCAGTTTCGCCTCATTCCCCTCCCCCGATGGATTCGCAAAAACTATTCAGTCTAGCCTGCCGGTTGGCTTTTTCGTACACGAACTGGCCTGAGAAACAAGGAAGGGGGCACAAAAAACAAGATAATACGACCTCGAATGACTCGGGTAGTCGTGGGTGTGGCACTTGTGTCATCGGGGACCAATTCATGGACAATCCCAGTGCTTTGTTTAATGTTTTGTAGATGCGGGTCCTTTGTATCGGATCATTTTTTGCCTGCCTTACTTTTTGAAACAGCAATATGCATCTACAGTGGGGTCGACAAGCGCGCCACTCCCTCCAACCTCCAAAAAGTTGCATCATCATTTTTTCACCACGCCAGTGAGCCAACACAACAACAAAAAGATCTCTGTACTCCTCGGGCCTATATACACTTCACACCCACCGGTCTGGGTCTAAAGAAGGGTAAGGGCGGCGAGATGACACCTAATGAATATCACAACGGCACAAGGGATAACGAACGCATTGAGCTTCAAAACCTGCGGGCAGTGTACCCCGGACCTCGAACGCAACAAGTCTCGACGTACCTCCCTCTGCCCCCCTCACGCCCCTGGGTTTGCTTTTGCTTACTAATAACCTCTGTATGGTCTCACCTCTCATGTGTCTACATGACTGACACATTAGCTCACACCTGGAAGAGCCGCTTACTTTCACGCGCGATGCTGCCCTTGACTGGCTTTCCGTGCGTTGTCCGTTGGACCAGTCTCGAGACAGTGTTCTTTCCAAGGACCTCCACTGCATCGCATCTCTTCCACAGCACGTCGCAACCATGACTGAAACGGAACATGTTGGAACCGGCGGAACACGAACGCCTGTGCAAGTCACGAAAGGTCGTGACATCAAAAAACAATAGCTCTGGAGTTGAAATTGGGCACACCCAAACTGCAGTCACGCAAAGTGTCGCGCAAGTGCTACATGTGAATGACCTGGCTCGAGCAACAACGCTTTTCCCAGATGTTCTACACCATGGCAATATGCTTTGCCTGCCGTCAAAGACAGTCTGATTGAAGGGATTGGTCCCCCGCTCCGTGTGCAATTCGCGCTGTCACTGTCAGCGGTCAAAGAATATGGCGTGGAAGTCGTGCAAGGGGCGTTTCGCCCAGCGGCAGCGCAGGGCCAATAGCATGACCATCAAGAAAACAAAGTCATGCTTTCCGTCTGTGCCACATCCGCAACACCAATGCATTGCACGGAGTTGCATATGTGACATGTCCAAACAGACCGGTAATATTTTCTCGCACTGAAGGTCGGAGAGCGGTCGAAGAGCGAGAAGCTGTTGGTGAGCCGGGCAGTTTCTGGACGAATGGGGGCCCAAATCCAAACCATGGGCCCCTTTTAAGGGGAGGAGGCGGGCCGGGAGACTGGCGGGCCAGGCAGTCCTCCGTCTTTGTTCAAGGAGGTCGGAGAAAAAGTGGGCGGAGGGCCGTCGACGTTGGAGTGGCCAGTAGAGTCCTGAAGGAGGAAGCTGGCTGCGTGGGCGAGAAGGGCAGGGAAGAGCGGAGGTGACCGGGAACAGCCCGAGCTCTGGTTTGCGCGAGGGGGCGGAGGAAGGTTGCGGTTTCGGTACTAAAGCGCCCCCCAACTTCGATGGCCACGACGACGAGGCGGCACCGCCCGGGTTAAAGAAGTTGTGGGTACGTGCGTTCTTTGCGGCGCCGTGCGTCGGCCATTGCGGCCCCTGCGTATTGGCCGCCGCGCCGCCGGCCTGGCCGACACTGGTGAGTGGGAAGACGAGGGTAGTCTCGATCGCCAACTGGGCGCCATTGTGGAGTGGAAGGACGTTGGCGATCACCTCTATCCGTCTGTTCTTGTCACGCGGGGGATGTTGACGTCTAAGAGGAGAGTGTGAGTGGTGACATAAGCGAGCGGCTGCCCGCTCCAGGGGGCAGCCTCAGCCTCGAAGCACCCCACCGTGGACACACACAGACTTGATAAACCTTTCTTTGGGCACCAACATTAACCTCAGAATGTGGAGCGAAAGTGTTTACCAATAAAGCGCCGCAGTGTTGTCATCACACACACACACACGGGTCTAGCGAACACAACGCACAAAACCAAACAAAGTTGGAAATATGTACAGTAGCCTGGGGCCTGGGAGTCAGACAGCCAAAGGGCCACACAGGCCAGTTCCTCTCCGGAGTACAGTTTGTGGAATGTGTACAGGCTCGCTTTGGAACCTGCGAGGTTGTCTGCAAAACTGCGCCGCTGTTCGGCCAAAGGCCGTTTCATATAGTTAGGCCATACACAAACTGTGTCTGACAATGCACATGGCCGCGCTCAAAGCAATTCAACAATTTACACCCAAAGCAAACCATAGAACCACTCGGCCACATCAAAATAGTCACCCCATGGGAACGACACACGCTTGCCGGAGTAGAATGTTCTGCGCCGCCAATAAAACTAGCCCCCGCAAAAAAAACATAAACGCCACCAAGCCATGCTGAAACGGATCCCCAATTACTCACTTCGTTCGCAAAAAGTATTCAGCCTAGCCTGTCGGCTGGTTTTCGTAAAAAGTGGCCTGAGAAAGAAGGAAAGGGGTACAAAAAGAACCAAATAGTTCTACAAAGGTTTGACAACGTTGGCCTTCAAACCTGCAATGTGCGCCCAGTGTTTCCGCGATGCTTGTCTTGCATGGAGTGGCCACGTGCCCAATCTGACCGGGAACGACAAACTTCACAAACCTTTCTTTGGGCACCAAAGTGTCTCAAAGTGTTTTCCAATAAAATGCCGCGTTGTTGCCTTTGCAAACGCCAGTCTAGCGAACACAATGCACAAAACCGAGCAAAATTGGAAATATGTAGCCATTGGCCTGGGAGTCAAACACACAGGCCAGTTCCTCTCGGGAGTATAGTTTGTGGAATATGTACGGGGGCCGTGGCTCGAAAGTTTTACACACAGTGACCAGCCTGCACAGGTCAAGAACACGGGGACCGTTTCATACAGGCCATACACAAACTGTGTCTGACAATGCACATGGCCGCGCTCAAAGCAATTCAACAATTTACATCGAAATCCGCGCAAAACGTTGCAAACCATAGAACCACTCGGCCACATCAATGTCACTGCATAGTCACCCTATGGGGAGGACACATTGATTTTCTTGTCAGGGCTGCCAAGCGTAAGCATGGGTGATGTGCACGGCGCCCCACGGTTCTAAAAACTGACGGAACAAAACAAATTGCAATCCTGGCACGGGGGGTAGCTGGGCACATCCACCTGTCCAACCTCCGCTCTCTTGAAAAAAGTACTTGGAAGAAGGGCGTCACATGACTAACATTGCTGCAATGGAAGGGGGAAGTTGTTTAAGCCATGGCCAGTATGCCAAAAATTTGTTGCATGGTGGACCGTCTCGGTGTGCCAATATCAACCTTGGTGACTTCAAGGTCCAGTTCGCGACACGGCGTTGAACAGGAAGGCGCTGTGTTTTGGCGATGTGGCAACACGACTTGCAAAATGTGTCGCAATGTCTTGAAGTTCCCGTCTGCAGTAGCGGAAACACAAATTTTGCAAAACCTCCTTCAGCTGATTTTGCTATACATACATGTGGATTTTCTAAGTTCCAACAATCCCCGCGTCAAGAAACTGCAAACATTTGTTCGGGGCAAACCGCAGGCTGATGGCAGAAAGACATTGGGTTTGGTTATTTTTTCCAGCCAAGGCGGGAGAACACTTTGACACATTGCAGGGATGTTGACAGAGACGTTTCCTCTATGGTCTTGGTGGTTGCGTTTGAAGGGCAGGTTTCGGCCTGGAGCCGGAAAGATTGTTTCGCAATAAAACATTTGAAAGAACAAATTTGTGTCTGCACCTGCCCTCAAGCACTTTAGAGATGGAGATGTGCGTGTGGCCAACGTCTGCGTCTGTGGCCTTGTTGTTTGGGGGGGGCACGCAAAGAGTGATCTGCATCTCGCAAACTTTGCGGGGCCAAATGCATTGTTCCAAGTCCGAAGTTCACTCTGATCGGACAGCATGGTGCTCTGAGCAAAAGATCTCTCGCAAGAATGTGTCGCACAAAAAAGGGAATCAAGAAAATTAAAAGTCGTGAATCTTTCGGACACAAGTGCGCGACCGAATGTGGCAAGGTTTAAAAAGCAACCGAATGACTTGACCAGCCGAAGGACCAGGTTGAGATGTACTGGATATGATATATGCCTGTCATCCAACCGTGGTGCGTTTGAAACGGCGACGGGAAGTCCGGCCAAAAAGGTTTTGGAAACAAACGAATTTCAGTTCCCATTTTAGGCCCTAGGCCCTAGACCACAAGCACAATCAAACTATTCCACCACAACAGCCGCATTGGTAGAACGCCAGATGTTTTCCACTGGCTTGAAGTGAACACATAAAAACCTGCGGGACTCACCCGTAGCAGACACGTGACCTTGTTCCATTGGATTTTTTGTTGTTTTGCAGGTTCCTGAACCGTTTGTCTTCAGATCTCCACCCCGCCAGTTCGTATGAACAATTTTGTTGCACCAGTTTGCTCCACAACGGCAGAGCCAAAGCAAGAAGAATATGAAAACACAAAAGCAAGCTCTCACAAAATAACCATGGCTTCGTTGACGAATCTGGTTTTCCAACTCTTATTGGCTGGATGTTTTTCCCCAAACTGTTTACCTGTTCGGTTCTGTCTTAGAAAAAGGAACTGGCCACACTCACTCACCGCTGAACTCTGTCTGTGGCAGGGCTCTGTGGCCAGCTATGTGGCCGGTTTTGTCCTCCTCTTGTCCTTCTCTTGTCCTGTTGCTCTCCTCTTGTCCTTCTCTTGTCCTCTGGCCACGTTGACCAACCCTCAACACTGACTGGCCGCGCGTGTCCTGAACTCTGTGGTCGGGCTCTGACCAGGTCTGGTTCCTCTTGTGTCTTCTCTTGTGGCCGAACAACTGGCGATGTCGACGCCGACAAAAATCATCAATAAAAACAGTTTGCTCGGAAGGTGGTGCGTACCAAGAAACCGTGTTTTTCACGAGTCGAGCCGCCATTCATGCAGGAAGTGCGCAGGTCAGCTTGTGCAGTATTTGGAAGAGTCTCCTTAGTGGAAAGGGGCCAAAACAAAACCAAAAGACACCCAAAACCAAACAAAACCAACAAACAGAACACGGGGCAGGAGACTCTTGAAAAGTGCCCTTGAATGTACGTGCATGGGTGAGACAGAGGGTGAATGAAACAGACGTTGGGCAATGAATTAGAGCAAAAAGGCCACGAGATTGGCCATCCGAGATGCGGTACGATTGCTTGCTGGCGCGTCATGACACTTGGTAAATAGGCCTGCTTGAGCAGGCTATGTCATCGCGCACTAATGAGCTGTGTTCTCCGTGCTCATTTGTGGAATGGCAGTCGAAGGAAGCACTTGAAGAGGTTCAGGCAAAACTAGTCGGGCAAAATGCGACAAACTGCGCTTGAGACAAAATGTATTCAAAGGAAGTTTGCATATGTCCTCATCTGCTCATTATTTCTGGCCCTGGAAAACCACTATTGACAAGCCAGCTCCAACGCGCCAAGCGAGAGGGCACTTCATTGTCAGCAGTGCGGCCTTTGTTGACTGTCTACGGGGTTGAGGTGGCTGCTTGCAAAGGCACATCGAAAGGGCAGAAGCATCCGAAGACTCCTGCAGTCTCCCTCCACAGAAGGGAGGGAGGTGATGCAACCCCGCCGCGGTGCACCGTAAAACAGCTTGACCAGGAGGGTAGCATAGCAGGCAGTTGAGTGAACATCATCGTGTTCGGGCAGGAAGGCTTGTGCCGTCATGCAGTGAGTCGTGCTGTGCCCAGGATGGTGTTTGCTGTACACTTTGTACACGGCTGGCAGGTGCCTTTGCAGTTTCCTTTGCACATGGTGCTGCGCCTGGATATCCAGGCTTCGTCTCAATAGATGCCTCCTTGCTGAAGAGGCTTGGGCAACCAACTTGCAGGTTCATCGCTTGCACGTGCGAATGGTAGGCAAGCTTCATTTGGAAAACCACTGCAGGGAGGAGTCCAGTTGCTTCAAACAAAAGGGGTTCCAAGTCTCCGGCAGTGCCGCCTGCAGATGGTACATGTTCGCACGCAGTTGTACTAAATTTGCAACTTGTTGGACTGCATTAGCTGTACGAACAGGCGGGCTGCATGATGCAGCACCCCTCCCCCATGGGAAGGAGGAGGGAGGCAAGACAACCAGGTGACCCAGCAACCTTGCGGCGGTACGCCTCGAAACAGCTTTGCAAAGAGACGAGCACGAAAAGGCAAGGTGATAGCCACAGGTGGTTCTTCGTCGAAGACATGCACGGCCCCGGTTCTACAGTGAAACAAGGTGAAGAACAATGCCAAACTACACTAAGAGAGCTGTACACTGCGTACTCATCTAGGACAGGCACTGAGGTACCCGCCTGGGAGCTGGCTGGTGAATGTAGCCCCCAAGTCGAAAGCTGTCTTGGTCATTGCACGGCTAGTTTTCAGGAACAAGATGTCCGTTCTTCATCAAAGACATCGGAGTCTTCTCCGTCCGGAGGGAGTAGATGAATCCAAGTGAGGCTGGGCCAGGGACCTTCGGCGAAGGAGAAGCCCCCCTTCGAAGGGGGCTTAAGCCCCCCTTAAGCCCCTACGAAGGTCCCCCCCTCTACCCCCCCCCCACCCCCCCCCTCCACCCCCCCCCCGAGCCCCCCTTAAGCCCCCCGCGAAGGTCCCCAATTCCCTGCCCCCAGTTCCCTGTCTCCAGTTCCCTGCCCCA
>CAXAMN010027139.1:778437-790050 GCA_963970005.1 Durusdinium trenchii | reverse complement strand
CCCCTTAATCCCCTGCCCCCCTTCGCCCCCCCTTAAGCCCCCTTTCAAGCCCCCCCTCGTTGTCTTCGGCAGGAGCCTGTAAAGACATGATTTTGTTGCAGGCGCTAAACCCTGGAAAGATTGTGTCGGAAATTGTTTTTTCGGCTTTTGCTGGCCAAACACGACGGTAGTCTGGAAAGTCCCGCAAAATTTGCGATTCCCTGGTGCAGCTTTCCCCGTCCCCCCAGGTCCCTGTCCCCAGTTCCCTGCCCCCAGGTCCCTGTCCCAAGTTCCCTGTTGCCAGTTTGCTGCCCCCAGTTCCCTGTTCCCTGTCCCAAGTGTCCCCAGTTTGCTGCCCCCAGTTCCAGTTCCCTGCCCCCAGTTCCCTGTCCCAAGTTCAATGTCGTCACAAGTGACTGCAAGCATCATACTAGCCAAGTTGGCTTGCTCATCAATTCAAACATGCACGTCCAAGACTACTCCAGCTATCACTTCTTTTGCGCTGCCCAGCAGACGGCCAAGGCTCAAAGCCTGTACATGATGCCTTCCATACCGGCTGTTTCGTCAGTCCTTTGGACAAGAAACCCAAAGCCTGTCGGAAGTTCAATTCCCCGCAAAGAACACGTCTTGCCGCCGGAGTCCAGGATGGGAAAAAGCACCACTTCAAACAGATCAAACCTCTGGCGAACGATCATACGTTAAAGGAATTACCCTCCAAACTCTGAACACCTAGCAATCATAAACTTGCTGCTGCACGCGTAACAATCACGCGAGTTGGTGCCCCTGGCCTATGCACCTGGAGACGCAGCAAACTTTGAATGTGAGACATCCCGCGTTTGCACACCAAGTTGTGGGCTCGGCCCATGAATGTAGAGGGCACCTAATCCCAACTATGTGGCTCCGCCACTCATTGACTCATTTTTGACCTCGGTTCTTGTCCTCACGCACCTCAGCTTTCAATGCAACGGCCGAAGAATTACAAATTGTAACGAGTGGTGGTATTTTTGGCTTGTCAAGGCACTCAAGAGAGGAGCATGCGGAATGTCTCAGATGGGTTGCGCAAGCTCTGGTCTGCCTTCAAAATCAACGGAAACGTGAAATTGCTGGTAGTCTTTTTCACTGTGAATCAGCAATAAGTCCCCACAACAAAAGCTGAAGATAGAGTCCTGCTATCCTGTAGGTTCTCATGCTTTTGGTGCAAATCGGGCGGTCACCCCTTTCAGGTCCTAGGTGCGCCTGGACCAGCTGAGGCGATGTGATGTGCTGAGCTTGTGGGACCTGCACACGCCATGACTCACGTTGTTTTCAGGTCAACCCCACAAGAACTATAGAGAATGGCAACAGCGTGAAGGGCTTCAACAGGGTTCAAGGCATGGCATCATGTTGCTTGAAAGAAGTGTGCCTTGTTCCACCGGGCACATGGGAATAATATGTAGCCGAATGAATGGGCGAAGAGAGGAAGGGGAGCAATGTGAGTTGGAGAACGTGAGGAAAAGACAAGCCAAGCTGGTGCGAGGTCCAGACTGAAGACCAAGCAAGAGAGCATTTCAATTGTATTTCACCTGAAAGTAGGCTCAGGGGGGACAACGGCTTCAACGGCTCCTGCTCCTGGATGTACAGGAAAAAGTTCTCACAATTCGGCAGAAACAATAGGTTGCCCACCACAATACGTTGTGGAGTCTCGTGACGCCGCATATTCAGGAACGTGGCCGAATATTGCGCTGTACGGACAGGCATAATAGTAGTGGAAACATGTTATATAAAGCAGAACCCGGCAAGGCCTGACCCAAATTGTGGCCAAAAAAGCCTATATATATACAGTACCTGTTTTGGGCCCGACAAGGTCAGAAGAAGTGAGTTGAAAGGCCTTGGTTCCACCCTAGTCTGGCGTCTCGGGCGTCTCGCCCGGAGTCTCCAAAAGCTTCCCCCAATGGAAGCGCTCTAACTGCACCACACCAAACAGAGGCTCGATGCAACACCCCGAAACACCAACCCCTATGTCAAGGCCACATCCAGCAGCCCGAAAACACAACTCTCCGAACGCGAATCCCCATGGAACTACGCACAAAACTGCGGATCTCACAAAACGCTGCGCCTGCGCAGTGAACTGAACCTCCACACTTGACACCTCACAGTTCCATACGTTTCCACGCTATTTCAAACGAATCTGACACGTAAAGCGTTTGTCCAAAACCCTCTCGAAAAGCTCCTTGCAATGGCAGCGCCTTATCTGCACCACAGCACACGTTCGGAATGATTTCGGGCCGTTCTGAGCACACTCCCAGCCACCAAATTCGCCATTTCGGCTGAGAGTGTCAACACTTCGACACATCCAACACTCCAGAAAACACCAGTCTCCGAGGGCAGAAAACGGCGGATCTCAAAAAGACGCTGCGCCTGCACAGTGAACTCAGCCTCCACACTTCAACATCTTACATTTCCCCCTTAAGCAAAACCAATCTCCTTATTCTTGTTGCGTGAAAAGGGCGGGTGAAGAACAATGCACTAGAAAGAAACAACTTGAGATGCAGCATCTTTCAGGGCCAATCTTCTAGTAGCAACGCCGTTTGCGCTTAGTAGTTTCTTGTTCCGAATAGCAACTCCAGGAATCTCTAGTAGCATCCTTGCTCCTACTAGCAATGGCTTCCAACCTAGAAACCTCTACGTTGGAGGCCAAATCGTTGCTGCGAAGCCATCTGCGTACCTGCTTCCTCGGGGCCCTGCAGTCTGCGTTTTTGGACAGTCGTACATAAACACACAAGATCTTTACACACATGAAAATGTTTACAACTTCAGTCAACGCTCGTGTGTTTGAATGCCTTAGCTCCAGTCACCAAGTGTACGAATTTCCTGTCAAAACGATGTGGCAAAAATGTGTGGTTCAAACCTTTTCAAATTGTGCAAGGCAAAACTCCACAAGCCGCAAACGATGCACTGCTTTGCAATGAAAGCTACCTGGCCTCTGTTTGTCAATGTGTCTACAGATATGTCGAGGCATCAAATAATGCCCGAACCTCATCTGCTCGAGCACTTGCTATGAACTTACTGCGCAATATCACAATGTCCGAAAACCTTCACTGTTTGAACACCAAGTCGTCACCCTTTTGAGCTCACCCCCTGCGTAACCACTGACTCTGCACGTAGTGGCCACGGTATCGTGCGCTGTTCCACCGTAGTATGGCGTCTTGGGCGTCTCGCCCGGAGTTTCGAAAAGCTTTCCCCAATGGCAGCGCTTGAACTGCACCACACCAAAGAGAGGCTCGATGCAACACCCCGAAACGCCAACCCCTACATCACGTCCACATCCAACAGCCCGAAAACACAACTCTCCGAACGCTAAGCCCCATGGAGCTACGCACAAAACTGCGGATCTCACAAAACGCTGCGCCCGTGCAGTGAACTCAACCTCCACACTTCAACACCTCACACTTCCATACGTCTCCACGCTATTTCACACGAATCTGACGCGTTTCGTGGTCATCCGAAACGCTCTCGAAAAGCTCCCCGCAATGGCAGCGCCTTATCTGCAGCACAGCACACGTTTGGAATGACTTCCGGCCGTTTCGAGCGCACTCCCATTCCTATCCATTCACCAAAGTCGCCATTTCAGCGGAGACTGCTCGCGAAAACAGAGCTTTGATGCAACACCCCGAAACGCAACCCCCAATGACACGGCCACATCCAACACCCCAAAAAAACACAATTCGCCGACTGCTACTCGCCATGGAACCGCGCAGTTCTCCACGCTACTTCACACGAATCTGACACGTAACGCGTTCGTCCGAAAGCCTCTCGAAAAGCTCCCCGCCATGGCAGCGCTTTATCTGCACCACAGCACACGTTTGGAATGATTTCGGGCCGTTCCGAGCACACTTCCATTCCCATTCACCAAAGTCGCCACATCCAACAGCCCGAAAACAGAACTCTCCAAACACACTACTCCCCATGGAACTACGCACAAAACTGCGGAGCTCACAAAACGCTGCTCCTGCGCAGTGAACTCAACCTCCACACTTCGACACCTCACATTTCCATACGCAGTTTCCACGCTATTTGACACGAATCTGACACGTTTCGTGGTCATCCGAAACCCTCTCGAAAAGCTCCCCGCAATGGCAGCGCCAAAAATGCACCACAGCACACGTTTGGAATGATTTTGGGCCGTTCCGGGCACACTACCATTCCCATCCAATCACCAAATTCGCCATGTCAGCTGAGACTTGTCACGAAAACAGAGCTTCGATGCAACACTCTGAAACGCAAACCCCAATGACACGGCCACAAAACACAATTCCATGAATGCTAATCCCCATGGAAGTGCGCAGAAAACGGGGAATCTCACAAAAAGCTGCGCCTGCACAGTGAACTCAACCTCCAAACGTCAACATTTTACATTTCCCCCTGAAGCAAACCAAAACTCTTTGGTCTTGCTGCATGAAAGGGGGGGTGAAGAACAAGCCACTGGAAAGAAACAACTCGAGATGCAAAGTCATTCAAAAACAATCTCCTAATAGCGACGCCGCTTGTTCTTATTAGTCTCTTGCTCCGAGTAGTAGGTCCAGGAATCCAGTAGCGTCCTTGCTCCTACTAGCAATGGCCTCCAACCTCGAAACCTCGACGTTGGAGGCCAAATTGTTTCCGCGAAGCCATCTGCGTATTTGCGTCCTCGGGGCCCTGCAGTCTGCTTTTGTATTTGACACAAAGCAGTAGATCAAGAATCTGTTGATGGAAACCTTTACCGCGAAACTGCATGACAGTCTCGGAACAGTCCATTGTAACCACATGCAAGATTTTGACACACACACGACAAATGTTTACAACCTCAGTCAACGCTCGTGCGTTTGAATGCCTCAGCTCCGTTGGCCAAGTGCACGAATATCCTGTCAAACGATGTTGCAAAAATGTGTGTCCACAGGCATTCCTCGACGATGACTTCTCTTCAATGTTATTGTTCCCAGATAACAAAATTGATGTCTAAATGCAAAGGACAAAGCTTTCAATATGAGAAGCACGCACAGCTGGAGCAAGGCCCTGCACCTGCCAATCAATGTGATCTGTAGACCGCCACATTGCTCTGCTTCGCAACGAAAACTACCTGGCCTCTGTTTGCCAATGTGTCTACAGATAGATCAAGACATCAAACAACGATTCAGCACCTTTAAAATGTAGGCCGGCGAGATGACACCATTCACTCCAGGTGAAAGAATCACGTCATTGGCACTTCGATAAAATGCCACGCCGTCCTGCTGAACGGGTGGGTTCGCGCGACCACAAATCAGCCGATTCTCGATTGCAAAACGAAATCGTTTCAATGCACAAGCTAGTTCGCTCTTTACAAATCCCAACCCTCCACCCTAAGCGAAAGGTTCACTTCTTTTCCGTGAAGTACGGTTGCTCTGCTTCTCTCATCACCATAGACTTTCTTTATCAAAGTCCATAGTTTGCGCCACTTCAACTCTTTCAGGGTTGGATGGGTGGGAAAGGTCAAAGGTGGTGGGTGTGCCTGGAGCCAAAATGGCACACACCCACCACCTCCCAATTTGAGCTCCTGAAGTGTGTAGTGAATAGATTCACTCACACAAGCTAGTTCGCTCTTTTCAAATCCCAACCCTCCACCCTAAGCGAAAGGTTCACTTCTTTTCAGTGAAGTAGCGGTTGCTCTGCTTCTCTCATCACCATAGACCTTCTTTATCAAAGGTCCATAGTTTGCGCCACCTCAACTCTCATTTGTCTTTGTCGCGCTTTACCTCAAGCCGTCTCTCTTGCTCTTCGAACCTCTTTCGACTTTGTCGCACAGGAACATTTCTGATGTTCATCGATGTTCTTGTTCAAGTAAAGTTCCATATGAACGGGATACAACTGTCCTGTTCTGCACAGATCGACTTCATCGTCCATCTGCTGCTCACGTGGAACTATTCGTCACTCTCACGTTCGACACACTCTCATCTCCCATTGGGAGATCGCAAGAGTGGCTCATCTATTCTCGGAAGGTCCGATCACCTTCCATCCTTTTCTCCATTTGCAATCTCCGCGACTGGCCCAGCGTTAACTCCGACTTCCAACTTGGGACGACGTGACCATCCTTGTCGACGGGATCTTTTCATCTGAGGTGATCCTCTTTGATAATAAGATCTGTATCTGTTCACGTCTTGTCGGACATGGCCTCCCTCAGCGTTGACTTCCAATACGCCTCGATGTGAAGCTTCGTGACGACGGAGCTCATCGTTCTTAGTCGCGTCAACAGGGGGGAACAGAGTGTCAGTTATTACCATCTTACTTTGAGAAGTTCAGCTCCTTGGCTATACCATCTATGTTCGATCGGTCTGAATCTTCGATCTAACTGGCGTCTCTTAGATCAGAGCCTCAAGTCGACTGAAAGCTGTCCGTCTCCCTCCGCGGTCTGTCTCGTATCACCTTCACCCGATCCGCTGAGACCTTAGCCACCTCGTCGGACTTTGCGGACTTCCAGGCGTGTTCTCCCACAGAGAGCCTCTCTTCTCTCTTTGGCTCCAGCCGCGCCCTTCGTTTCCGTCTGTGGTCAGTATGAACCCCTGCACGTCGACTGGTAGCACCGCCGCCAACTGGGTCCTCATCCTCTGGGCAAGCTGCCCTCCACGTCGACTGTGTCCAACGTCTGAAGGATCTTTCTCGCCCAGGCCTCCGCAAGCTTGCCCTCGGCCGCTGCAGTCATCCTACCTTCCACTGTACCCAAACTCCGTGCGATGCCTAGGATTTTGGGGTTAGCCACAGCGAAGGCGTCCTACATCCGTAACTCCTGGGAGTTTTTCCACGGCTTCGTCCGAGTCCTTGAGGTGGTCATTCCTATCGGGGTCTATAACTGTATCCCTGGAATGTTGGTTCTGAACAAGGGACTGAGGGGTGGCTGGTTGTGCTTCTGGTCACTGACAGATGTCATCCCTGGCATGACATGATGACATGATGTCATCCCTGGCATGGCATGATGTCATTCTGGCAAGACATGATGTCATCCAGGCAAGACATAAAGTCATCCTTGGCACTGCAGCTTCTCCATCGTAGCTGCGCTACCCCACGCTTTAGTTGCACTTTTAGCTTGCGGCTGACCGTAATTTCAAGCTTGGAATGGAGATTATGTTCTATAAAGTAGGTGTATGGGGCCCTCACCGTCTTTCAAACTGCCAAACATGGGTTGTGTGAAGTTACTCAGTTATGTGTGACACAACTGCTCATGAAGTTCTTGAAGCATGCATGCGCGCCATCTGCATGAGCGCGCAGGCTGCGCAGGCGCAACCACAGCACACACGCGTCTCGGTCCAAGCACAAGAACACGCTCACCACAATCAATCCAGCGCCACCCAACAGCCTTAGAGGACAACGCAACAGCTCACCAGGACAAAGAAAGCAGAAACGATCGCGTGGGCAACAAAACTCTCCATCCAAAGAACACACGCCCAGCACACCAACAAAACGCACATGTAGACTCCCCATGTGCGCAGCTGTTGTGTGTGCTGACTATTGTGTTGCCAGGGACATGATGCGTTCATACATGTGGTGTCTACTTACACGCCAAGTTTACTTCACATGTACTGCCAAACTGCAAGAAGGCACTTATGCCAAATTTTTGGATCCACTCAGATGGTTGCTAGTCATCCACATTAAAGCACCGCTTGCACAGCATTGCTTGGCAGGGGTGTTCCATGCCACTGTAAGTTCGTTTCACAGACAAGAGCGACCGCCGTCACTTCGACCTTTTCGTCGTCCTCGATCTTGAGCCTTTGGCCCGCATTTCCTCGTGAGGACCCCCAGGCCCCTTTAGGACTTTCCTGGACCTTTCAGGATTTGGGTTTCTTAGGCTGGCGTGTGGCACCGCTGTCAAACCAGTACGCATTTCCATGAGTGTGTTTGGCCGCGCGCCAACCTGGGATGAGCCCGTAGAGTACCTCCCGTGGACCCGTTGAACGGGTGTCTGGCGTTGTTTCCCTTGCTCTGGAAACGCACGTGTCCACAGCGGACAGTAGCTGGCTCATGCCACAAGAATTTGGATATTTCTCTCATTTTTGGAATTCCAAGTTGGCTCATGCCTTTACGTGACCGCAGCGGTCCAAGCTGGCTTAACGCCTCAACGTGGTCAGAGCGACCGAAGTACTTTTCAGGTTCGTTGAAACCTGTCGCGAGCTTAGTCCCCTCTCCTTCCCCTTCCCTCCCCTTTCTTTCCTTGCTTTTGGGGGGTTTCCTGAATCACCGAATGGAATACTCAGGATCACCCCTTTCTTTCTTTGGTGTGTCCCTGGACGATTGTTCGTAGCTGGGAACACCTGTCTTTTCCCTTTCTCTCCTCTCTCTTTCTCCCTCTCTCTTTCTTTCCTTTTCTCTTTCCTCTCCACCTTCCTTCCTCCTTGGGTGGCCCTGGATGCTTTTGTCATTGCTGGGAACCCTTCTCCGCTCTTCCTTTGGTGTGTCCTTGGACGCATGCGTCGTAGCTGGGAACACCTTCCTTTCTTCTCTTTCCTTTTTCTCGTCTCTCCCTACCCCTCCCCCATGTTGGGGCCTTAGCTTAGGTTGCTACTAGGGGCTCCTGGCCTTCCTACTAGGTGTTAGGACGCGACTTTGACGCTACTAGAGGTTCTTGGCCTTAACTACTTTGTCTGCACCTGCAACACGCCTCCCCTCGGGGAGGCGTGTGTGTGTGCCCCTTGTAGTCACAGGGATCCATTTGGATTGTACCTTCGACTCCGACTTCTTTTTCCTATTTGAGCAGGGGGACCATCCATGTACTGTGTGCGATGGTCCAACGAAGCGGCCACGGTACATGCGGATATCACGGCTGATCACCGTGACGTACCTGCGAATTTTCGAATGGCATGAGGCTAAGCCCAGAACCTCAATGTAGCTGCAGACAAGAGCGACCGCCGTCACTTCGACCTGTTCGTCGTCCTCAATCTTGACCCTTTGGCCACATTTCCTCTTGCGCCTTGCATGGATATATCAAAGAAGCGTCATGCATCTCTATCAGCAATGCGCGTTATGCGCGAAGGTGTGAAATGGTACTGTGGGTACTGTCATCCTGTGAACCACTTTACTACGTTACCTTGTTACACATGTTGAAAAAAGAACCACTAAGCCTAGACTTACATGTCCAAGAACTGTGAGACGCAGTTCAAACTGTCTCTGTTGTTCTTTAACGAAATCCCGTCTCCTGCAGTGCTGCGGGCAAATCGATGTAGATTGCCGCCTAGCAGTAGCGCAAACATCATTCAACAGACCTAACAATGGTCAGCACACGCATATGTGCATCGTGCGCCTGGCAGTCCTGTCCTTAGATGCCAAGAACTGCGTCGAATGTCGGGAAAGCAAGTTTTAGAGGAACTTCCGTTATTCCCCAGATAGCGAAGCTATGGGGGTCTTACTTCAAATAACAATGAATTTCCCGCGCGCGCTTTCGGGACAATTTGCTGATGCTCGGTGCCGGTGCTGGTGCTGGTGCTGCTAGCTGTGTAACGTGGTGGAAACAGGTTGCTGGTGCCGGTGCTGATGCTGGGTGCCGGGTGTCGGTGCTGGTGCTATGAGCTGGCTGTGCAGGTGATGGAAGCTTTCAGTCGGCCGCGCGCGTGGTGGAGACAGGTTGCTGGCTGGTGCCGGGCGCCGGTACTGGTGCTGGTGCTGGTGCTGAGAGCTGGCTGTGCAACGTTGTGGAGACAGGTTGCCGGTGCCGTCACTGGCGCTGCGTGCCGGGCGCCGGCGCTGGTGCTGTGAGCTGGCTGCGCAGGTGGTGGAGGCAGGTTGCGGGTGTTGGTGCCGGGTGCCGGGTGCTGGTGGTGGTGCTGGTGCTGTGAGCTGGCTGCGCACGTGGTGGAGACAGGTTGCCGGTGCTGGTGCCGGGCGCCGGCGCCGACGCTATTCCCGTGAGCTGGCTGCGCGCGTGAAGACAGGTTGCTGGTGCTACTGCCAGCTGCCAGTGCTGGTGCTGGTGCTGCGAGCCGGCTGTGCAACGTTGTGGAGAAAGGGTGCTGGTGCGGTTGCTGGTGCCAGGTGCCGGGCGCCGGTGCCGGTGCTGGTGCTGTGAGCTGGCTGCGCACGCAGTGGAGACAGGTTGCCGTGCCGGTGCTGGCGCCGGGTGCTGGTGTTGGCGCTGTCGGCTGGCTGACACGTGGTGGAGACAGGTTGCTGGCGCCGCCGGCGCTGGTGCTGGCGCTGTAAGCCGGCTGCGCACGCGGCGGAGACAGGTTGCTGCCGGGTGCCTGCGCTGGTGCTGGGCGCCGGGCGCCGGGCCCTGGTGCCGGTGCTATGAGCTGGCAGTGCGTGTGGTGGAAACGGGGCGCCAGTGCTGCGTCCTGGCTGCGCGCATGGTGGAGACAGGGTGTCGGGCGCGCTTCTGGCAATGAACCTCCATGTGCAGATTTCGTGGTAGGCACAGCACTTAGTGAACCTCCATGTGCAGAGGTCGTGGCACCCGCACTACTTTGTGAACCTCCAGGTGCAGATCTCATGGCAGGCGCAATACGAAATGCGTTTTCGAAAGATAGCAGACACACGAAATGACGTGCAGATTTCGTGACAAGCACAGCACTTCGTGAAACTCCATGTGTAGATGTCAAGGCAGGCACAGCACGTTGTGACACTCCATGTGCAGAAATGTAGTCCGCGAAGTATCTGGCGAGCGGGAAACTGAGAACTGGCGACTTCGTAGCGCGCTTATGACGCGTGAAACAATCCGTGGAACTGGAAGCTGCGAACTGCGAGACAGTTGACGGCGATTGCTCCGCTTTCGCTCCACTGGTCGGTTCCACTGGTTTTGTCAAAGAACATCGTAGCTCGACGAATCAACCTGCCACACACCAGTTTATTCTTTGGGAAACTTCCGCCGCCGGCTTGCCCGGGAACTACTTGTAACAATGCCACCTTTCAACCAGCCCACTCAGGTACACACCTGAAAATAAAAGGACCGGATAACCCCACATGATAAGTTTTACCAATTTCAATTGTATATGAACATCACATGGGAGACGGAGTAGTGAGATGAAAAGTCAAGAATGAAGTGTGAGGAGAGAAGGTATATGAGGCGGTTGTGCTAAGACGTGTAGTATAAGTGATGATGTGATGGACGAGGATGAGAAGGAGGGGAGGGAGGAGGTGTGTGTGTGTGTGGTAAGATGGCGTGCGTGTGTGGGTGTGTGATAAAGTGTCTGATGATGTGATGAACAAGGATGAGAGGGACGAGAGAGAGAGAGAGAGAGATAGAAGGAGGCGGAGAGAGAAGTTTGGAGGCTCTGGATTTTGCGATCAGATCCGCATGAGACCTTCAAAACGTAACACACTCGAAACGACCATCAAAGCTATCAAGTGGTCTTATCCCGACCACGGCGGGCAGTGCTAGCAGAGTGAGTGAGTGGAGTGAGTGAGTGGAGTGAGTGAGTGGAGTGAGTGAGTGGAGTGAGTGAGTGGAGTGAGTGAGTGAGTGAGTGGAGTGATGGAGTGAGTGAGTGAGTGAGTGAGTGAGAGTGAGTGAGTGTGAGTGAGTGTGAGTGAGTGTGAGTGAGTGTGAGTGAGTGAGTGAGTGGGTGGGTGGGTGAGTGGGTGAGTGGGTGAGTGGGTGAGTGGGTGAGTGAGTGAGTGAGTGAGTGGAGTGAGTGAGTGGAGTGAGTGAGTGGAGTGAGT
>CAXAMN010027139.1:757285-773437 GCA_963970005.1 Durusdinium trenchii | reverse complement strand
CTCTAGGCTTTGTCTAGATGTTGTTACGTTTTCGGTTGGATGCTTTTGCCAGAATTTTCTAGCGCTTCCTCTTGTCTTTAGGTTCCCAGATTTCCCCCCAAAATTATTAACCTTTGGCTAACCTATTTATGCCAGTGTTCCCGGCCAATGCCCTTGATTTTTCCTAGGAATACTCTTGGCTTTGTTTAGATTTTATTCGGCAGGATGCTTTTCCAAAAATTTTCTTGCGTGTCCTCTTGTTTTTAGGTTCCCAGATTTGCCACAGAAATTGTTAACCTTTTGCTAACCTATTTAATGCCAGTGTTCCCGGCCAATGCCCTTGATTTTTCCTGGAAATGCTCTTGGCTTTGTTTAGATGTTGTTACGTTTGCGATTGGATGCTAGGAATGCTCTAGGCTTTGGCTAACCAATTTTATTCCATTGTTGTACTCACGCCTACGCGTCGGTGGAACGCGTACCGTGCCCTACCGCTTCAACGCATCAGCAACCTACAGCGCGTCCTCTATCGTCACGGGACACAGACCACTACGCGTCCTGTGGAACCCACCTTTGCAGGTTGCCCTGCAAGGGCTCCTCGGTGATAGATAGTGCCTGGGGCCTGGACAGGGGGCATAGACGGGGATTCTTTGGTAGGGGACACACACTACCACGCGCACCCCGTATATGGGCGACATCCTGGTTCCCCGGGTCCCCTACCAGGCCGACGCCGACCCCCAGGGAAGTGGATGGTGTGATCACTGCGCCCCCAATTGTGGCACTTGGATGTACCCTATACCATGGGCAGCGCCCTGCGCGGCCACGGGGCGAACACAACGCGTCCTCTATCGTGGAACCCACCTGACCCTCCTTTGCGGGATCCAGTTTTGAACCCTGGCCAGGGGGTGGGGCAACATCTTCGCTCCCCGGGTTCCCAAAGTAGGCAGAACATGGCAGAACAGAGCACGGCAAATGCATTGGCGTGTTTCTGTGAAAGCGAGGGAACCCGAAACACAAGAATGGCTTGTACTCATGCCTTCAATGCGCGGCGCCTACCGCTTCGACGCGTGAGCAACCGACAGCGCCGTCAACACAACAGTGCCCTATACCATGGGCAGCGCCCTGCTCCGCCACGAGACGCAGCACACTACGCGGCCTGCGTCGCCTGCTTCTGCGGCTTCGCCGGCGAGAACCTCGCCACCACCTGCCCGAGCTTCCGTTTGCGCTGCTCCGTCCTAGAACCAACACGCCACATGGCGCGGACACGGGCGCCTGACAGGCATGCGAAAATCTTACCAGAGCCTTTCACGTTACCACGGGCACTGGCCGGACCTCGTCCAGCGCAAAATCTAAACAAAGCCTAGAGCATTCCTAGGAAAATTCCAGGGCATTGGCCGGGAACACTAGAATCGAATAGGTTAAAAATAAGTTAATCAATTTTTGGGCAAATCAGGAAACCTAAATGCAAGAGGAAATGCTAGATAATTCTACAACAATGGAAGAAAATAGGGGAACTCCTACCCGGGTCGGGGCGGTCTAAGGCTAAGGCTAAGTCTAAGGCTAAGGCTAGGCTAAGGTAACCTCGACAGTCACGCCTCACCCCACCTCTCTGCCTAGACCAAGGCTAGCGCTAAGGTTCTATCCCTTGGGGGTCGGCGGCTGCAGGCGGTAGCCTGGTAAATCCGGGCGCCAGCCACGAAGCCCGTGCCCTGCCCGGAGGGCCTTCGGTGGTAACCGAAGGTTATAGACGGTCGCGCCGGCTGCCGCCGACCCTCAGTCCCAAAACGGGCGGACCCCGTCGTCACTACCGGGTCACTGAAGCCCCTGTAATTTACAGTGTATCGTGTGTGTGAGGTATAAAAAACACTGTGTTTTGCAGGGTTTATTGCGCATATCGAAGCACGATGCGGGGAAAAGGGAAAATGCAAAAATGCTGTGTTTTTCAAGGGTGGTGTCGGTAATGCGGGCCGGGCGGACAGGCTTAATCGACATTTTGTGGGTAGAGGCCCTCCAGACGACTTACATTTCCTAACATATCCTCAACATAGGCCCAAGATAGCCAACATATCCCCAACATATGCCCAACATAGCCTCCAAGATGGCTCAACATAGGGCCAACACAGGCCAACATGGGGCCAACATAGGCCCAACATAGGCCCAACCTCGGCCAACATAGGCCTAACATAGGCCAACATAGGCTCAACATAGGCTCAACATGGGCCCAAGATGTGCCCAACATAGACCACATGGGCCCAACCTAGGGCCAAGATGCGCACCAGATAGCTTAACTTGTGCCCCGGCCCCCGTCTCCAACGCCGAGCGTTTCCCACCTTGCCCCCACCCAGGGCCCTGTACGCCCCCGATAGCTGCACGTGCCGACCCAGCCCTACACAGTCCCTAGTCTGCCGGCGCCCGGCTGTTAGGCGTAAGCCTTTAAATCCGGGCACCGGCCACGAAGCCCGTGCCCTGCCCGGAGGGCCTTCGGTGGTAACCGAAGGTTATAGACGGGCGCGCCGGCTGCCGCCGACCCTCGTTCCCAAAACGGGCGGACCACCGGGTCACTGATGCCCCTGTAATTTACAGTGTTTCGTGTGTGTGTGTGTGTGTGAGGTATAAAAAACACTGTGTTTTGCAGGGTTTATTGCGCATATCGAAGTACGACGCGGGGAAAAGGGAAAAATGCAAAAATGCTGTGCTTTTCAAGGGTGGTGTCGGTAATGCGGGCCGGGCGGACAGGCTTAATCGACATTTTGTGGGTAGAGGCCCTCCAGACGATTTACATTTCCTAACATATCCCCAACATAGGCCCAAGATAGCCATCATATCCCCAACATATGCCCAACATAGCCTCCAAGATGGCTCAACATAGGCCCAACATAGGCCCAACCTAGGCCAACATAGGCCAACATAGGCCTAACATAGGCCAACATAGGCCCAACATAGGCTCAACATGGGCCCACGATGCGCCCAACATAGACCACATGGGCCCAACTTGGCCCAACCTAGGGCCAAGATGCGCACCAGATAGCTTCACTTTGCTCAATATAGGCCCCACCAAGGCCAACATAGGCGCGCCATGCTCCCCACAAACCCAAGTGGCCGGCGCCCGGCTGTTAGGCGTAAGCCTTTAAATATAACACGCGGCTGCACAATCACGATGGGTCCCAGCGGCACTCAGTCTGCAGTAGCCGTCGTCGTTCACTCGAATCCCTTCCTTCTGCGCAGAGTGGCGCAAAACGCGGGCCAAGGCCTGCAAAGGACAAGAAAGGCTTTGAGCTGAACGTCAGTGACATCCGCACAAAGTGTTCTTCGTATCACTTTACTCATAGAGAGGCGATTGGATTCACGAAAGTAGGTCCAGCTCAGCTGGCCACTGTGTCTGCAGTTGAAGGTTTGTCGAAGACGGGAAAGAAGGCTTTGATTTTGATTGAACTCTGCTGTCAAAAGAATTCAGCACTGAAGAGAAAGAACAGTGCATTTGCCTACTTTGGCATTTCTTCGAAAGCGGAAGAGCAACAGACGGTGGACAACTTGTGTGAGTTGGGACAGCGTGCAAGTGCAGCAGCTAGAAGAGAAGGGATGAGCGTGCGTGTACATACACACGTATCGTGTCCATGCGCATCAGGTTCACCTATCAGGTTTTTGTCAGGCATGAACGATGAATGTGACATCAGGTTTGGAGAGCTAGAGCCAATCCTAGGTAAGCTGAAGCAATACAGACAACTATGTCCCTTGAGTGGCCGCTACACAATGCTCTTTGGGGCTTTGAAGGCATTAAGGAGTTGTTGGTAGACCTTGGACTTATAAAAGAAGCTGTTGTACGCTTGCGTCGAATGGGTGTAGCTAGTGAGAGGAATCCACAGGTGCTCGTTGGTAAGTGCCTGAGGTTTGTGTCGGACAGCGAAGCCTTTTGTCGACCACTGCGAAAGTACCAGGGGTGTGAGTGCTCAGAGCATGCGACGCTTGGCCAAGTTGATTGGTCAAGTACAGCGTTTTACAATGACAAGCTCGCGCGTGTATTGAACAGGGCGTGTAGAGTGGCCATGGATGCACGATGATGACACAACATGCTCGCGCGTGTCCCTGAGTGCAGTATCACCATACATGTATTCACACCCAGTTGCGTTTTTGTGTGAGCTCGGCTTTATGAAGTTTCACTTGATACTGGAAACAAGACTTGTTTTTGGAGACTGTGCACTTGAGCGCCAAAAATCAATGGGCACACACGCCTTCTACACATCCACTGGTGGCGGGCTGCGACTACGTCGGGATGCTCGGCCGCGCTCAGCAGCCTCGAATCCGAAAAAGAAACCATGCAAATGGAAGCAAATGGATGCTAAATGCACATTGTGTGAAGAGATTGGAACACGAAAACATTAAAATGCCCATTCCGGTGCAGGAAATCAAAGTTCCCAAGTCCTGTCAACCTTTTATACTTTCCACGCACGCTTGGACAACGAGTTGCATGAAAATCCTGCTTGCACGGACCATGCGAGGCGACCAAGCAGTGCACTACGACATGCCTGCTCGTAGGAGTCGGCAGGCATGCCCTTTCCTCCCATCCCTCGGCCAACAAAAGGATGGATTCGAGACAGTCTTCAGGAAGTCCAACCATGCGTCGTCATCCTATACATGCTTCATCCTCACAAGCTCTTCATTTTCTCTGACATGCTTCATCACGCGGTCCTTGTAATCATTGCTTTCGGAAACAAGAACCACATGTGTTTTTCCGCTCTGATCGCCACAGAGCGCCGAGGTTGCCTGACAGACCCGAGAAATTTCCGTTTCAGGTGGAAAGTGTGAGAAACCAATCGAACAGGATGACATAAGTACTGTAGATGGATGATACACCAATCGTTCAATCTTGCTGTCTTCTAGCTGTTTTTGGAAAGCTTGAGGAAATTCGCCACAGGAATCGATACCCATCACTCAAAGGCGTCGCCTCCCATACAACAAAAAAGGTGCCACAGTCCGAACGGACTGTTCGAGGGACCGTGTTGGACGGATTGACGGTTCGACGGGTATGGCCTGGTCTTGCGCGGCAATGGGATCCCAGCCCTGAAGCCGAGGATGAGACTTGTTGAATCCGGTGTTCTTACTTTAATTATATGAGTAGGCGCCTGCTTAATTGAGTAAAGCAAGTTTTTTTAAAAGCCCGCGGGGGGTAGGCCGAGAAGAGGTAGTAGCTATAAAGAGCCAGAGAAGCTAGGTAGCTAGCAGCTGAAGTAGGTACTACCTAGGACGCAGGATGGCTCACACTGATCATTTGGTTCTTACAGAGATAGCCATGTCTTTAAGCTCTAGAACGCTGTGATGTTTGTGAAGGTTTCAACACCAGGTGCTGTGTCCACGGCTGATTCAAGAACACAAACTGGCAAGCGAAGGGGGGAGCATGACACTGTAGTTGCTCCGGCATGGTGAGCATCTAAAATTGTACTCCACAGCTTCGGGCCAACGAGTGACGCGCATAGCCCAATGCACTTTTCTAAACGAAACAGAAAATATCCGGCTGGCCTTGTCAAAAATAATTGAAACAAAAATGCATCCCCTAATCAAAAGAAGTTATGAACCCGCACTGGTTTGAGCATCCTCTGCCAGTGGGTCGATTGAAGGAAGTGTGCTCATCCGTAGAAAGCCTGTCTTCCTTTACTGTTGGGGTTGTATCTCTGAGAAAAAAGAGCTGGCCACATTCACTGGCCACGCCCTCTGTGGTTGGGCTGTGTGGGTGGGCTCTGTATCCAACCGTAACATTGTAATTTTCGGAGTCGACACCGACGGTGACAAAAATGCTGACGCAGTTTGAGATCTACAGACGCCCCAAGCCCGTCTCGTCGCGCCTGGTCACGTGGTAGGAGCACCACCTGAGACGTTTCATAGCAAGACTTCACAACCCTGAAAGGTCTGGCGGAAAGAGCGTGTCCTGTGTCCACTGGGTGCCCGCACCAAACCGGCGTCATCGGTGCCCAGGTGGACTTCGCCCGGCACCCGACTGCGGGTGGAGGAAAAGGGAGCGCAAAGAATGGCTCCAAGGAAGAATGAGGGAGCATGAGAGGTTGCGTTCACCATCCCAGTGTGACGTGAAATGCTGCAACAGGACTGAGCTGAGCCCGACACCACTCCACCCATTCCTGCAGAGAGACCACCTTGTCGGACCTCAAAGAAGAGCAACGCTGCTTGCCCCTTCGAGCACAAATCTTCCTTTTGGGGGTGCGGGTCTCTTCGACCTCCTTAGCAGGACTACGTGGAATGGGACCAAGAGTGGCTAGGAGCACATCTAAAAAGCCCTATGTAGAGTTGTAGAGCTTGAGTTGAGCTGTGTTTTGTTTAGGTTTGCTTGAGGGTGTTTTGAGATGCCCCAGTCGAAACCGAAACTGGGAGCTGTGCGGAAGCAACTGCGCCGCCTTAGTCGCGGGAGTGCCATGTGTGATGAGGTGAGGTTTTCATCGGTCGAATTCAGGTCGAATCGGTCTAATCTAGTCCACATCGGATTGCCCAGCAGGTTCGTCTCCACTGACTTAGCTTCAGCGTCTGGATCCGGTGAGGTCCGATCCTGTGTCCGTCTGTGTGTCTCCGAAGTCTCTCATCGTTGGGCTGCGGCTGTGCGGGCTGCTTCCAAAAGGTGGCCGCGCAGGATCTCCTGACGCCACAGCTGTCGATGGCCGAGATAACATCGGAGTGGAGAGGCGTCCCCTGTTATCTCGAGGATATCAGCGAAGGTACACGAGGTAATGTCAGTCGTTGTTTTATGATGTCCCCAAACCAACAGGTCTGCGAGCTTCAGTGCCAACACCCTCGTGCTTACATGTACCAAGCTGCGTGGAATCGATTCGGAGCAGGCAGATTCTCCGGTCAAATTGTGCAGTTTTGAACTGGAACGATTTCTGGCAATTTAAATCCATTTGGTTTCCTGCGTTTCGATCCCTCTAGCGGCTAGCTATTACAAACTCCTTTCTCCCCACCATTGGTCAGATGGAGCACTCCCAGATCGAAGACCCAAGCTTTCATCACTCCAGAGCGATGCAACCGATCTTTGATTCCGTGTCGTGAATGATTCCACCCGGACGCCGGTTCCTCGAGACCAGAGCGCTTGCAAGGCAGCCTTTCGAGTTGAAGCACGAGCAGAGCTCGGAAGTACTGTAAATGGATGATACGCCAACAGTCGTTCAGGTGGAAAGAAGGTTTGGACGATTCTTGCTTCATCCTCTTCGAAATGTCTTCTTGGAGCGGTCCTTGTTTCAAACCTGCCACCTCAAGGAGAAGTGCAGGGACATCCGTCTGTGATATATGTTTTATATGTTGCGCGTCTCATGTATAGTTATGTCATGTATAAAATATATATTGACAGCAGCAAATCATTCTGGAGTAGTGGTCATCCCCCACTGTCACGCCTGAACCTAGGAAGTGGAGATGCAGCAAAACGAATGTACTCGTGCCAGGAGGATCCCCAATTTTTTTGAAGAGATCTACCCCTCAGTAACGGCAACATGGCACCCTGGCCTGTCGAAAAACGCTAGCGCTGCCATGTACCTCCGGGACAGACCCTGAGACAAACTCTTTAATCCGGCTTCATGGTCTGCACCTCATGCACAGTTCCCCGCACCTTCCACGAAGGGCGCCTTTTTTGAAGGCGCCTCCCGCGCTCCTCCGCGCAAACCTGGATGTCTCCCGTGACCTCCCCTTAAGCATTGCCCTTGAAAACGCCCCGGAAACAAACAAAATCTGAAATCCTATATAGTTGTTGCATTGGGGGGGGTGACCGCGCCCATTCCCTGCGACCCTCCCGAAGACCACGAAGGTTCCACACGTAACGTCAAACCAAACTCATTGTGCTTGCTGAAGCCACGCAATCTGCACTTCTCGCGCCCAGCCCTGCAACGAAAAATCATTCCTGATTTTGAAGGACCCTGCGGAAAACCAACGAAGGTTCCAACGTAACATGAACCTCCGCCGGAACCTCGTCCAGCAGCCACTCTGAAACCTGCTCCTTCGGAGCCGGCTCCGGAACCTTTTCCAGAACCTGCTCCGAAACCATCCCCGAAAGCTGCTCGGAAACCGGCTCCAGAACCTGCTCCAGAAACTCCCCCGGAACCTGGTTCGGTTTCCGGATTGCCGGAACCTATACTCCGGAACCTATGCTCCGTCCTGCTCCGGAACCTGCTCCCGAACCTGCTCCAGAACCTGCTCCGGAACCACACCAGAAGCTGCTCCAGAACCTACTCCGGAGACTCAGGAGCAAACAGAGCTGCAACAAACGCATGTATGTAAGGTGGCTCTCACATCCTCACATCCTCACATCACCGGATAAAAACAAGGCCACTGCACACCATTGTGCAAAAACAAGGTCGCTCATAAAAAAAAACACAGGCTCGTGCGAAACCGGGGGCCGAACGCCACTCGCAACAAAGCGAAGAACACGTAGACTTGACACGTACGTCGTCGCCTAAGCCTAACATCACCTGAGAGCCTTCCAAACTACTAGGCCAGCTTCAAGTTTGCACAACTACATCTCGGCTTATCTTCACATCTGCACAGTTTCATTGCTGCTCATCGTCACATGCGCACATGTACACGTCTGCTCATACTCACATCCTCACGTGATCTGCACATCTTCACAGGTGTACATCTACATGATCACGTTTTATACCTGTGCATCTACATCCTCACATCTGCCGACAGTTTCTTTTCCCAGTCCCTGTCCCCAGTTCCCTGTTCACAGTTCCACGTCCCCAAGGTGGTTCCTTGCTCCCGGTTCCAGCTCCCTGCCGACCCCTCTTCCCAGTTCACCCCCGCCCCTTTTTCGTCAGGCATCCCTGTCCCCAGTTCCCCGTTCACAGTTCCACATCCCCAGGTGGTTCCTTGCTCCCGGTGCCAGCTCCCTGCCGACGAGTCCTGGCCCCAGTTCCTGTCCCCAGATCCCTGTCTGCAGTTCCCCCGCCCCCGGCTCCTTCTCCCCAGGTCCTTGCCTCCCCACAATTCCATGTCCCCAGTTCTTGTCCCCAGGCCCCTCTTCCCAGTTCACCCCCGCCCTTTTTTCGTCAGGTATCCTTACCCCAGCTCCTGTCCTCAGTTCGCTCGCCGCAGGTCCTTGTGACGAGTTGTGGCGTCAGTCTGCGCGCGTTCGGTCGCTCCAGCCTTCGCGTTCGTCACGGCTGCTACCACCTTCTCACAAAAACCGATTGCAAGCACGTCTCGTGAGAAAACTTCGTCCCAACCACCACGTACAAAAAAAAACGCCCCGCGCAAAAACCCAGCTCCTGTCCTCAATTCGCTCTCCGCAGGTTCTCCTGACCATTTGTTGCCTCGGTCTGCGCGCGTTCGGTCGCCCAGCAATTCCCTTCGTCACGGCGGCCACCACCTTCTCATAAAAAGCGACTGCAAACACGGTTCGTGACAAAACTTCGTCCCAACCGCCACGTACAAAAAAAATGATTCGCGCCAAAACGCAAAAAGAGCCGAAGCGAGGGCACGAGCCCGACAAAAGCCTGGCAGGGCCAATGAAAGGTGGCGAGGTCGAAAACCAGTGGCGGGGCCAAAAAAGGGAACTGTGCACCGAAGCAAGGGCGCGGGGCTCGACAAAAGAACTGGCGTGGCCGACGTAAAAAAAACATCTGGCGGGGCCGACAAAAGAACTGGCCGACGCAAAACCATCTGGCGGCCGACAAAAGAACTGGCGTGGCCGACAGGAGAACGGGCGTGGCCGACACAAAAACGACTGGCGGGGCCGACAGCAAAACTGGCGTGGCCGACACAAAACCGTCTGGCGAGGCCGACAAAAAAGCTCGCGTGGCCGACGCAAATCCATCTGGTGGGGCCGACAAAAGAACTGGCGTGGCCGACAACTGGCGTGAGCGTCGCAAAAAAAAAAAACATTTGGCGGGGCCGACAAAAAACTGGCGTGGCCGACTCCAAAACACAAATGGCGAGGCCGAAGGATAGCGCGCGGGCTTATGAGTCGTGTGGGACGCTCTCGTGGGACGCTCCTGTGGGTCACTCTTGTGAGAAACTCTTGTGGGACACTCTCACAGGACACTCTTGTGGGACACTCTTCTGGGACACTCTTGCGGAACGCTCTCGTGGGACAGTCTTCTAAGACACTCCTTAACAGTTCCCGTGATCACTCCAATTCCCTTTCCCCTGTTCCCTGTTCCAATTCCCTGCCCCCAGTTCCCTGTCCCCAGTTCCCTGTCCCCAGTTCCCTGTCCCCAGTTTGCTGCCCCCAGTTCCCTGTCCCCAGTTTCCTGTCCCCAATTCCCTGTCCCCAGTTCCTTTTCCCTAAATCCCTTTCCCCCAGTTCCCTGCCGACCCCTTCGACCGAAGACCTTAAGCCTTCGGCGAAACCCCCCTTAAGCTCACCCCCCTTACCCCCCCCTCCGGCCAACGACCCCGAACGGTGCCCCCCCTTCGTCTTCGGCGAAGCCCCCCTTCGCTGAAGGTCCCGGGCCCATACTGCAGGATTTGGTGGGTGTTCGAATGGACGAAGTCGAGTTCTCTCCAAATGTGGAAATCTGACAGACATCAGGGAGGCACTCTGCAACTGCATCCTCAAACTCTTCAAGCTGATCATATTTCCGAACCTCGATTGGAAGATGAACCTCTTCCCCCTGCAAGAGTGGTTTGCACAAGCGGTAGGGCAGCTCCTTCTTCAGATTCCGCTGGGGCGCTGACTTGGGAGAGACTGTCATTGGGTCTGCAGAAGTCTGCGTGGCATCTATTGTGACTGGGAGGCCCTGCCATGGCTGCAGTGGTAAGGGCTCCACAGTTTGCCAACACCCATGACCCTCCAGCCCGATAAGATCGGTGAGGTGGTCTTGTGGCTCCTGCAGGATCCAACCATAGGCCCAAAGTGACTCTTCCAGAGGGTCTTGAAGCCTCTGTCCATGGGATGAGCATGAGTGGGTGCTCTTTTTTTGCCCGTGGTTTGGGGTGGCCGGGACTTGGCAGATGGGGCAGGGTTGGGCCTTGTCCCCATTCTCGTAGCGGATGGCAGCTTGGTTCCACGTGCGGATGTGGTTGGCCTGTGCTGGGCTGAGCTTTTTGTCGGCTTTGCGGGCTATGGTCCAGTCAATGCCGCTGACCAAGAACTGGCAGTTCTTGGACGATGAGGACGAGTCTCCTCCTCAGAGGTGGGCGCAGTGCCCCCTGTCAGCGATCGGGTTTTCCCGGTTAATAGAACCAGCATCTCTGTTCTGGATGAATCGCGCTGTTTTCTCAAGGTGATGTCCATCACCAGTTAGGCGAAAGATTGACTGTGCCCAGGTATCATGCAGCGTGTTAGGGTGCGGCGCTGGATATGGGCGTTCCGTATCATCGGCAGCAGACGGGTAGCCACTGGTAAAGTAATGCCTGAGCAGGTCATAGTCAGTGATTGCGCACCGCCTGGCTTGAGAGAAGGCTTTCTTTTGCACGAGTGGAGACGCCATGTGTGCATGGTGCACAGGTCATCTTTAACTAAGGTTTGAATCTCCAAATTCTCTCAGAGGAGCAGAAAAACACCCGAAAAAAACCACAACACCCAAACAAACTAGACGACGAGTTGCCCGAAAGCATTTTTCATCACGTAGGAAGTCAGAGTGCGAGTTATCTGTTAAGTGTGCAGTGTGAAGCGTTAAGTCGAGTGAGTTGAGGTAGTGTGTGGGTCTCTGTGTGTGTATCTATGTCCGTGTGTATATGAGTCTCTGTCTGTGTGTGTGTGTCCGAGTAAGTTGAGGAAGTGCGTGGGTCTCTGTGCGTGATGTGTTTGTGTGTGTATCTGTATGAGTCCCTGTCTGTGTGTGTATGTCCATGTCTGCTGCTGGTGACGGTCTTCACTGTAATGTAGTGAACGAATTAGCGCGCAGGCCTCCCAAACCCCCCAGCGGCGGCCAAGCGGTGACAGCCCAGCTCATCGTCGTGAGCATTTGGGCTGCTGGCAAGGGGAGAAGCAGCGTGCACGCCTCCAGGAAATCTCACTGAAAAAAGCAAGCGGGAATGAAGCGTCCTAAAGTTGTACTACAAAGTCGCCAGTTCTCATCTTCCAGCTCCACAGATTGCTCCGCGAACTAAAATTGTACTACCAAGTCGCCAGTTCTCATCTTCCAACTCCCCAGATACTCCGCGTACTCAAGTTGCACTACCAAGTCGCCAGTTCTCATCTTCCAGCTCCCCGGATACTCCGCGTACTAAAGTTGTACTACCAAGTCATTGTACTACCAAGTCACCAGTTCTCATCTTCCCACTCCCCAGATACTCTGCGTACTAAAGTTGTACTACAAAGTCGCCAGTTCTCATCTTCCAGCTCCCCAGATGCTCCGCGTACTACAGTTGTACTACAAAGTCGCCAGTGCTCATCTTCCAGCTCCCCAGATACTCCGCGCACTCAAGTTGTACTACCAAGTCGCCAGTTCTCATCTTCCCACTCCCCAGCTACTCCGCGCACTAAAGTTGTACCACCAAGTCGCCAGTTCTCATCTTCCAGCTCGCCAGCTACTCCGCGCACTAAAGTTGTGCTACAAAGTCGCGTACTAAGTTGTACTAGAAAGTCGCCAAGTTCTCATCTTCCAGCTTCCCAGCCAGTCTGCGTACTGAAGTTGTACTACAAAGTCACCAGTTCTCGTCTTCCAACTCGCCAGATACTCCGCGCACTGAAGTTGTACTACCAAGTCGCCAGTTCTCATCTTCCAACTTCCCAGATACTCCGCGTACTAACGTTGTACTACCAAGTCGCCAGTTCTCATCTTCCAGCTCCCTGGCTACTCCGCGTACTAAAGTTGTGCTGGAAAGTCGCCAGTTCTCAGCTTCCAGCTCCACAGATTGCTCCGCGCACTAAAGTTGCACTAGAAAGTCGCCAGTTCTCAGCTTCCAGCTCCCCAGCTGCTCCGCGTGCTAAAGTTGTACCAGAAAGTCGCCAGTTCTCAGCTTCCAGCTCCACGGATGGCTCCGCGCACTAAGTTGTACTAGAAAGTCGCCAGTTCTCAGCTTCCAGCTTCACGGATGGCTCTGCGTATTAAAGTTGTACTGCAAAGTCGCCACAGCTTATGGCCTCCCAGCCACTCCGCCTACAATTGTACCACAAGCTCGCCAGTTCTCATCTTTCCAGCTCTCCAGCCAGTCCGCGAACCAAAGTTGCACCAACAAAGTCACCAGTTCTTATTTTCCAACTCGCGCCAGATACTCCGCGCACCAAAGTTGTGTCACAAAGTTGCCTGCATTTCGCGCACCGGACAAATCGCACTCTTGCCTGCATTTCGCGCACTCGACACGCACGATCTCCGAGAGGATTGCCGGCGAATCGCACTCTCACCTTGCATTTTGCGCACTCGACACGCATGATCTGCGCAGAGGATTGAACTTTCGGTTGATCTGCCAGCAAGAAGCAGTTCAACCTCAAAGAACAGGGACGAAGCGTGCATGAACAGGCTTAGAGGGTGACGAATTCAAAATTGCTGGTAAGTGTGGGCAAATGGCAAACGCATTTTTCCTCTGCATAAGTCCCCGCCATCTGGTTTTTCGGCCTGGGAGTTTTATGAGCCCACGAAGTGATGTGTTTTTACGTCGCAGCGGGCCCAATCTTCCTTTTAAACATTGGGTCAAGGCTTCCTTCGCGTTTAGACCCAACGCTGTCTCGATGTGCAGGTGAGACTCCCATCGCACTTCCCACTGGAAGGTGGAGAGTTTTCCTTTCTGAAGGGCATCACCTTCTTCCAAGACGCGAATCTCTTTTTCTTCCGCAGTCTCGGAGAACATCAAATGTTTGGATTTGATTTGCCTGTACACCTCGCCAGGATCTTTCTTGACCATTCTCCAGCTGAGGGTAAATCAGCTCACAAGTTTTCAAACGGTGCTGCTTCAAGCACGTCTTCAACGCGGTGAGCTTTTCCACGGTCCATCATTTGCTGCCCAATCGTGGCTTTGAAAGAGTCATAGAACTTCTGGACTGACCGGAAGTCCGGAAGTCGCTGCGCTCATCATCCAACGTGGGCCAATGGACTTTTGGGCTGACAAAAGCGCTCACATCTGCACCCCTACTAACCTCGGACCAAGCGTCTCCTTCCAGCTTGGTGACGCGCCGCTTGAGATCCGCCACTTCTGCGGCTGGCCTCTCAATAGCTGGGCTTCGAAACCGTCCAACACCTTCGACGGACCGCTCTTTTCAGGCGTCCCTTCATTTAAGACCTTTCCCATGGTTTTGCTGAGTTTCCGCCTCTCCTGAATCATATGCAACAGGACTTCTAAACCAGGCTTCACGCTCTCCTTCTTGCTCTTCATGTGGATCTTCCAACAATAACTCGCGGAAAAATTCTTTGAGAGAGGCGAGCTGTTCCTCAGGCGTTTGCCTCTGAACCTTTTCTGAAAAAATGGCGCGAGCCACCTTGAGCTCACTTCTTGCATGTCCACCTCAGCTCCCATTTCTTGCAGAACATCTGCAATTCGGTAAATCCTTCGCGCAAACTTCTTTGCTGTTTCTTTATTCCCATCGAAAGGCCAAGCCATTGCGTGCTCAAGTGCTTCGGCAGTAATTGGTGCCTTGAACACACTTTCGTTGCCGACAGTGGAAGAAGCAGGCCCATCCTCCAGTGCAAACCTATCAGGATGTTCTGTCGATCTCTAGTAGTAGTAGTAGTAGTAATAGTAGTAGTAGTAGTTGTAGTGGTAGTGGTAGTAGTAGTAGTAGCAGTAGTATTAGTGGTAGTGGTAGTGGTAGTGGTTGTAATGGTCGTAGTGGTAGTAGTAGTGGTAGTAGTAGTAGTGGTAGTAGTAGTAGTAGTATTAGTAGTAGTAGTGGTAGTCATAGTAGTAGCAGTAGCAGTAGCAGTAGCAGTAGCAGTAGTAGTAGTAGTAGTGGTAGTAGTGGTAGTAGTAGTAGTAGTAGTAGTAGTAAAAGAAGTAGTAGTAGTAGTTGTTAGCAGAAGTAGTAGTAGTAGTAGCAGCGGCAGTAGTAGTAGTAGTAGTAGTGGTCGTAGTAAGAGAAGTAGTAGTAGAGAAGTAGTAGTAGAGAAGTAGTAGTAGAGAAGTAGTAGTAGAGAAGTAGTAGTAGTGAAGTAGTAGTAGTAGTAGTAGTAGTAGTATTACTAGTAGTGCTAGTAGTGCTAGTAGTAGTCGTGGTAGTAGTCGTAGTAGTAGTCGCAGTAGTGGGCGTCGTCGTAGTAGAGCAGTAGTAGCAGCAGAGTAGTAGTAGGGGTGGTAGTAGTAGTAGGGGTGGTAGTAGTAGTAGTAGTAGTACTACTAGTGCTAGTAGTAGTCGTGGTAGTAGTAGTAGTAGTAGTAGCAGTAGTAGTAGTAGTGGTGGTAGTAGTAGTAGTAGAAAAAGAAATAGGTCAACAAATGAAAAGTAAAAAAGTAGAAGTAGAAGTAAAAGTAAAAGTCAAAGTAGTTGTTGTTGTTGTTGTCGTCGTTGTTTGTGGTTGTGGTTGTCGTTGTGGTTGTGGTTGTTGTTGTTGTTGTTGTTGTTGGTGGTTGTTGTGGTTGTGGTTGCGGTTGCGGGCGCCGTTGTCGCTGTATTTACACTGCGTTTTGCAACTTCAGGACCGTTCCCGAAATGTAAATGGCACTTTCGTGTCTGGTTCGATCATGTCTTCCAGTTACATTTTGGGAGGAAGCCTCGCAGAATTGCTTCGTTTTGCAGGTGTTCAACATGCAGGTCTCGTACAAAGTGCGTGTTTGAGAGAGAGAGCGGAAGCACGAAATGTTGTGTTTTTCAATACAAAGGGTCGCTCCGAACCTGGCAAGTCAAGCTCTGCGGAACGACGGTTTCCGGACGGTCTCGCGTCATGCTCGGATCATGTTCGAATCGGCCCTCCATTGTAACTAGAGTTTTCACCTGTTTCTTGTGTGCGGTCTGTGAACCACCGATGAAAAGCAAAAGAAGAAGCCACTGCATGCACAGTGCCACTGCGTGCACACTGCCAGAGCGAGTATATGTGGGATGCTTGCGTGACGCCATCGTTCCGGGCCGCAAAAAAAAGGGGGTCAACAGGGCATGTGCGAAGGGACACTCCTATAGGTCAAGTTGTTCTTATAGTAGGAAACTTCCGCCGCCCGCTTGCCCTGCTTGTAGTGGTATTGGTAGTGGTAGTAGTCGCAGCAGCAGCAGCAGGTAGCAGCAGCAGCAGCAGCAGCAGCAGCAGCAGCAGCTGTAGTAGTAGTAGTAGTAGTAGTAGTAGTAGTAGTAGTAGTAGTGGTAGTAGTAGTAGTAGTAGT
>CAXAMN010027139.1:728408-757275 GCA_963970005.1 Durusdinium trenchii | reverse complement strand
AGTAGTAGTAGTGGTGGTGGTGGTAGTAGTAGTAGTAGTAAGTACCAGAAGTAGTAGGTAACTAAGGAAGGAAAAAAGTAAGCAAGTAAACAAGTAAGCAAGTATGCAAGCAAGCAAGCAAGCAAGCAAGGAAGGAAGGAAGGAAGGAAGGAAGGAAGTAAGCAAGCAAGTATGTAAAAACCAGTAAGTAAGTACCAGTAAGTAGGTAAGTACCAGCAGTAGTACCATTAGTAGTAGTAGTAGTAGTAGTAGCAGCAGCAGCAGCAGCAGCAGCAGCAGTAGGAGTAGTAGTAGTAGTAGCAGTAGTAGTAGTCGCAGGAGCAGTAACAGTACGACGACGACGACGACTACTACTACTACTAGTAATAGCAATAGTGATAGTCATAGTCATAGCCATAGAAATTTACTACCGGGAAATGAGATAGGGGTTGTGAAAGTATGGTGGGAAAAAAGAATCCTATGTCATCATGCAATAGCCTATACGCCACAACTCCTATCTCGTCAGGTCAAAACATACAAAAATGACCCTGTTCACACATAAATGTTTGAGATTGCATGGTTTGAGGAGGTTTTTGACATTAAGCCACACATGACCTAGGAGTATTGCGCCAACATAGCGTGTGGTAACTAGGAAATGAGATAGGAAAGCGTTGGTGCAAATTCCAGGGTGCCTACTTCCTATGTCATCTTGACCAAAGTTCGACAGATGCACGCACCACTTCAGAATTTAGAGTTTTATCGACGGCCCCATGGCCTCATGGCAAGAAGCCCTAAACCTAGTTGAGAAGAGAAACTTGGGTGGCAAGAAGCCACATGACACCGGTCAGGCGGTGGGAAAAACTTAGGGAGCGCGCCTAAGTCATGAAGCTTAAGGCAGTCATATTTTCCCTATGGCAGAGCGTCCGCAACTCCTATGTCATCCTCCTGTGTACTACACTTGGCAACCTTGTCTACTGACTGATGACTTAGACGCTGTGGCCCCCAACTCCTATCTCATTAGCCAGCAAATTCCTATGTCATCAGCCCTGAGTATAGTAATAGTAATAGTAAAAGTAATAGTAATAGTAGTAGTGATAGTAATTGCAATTGTACTTGTTGTTGCTGTTGTTGCCGTTGTTGTTGTTGTTGTTGTTCTTCGCTGTTGTTGTGGTTGTGGTTGTGGTTGTGGCTGTTGTTGTTGTTGTTGTTGTGTCGTTGTTGTTTTTTGTTTTGTTTTGTTTTGTTTGTTTGTTTTGTTTTGTTTTGTTTTGTTTTGTTTTGTTTTGTTTGTTTTTTTGTTTGTTTGTTTGTTTGTTTTGGTTGGTTGGTTGGTTGGTTGTTTGGTTGGTTGGTTTGGTTTTGTTTTGTTTTGGTTTTGTTTTGTTTTGTTTTGTTTGGTTTTGTTTGGTTTTGTTTGGTTTTGTTTGGTTTTGTTTGGTTTGTTGGTTGGTTGGTTGGTTGGTTGGTTGTGATTGCTCTTTTTCTGAAAGAGGAAGCAGGAGAGCAACCAAAAACACGAATTGTTGATAATGCAAGGCCCCACGGGCAGCATATCTCGCACCACGTGCCTTTGAAAATGTCAATGTTGATGGCGTGGGGGTGCCCCGTTTTTGTGCTGATCCATCAAAACACCCATCCAACATTGCTTTTCTTGACGCTTTCCTCAGTGGCCTGCGAGGTTCACGCAAAAGGTCATCACTAGATCAGCGGCTAGGGGCGCACCCCTACTACCTAAATGTAAAGGCCTTCGGCCTGGGCTTTTGGCGAAGATCAGGGCCTGCTGGCCCGATTTCACACTGATGGGATGCTGCATTAGGTGGAGTTCTGCGTGCCAAGTTGAGCGCGTTTCTGGCGCCAGAAGGCCTGTTGAAGCTGCAAGGATGTTTTTGACAAGAATAAGGGTCAATGTTCATGCATGTTTCTTGGGGGTGGCACGCCCCGCTCCAGATGAAAGCAGTTTGAGAGGCAACAACATGATGTTGCGATGTTTTTGGATTTGGGTCAGGCCAAGGTTTTGGTCGGGTCTGGGAAAGGCAGCGAACTCACCTGTACTGGCATGCGAGAAAAAGTGAGCGGAGTCGAGAGGCTCCACATTGAAAATTGGCGGCAACGGTCAGCTACCAACAAGTGCATTTCAAACGGACAGCAGACAGGACAGAGCATGGACAGTCAAAAGTGGTCAAATCCTGTTTGTGTTTTTGCACTTTGGATTTATTTGTCACGGCCGTTTTTACAAAGATGAACATGCATCACGAAGACGTTCATGTGGAAGTGTGGAAGAAACCGTCATGCGACCAAGACTCGTCTCTTCAAGTCTCGTGACACTGGGTTCACCGCGGAGACTTTTCATCTTCCTTTGTTGCTTTGACAACTTCTTGGCTGCCAATCTATAGCTTTCGCGTTGTGACAAATTGCAACAAAGGTCATTGTTTCAGAGTCGTGGTTCACTACACAAATTTGAAGATTTGGAGCCTGGTCTGAGGGTACTTCACGAGCAGTAACGGCACTGATGGTTACTTTCTTTGCGCATCATTGACCCGCTTAGACAGCTTTAGATGAACTTTCCGGTCTTGCCACGTCACTTGCAAAGCAAAATGAGAATTGAAGCGAGTCCTGAATGCACGTGGTTTGTCTGGGTTCTTGCCTTTCTTCTACAGTGCACTACAGGAAATCTTCTGAGAGAGCGGCTTAATTCGATGTTTCACTGCATGTTTTGGATTTCAAGCAAAACCTTTTCTATCTGCCCACCCTCTTTACCTCTTTTCCCCTTTGCGACGTGAGGCCCCGACCCGGAACGCGCAAGGAAGGAAAAAAACATACGATGACCAAGACTCCAAGTCAGGCGTGAGATTTGGGCTAATGCCCTGCCGCCTGAGGAGTTGAAGCGAATCCCACACAGAGTTGGTGCCCGTGTGTGAGGCCACGAGCTGTCTTGACTGTGATGCGGGGACCACACCACAAGGAGTGTGTCGAACTCGCCCCCCACCCGCTACACAGGGGGAGGAGCAGCGAGGGACGATGAGGGTGGTGCTTGGGAATTGGCTTTAAAAGAGAGAAAAAAGGGCGGTGCGGACCAAACTCAAGAAGGAACTCCGGGAAGAAACTGACAAAGAAAATCGCGGAACACCTTACCCTCTTTCTAAGGAGAACCAATCCCCAAGAAGGCCCCCACCTTGTTGTTGCTGGTGGGGGATTCGTGAATGTGTTGTCCAAAGGCAAAGAAATGGATGCACTGCACCATCTCCGCTGACTGGTGCATGCCTGTCCCTTTCGCAACGCAGGCAACTAGCAAAGACCTACTGCAACCACTTGCCCAACAGCAGACCGACCGTTTTCCAGCGCAGTAGGGGGCAATGCCAAGCCAAGCGCAACACACATGAAGCACGTCGCTGGGCGGGACAGGAATGCCCTCACCGCAGGCGTTGGTCGCATTCCAGGCCGTTCGCTTGGTGTGACCAATGCCGCAAAGAGATCCGACTCGTGACCCGCGCTATATGGCTGCGTTACATGTGCAGCAAGAGCTACTCCCAACGCTGCAAAAAAAACGCCGCAATGCACTTGGCCTAGCGGTGACAGTTGATCTTTGGCTTTCAGTCAGCCGAGGGTGAAGTTGACATGTCTGGGTCAAACCTGCAGGCCCCTTCAAGGCCTTCCAGAGCATCAGCATACAGGCAATGTGTGTTTTTTTTGTCGATGCTGTAGGTCTGATCGGCACAACAACACTGAAACGCATTCACGAACAAGAACTTCAACCTTTGGGAGGACCACGAGACGTGACATAGGCCAACTCCAAAGCTCATTTGACCGGGACTAGTGCGCAGACAGAGCACACACAAGGCCATGGTGCAGCTCTGCTACCACTTCTGTACTTTTTGGGTTTGCAGCTTTGTCCCAAGATAGATACCACCTTCAGCCGATCAACCTCTTCACCTGCAGCGTCAAGCCAATCAGCGCACATCAGCGCCAAGGTGTTGAAGCGACTGCCACATCAGCCTCGGCCTATTCAGACCAGCATGAGCATCATGAGCTTGGGATGACGCAGGGCGCTGGACAAACAAAAAGGTCAAACCCAGGACTACCCGAAACATTGTGACAGAGGACGTGCATGGCAAGAGTTAGCCTATAGTCCCCCCACAGCATGAACAATGGCCAGCAAACAACACCTTCTAGGGCCCTTTCAAGGCATCCTTCCTCATTATGACAAACATGTGAACACATTCATGAATCCATTGGAGAGCAATGGGGCAATCCCAGGTGCGTCAACAGGTTGGAGAACAAGACCAATCAACAAAACTTGGCACCAAACTTGCAACCATGTGACAATGTGGAAACACAATTGTGCTGTGTGCAGGCTGTTGGGAAGGATGGAGATGCTTGGTTAGCTTCAGCACTGCGGAATCCGAGTGAGGCCGCGTTAACTTTGCAATGCTTCAAGAGTTTCATAGATTCCATAGATTGTTCCCTATTCGAGCGACATAGAAACGTTGAGAGACACCGTTGGGAGGCTACCAAAGCAGTTCAACCAGCACTTGAGTCAGGGGATGACACAAACCGTGGAGAAATCAGGCCTCGTGGCCCAGCTTTGTTTTCGTTCAATATGAAGTTAGGGAGCATGTGCCATGAGGCAGCTGAGTGGATTGATCCGCCCCACAGATGCGCAACTTTGATGCACATAGCAATTGTGCGGAAACTTACATAACAAGTGCAAACGTCAAAATGTACCCTACCTGTGCAAGTTCCACGCTGGCAACTTAATCACCCCTTTTGATTTCCTATTTAGCGGCCATGAACTTTGATCTGAAAGCAAGATTGCATGTTCGCGATTGGCACGCAGCCCTCACGAAGCAACCCTTGAGGTCTGTTTTGGCTGTCTTGAAAGAACGATTTGCAGCGGAGGACAGAAGGAGGCTCCAGTCCTGTATATATATATATAAAGATTATATATATATAAAGATTATACTGTAAAGGGTCCAAAAGACACTTCTGCCAGCTAGTAATTGCACCGTGCCATTTCGCACATGTGCTGGTGCCATTTTGCAAGGACATTTACACCTATGGAGCGCTGAAATCCTTGGTGGTTTGCAACCCTTTCAGGAAGGATGTCACGCAAAACGTGATACTTTAAAGAACACACACACACACACGGACACACACGGGAGCTTCAAACTGCATCATTAACATTTTTTGAATGATATGGTTGCTGCTGATATTTTTCTCCTGTAACCTTGCCGAAGTGAAGTGCAAGGCCAGTCCCATGCTTGGAAGATCCAATGACGCTCCCATCCTACAAGGCCAGGCGCGACATGATACGATGCATGTGGCCCAATGTGCACTCTTTTGTTGTTGTGTTTTTTCAGTCAACGGAGGCATGTTTGCGCGTTGACGAGTTGGAAGGCACTGGCGATCGGCAAACTTGAAACCTGAAACTGCAATGGATTTGATTCGATTATACATAGCTTACAGCCAGGCTCCAGCAGCTTCAGCACTGACGAACCACACATTTGGGCTGCCTGTCGAGAAGCATCTTGGCTCCTCAATGGGTGTCATAGGAAAAAGCTGGGTTCAAGAGTTCAGGCATTATCCCTCCCCTTGCAATGCGTGGTTTCTTTTCTGGGATCAGAATGCCCTTGTCATGTTTCATTGATGTCTCACAATCCTGTTCATTTGACGGCTTAGCAGCTTAGCAGGTGGCTCAGGTCGATCACTTCGGTTTACAGGTTGGCGGTAGAAGAAGATTCATCCCATGGCCTGCCATCTCAGCATCTCATGGCCTGGTGTCTGGCAGTTGAGGCTTGGGCCTTCATTCGTCGCACAGGGTCGGGTGCCACATTGATCAGATGTGGCTCCATCAAGCTGCAACGCTTTTCGCAGATGGTCGGAATTGGTGGAGAACCGAGGCGAAGCGTGTCCTTTGTGATTCAGGCTCACACACGCTGTGCATGAAGTTCTGATTTTGTGTTCTGCGTATGTCCTTTGAGGGTGAAAGCGGGGCTGGAAAGACAGAAACTGCCAAGGCTGGGGGATCAAGGGAACATGTTAAGTTTCCACAAAAGTCTAGAAACCAAATGATTAGTGCGAGCGCTTCTTCAAGGAAGCTCTCCCCGCTCTCAGGCGGGGGGAGCTTCCTTGAAGAAGCATGACCTTTCCTGCATCCTAGCTAGGGGCGTGTTTAGTACCTCATAGCTACTAACTAGCAACTAGCCTATACCGCTTACCTCTCAGCAAAGTAAAAGAGGACTTCTCCAGATGTACCTTCCAGTCCCTGACTGCAGCACGTGATGCTGTACTTCTCCTCCCCATCAAAGCCTGCCACCGAGAACGGCCGCGTTGTCGTGGTGACGACGCCGTGACGCCGTGGCTGAGGTCCAGTCCCAGGCGTCCATCGGTGCGAATGGTGGGGGCGTGGAGGAAGGACGCCTCTGGTGGAATCCGAGATTGAAGCCTTGCATGTCTTGAAGCTGAGTGTTCTCTCATTTTTGGATCACGTGCTTTTCTTTTCTTTTTTCAATTCATGGGTATATAGTATATTGATATGTATATACACATGGTAAATGCACACACACACACCACCTTGCTTGATCGGCAGGGGGTCGAGAGACTTGATGGACCGGACAGCACCCCACCAGTGCACTTGATGGACCAGTGCGCTTTCTGGATTCCTCACGGACGCTTCGTTGCACTCTCGTGTAACGAGAGTTCCAGGTTGTATGGCAAGACGTGGAGTCACACATATTATCCACCCCATACGATGTCATTTTTACGGTTTATGTCTTGAAGGTCACCTTAACGCCGACAAGAAAGCTACATAGATAGAAGAGAAAAACTCTGAACCCAAAGGCATTTCTGTTCTTCTTGGGTCTCGGACTCTTTGGCAACTTGCTCCTTTTGTGAGATCGGCATCTCGGAGACGATCAAGCTCTGTGAGCGAACACACTGGCCGGTTAGCATCCTCAGTTGAAGGTATCGGAGTTATTTGAGGGTATTGAGCCGCTGCCCATGAGTGATTTTTGTTTTCAGTGTCGAACGTTCAGTCTGTGTCAATACTGAGGCCTTAAAAGAGTTAGTGACAGGCTCCAGGATCCTAGCAAGCTGGTATTATATAGCTCTGAAAACTTGTTGTTGACCTGGTATTAACCTGGTATTATCTTGTGAGCAACCTGGTATTACCCTGGTAGCAACCTGGTATTAGCAACCTGGTTTTTGGAATTGTTGCTTAAATCTTCCATTTGGCGAGGTTAGACTCCACCGCCAGCCTTGGCTTGCAGCAGGGGGAGAAGGCAGGTCGCTGTGCCTGTGTCAAGATTGAAACATTGCATTGACTTTTCAGCTTTCCATACGAGACTCCATTGAACAGATAGTTATACCGAAGACAATGCGGACAGCAGATGCATTCTAATCTCTTGTGTGGATGCCAGGCCGAAGTCCATCAGATCATGATGAGTGCGAATCCCATCACTGAGGCGCTTGGAAGAGAGCCAAGAGACACAGAGTTGACCTTGCTTGATTGAAGCAAACGCCATTGGTCAAACTCTCCTTGGTCTAGACTTCACGAGCGACTTCCCGAGGAGTATCCTGTTTGTTTTTGTGGGAAAGCGGGGTGCATGGCAGCGCTCGTCGCGGTCCGCGGTGCTGGGTTCTTTTCCTTTATCGCGCTGCTGTTCCAAGGCAGCGCGATGGGAGGTGGGACAGATTGGGGTCATAACGGTACAACGGCACTTGTTCCTAGTAGCTTCTTGTTACTACTAGTAAGGCACTTGTTACTACTAGCGATGCACTTCTTACTACTAGTAAGGGGTATAACTTTGGTATTAAGGTGTAGGAATGTAGAACATTTTATGCCCTGCCCCTTGCAAGCCAGGCGCTGGGCAACGCCCGGACACTGCGGAATGACAATTCTTCTCGGTGAGCGCTGGGACGTTTCAAAGCTTTTCTTTTTTTGCTTCTTCTGCTCAAGCTTGTCATGGCTTGACTCCTTGTTTGGTTATTCACATGCTTCAGCCAAGACGTTTAAAGTGGAAAGGAACCTTTGCATTTGATACTATGACTATGAGATGTCGTTAATTCCACAATTTAGTAAGTACTTTTGCGCTATGTCGTAACTTCTTCGTGGCAGATTTGGACGCTTTGTGAAACTCTTCTTGAACGTCCGGTGCCCGAAGTTGGATCGAAGCACAGAAGAGTCTCTTTGTGACATGCGGAAACTATTGCCTTGGATACGATTATACCTATCTTTTTGGGTCGAACCTGAAGCCACAAAACTAGGTTCACATGCATTGGATCCCACTGGTCATATGTTCGTATGATGTAATATGATCTCAAAACGCTCCAATGAGACTGGAAGAGTTATCTACCTTCACCCCTTTTCAAGCCCTTGGTTGCGCCGCTTTCATGAGTTAGGTGACTGTTCAGCATCGTTTTTTGTATATTTTTGCCGCAAAAATTGGACAGCCCAAACCTGGTTTTACCTATCTCTCAACAAAACGCAATCAGTCATTGCCCTTGAAGTGCAAGAACTCAGCGACTGGATCGGCCTGGATCGGCCAGGCGGCAGGCGAGATCGAATGTAGTGAGATGTCCATCTACTCCCTGGAGAAGCCGATCCTGTCTCGCTTGGTTTTTTCCCACAAGCTGATGAGTTTGAGAAGGCCATGGTATGCACGGTTTCAACCCGTTGTTTTCAAGCAGACCCCTTTCTATACCCAATAGAATCTGGTAGGGAGGACCTTCTTGGCTTGCAAACAGTTGGTTGGTCGGAAGATTCTTGAATGCAACGCCTGCTGGACCATGGAGCCAGAATCCCAAGTCCCAAAGAAGCTCATGCTTTTCGCACGTATTGATTCTAATCAGACACTGTTCATCAGAATGTATCCTGCTGACACACTTTTCGGCATCCCAAGTCGCAAGCGCTTCGCAGCAAGCTACGATGAAACTCGAGAACAGCGCACAGAACAGAACCCAAAGCCATCCAACGCCCATGTGAATTCAATGATTGCGCACATGGCCTTCGGTCTGCGTGCCTTGCCCCAGAAGAGTGACTGGGAGGAAGTCGAATGTCTCAGAAGTCAACCGAACAGGAGGATGGATCAGAGTCGAATGTCTCAGAGTCTTTCAAATTGCTCTGCACATTCGTTACATTGTTCCATTGCCGGCCCAGGCTCAAGCTCAAACCCCCATAAGTTGTAGTCCTATCTTCCTGTGTCTTCCTGAACTCCTGAGCGATGTGGTGGTCACACCTGCGGTTGGCCATTTTGTTACTTAGCCTGTTTGGCCTTGAGGCAAGCTCCAATCAGGCCATTGAAGTGGAGGTCATGCAGAGCAATGCGGCAAGAGAGCTCGAGGAGATGATTGCCAACTCTATGGATCGAGCATTGCTGAAAAGCGCGTGCCGACCGGTCAACAAGCCGTGCTGGGTCGATGCCCAGTGTTGCACCGCCCGATGCCACCCAAGCATCCGCCGTTGCCGACCCATTCGCTGAGCCAGTCTGAGGTATGCCAGATTGACGCTGTGAATCAACAGCAATTCATGGTGCCATAATGATCTGGCAACCAGTTGGAGCCACTGAAGTCTGTGGGTTGCCGTCACTCATCAATTTTAAGCTGGATCTTTTGGTGACGCATGCACTCAGACAACCTCGGAGAAAGACATACCTTGCTGCATGTTGCCGGCTGGAGGGAGTTTAGATGAATCCGATGCCTGAAGTAATTTGGCCAAGGGCACGAGTCGAAGCCTTCTACTGGTAGCATGACACACCAGAGGTGGAGGTTGAAAGGAGTAATGTTGGACTTCAATGTTGGACAACTTCATTTGAGACATCTCACAGCCAAAGTCTTGAAATTGTTAAAGCGGTTAACACCTTTTGAGATCCAGCTGATTATTTGTTTGTTTGGAGGATGGACCTTGTTTGTACAGCCTTTCACAGCCTTTCTCATCCTTTCTTACTTCCCAGGTCAACAGCGATGGATGAAGAGGAGGGAGAGGGAAGTTCGCATTTGCTTGAGCAGATCTTCCAGTTTCCGAATGAACTTCGAGTTTGAAGACCAGCTTATTCTTGATTCTGTAGTGTGGCTTTTGTGACAAGCTGCTCCTCACCTCCAGGAGCATGCTGAAGATGTAGCGCTTCTTAAGGCCCCAGTGCATTGCGAGTTGGATTGCCAAGCCTTTGTGTGTGCGAGATATTTTGATGGGAAGCCATTCTGGTGTTTCACACAAAGCAAAGCAGAAGAGAAATAAATTGGAGAGAGCTTCTCAAGCAATTGGCCATGGAGAGACTTTCTGCTGAGCGACGCGGAATCTGTCAAGAATGATTATCCTTCAGGAAGTCCTCAGTGGGCGGAAGCTGTGATCTTAGAGCTAGGCATTTTGCTGCACATCTATATGATTTAAATGACATTTCATGACTATATAATGGCCATGCAAGTGGGACCCAGAATCTGCTGTTGTAGACGTTGTATCTGGCTACTGGCTGCCACCACCCTGGAACATAGCTGCAAACAAGAATGAGATGTTGCATTGCGGCATTGCCCGAGTCTTGCCACCCGAGTAGTTGCCTGTCGTTGTGGCTCGAAAGGCATCTTGATGTGCCTGAATTATCCTGAATATGTTCGTTCCAAAATAAGCATATGGAGAGAAAGATGCGCACCGAGAAAGTTTGAATTCTGTGGCCATTTAGGAAAGAGGTCTGGAGTGAATTCAATAGCTGCTGGAAGGAATCAACGAGACTTTAAGAGCCCGGCCACCGTGGCTGAGCAGGACATGCTGAGCAGGACAGCAGAGCCATGAAACGCAGTGCATCTGATGCGCTTGTTGCGACTGCCGAGCCGAAGTCTGGCCAGCAATTGCGGTAGCTTTGCCATAAAGAGAAAAACAATTCAAGTAGGTTCTGCAACATAAACTTTATTGGACATGTAGGATGCACCCACCAATTGCAGAGCTAGCAGCAGTCTACAAAAGGCCTTCTCATTTCAAACAATGCAGTTGTAGGGTCCCACCACTCGTGACAGATCCTGACTCTGAGTTACTTTGGATGTCCTGCTGTGGTTATCGTTTCTCTACACGGGCCTTTCGTGGGTTTCGGGCCTTTCGATTTCCTTTGACTTGTAGTATTTTGGTTTGGGCAAAGAGTCTGCCACAGAAGCACAGAGGTTTCTTGCTGTGGTAGATGGTAGTGGCTCTGGTTTTTGTTAGTCCTAGCCGTCTTGGCAGCTGCCGTAGCAACAGGGGTTGGACAAGGGGCTGCCAAGTGGCTCATCCTAGCTCAAGTAGTGGCCTGAACCCAAAACCGATCAATTCTAGAAAGTGGTTTCACCGAGAACAGTGTTTGTTGCAAGTCCAGAAACAAAGAGTAGTAAGAGAGCTGCAAAAGATTCTGAATGCAGCAGTAGAAGTGCATAGAACTAGTGAGAGGTGTTTGAAAAGATATGATAGAAGTTTTGTGGAAGCGACAGTCAGCATTGCAGGTTGAACAATTAGAGGAGAGCAAGTGCCATTAGTTCAGAGTTGCATGACGACTCCTGACTGCTCTGTTGAGGCTGCCACTGCTGCTATTTCTGAGCCCCAGGATACCGGTGGATCAAGCTGCAGATGTGCGGGTCTTGGTTGCCTCAAAGCCACAGTATGCCTCCCTCTCCGACTCGGAGGCACACCGGGGAGCGAAGTGACTCCGCCGGAACTCGGTGCAGCTGGGTTTCGAGTTGTTTCGGGATGGAGCGGTTTGCTCAAAAAACGTCCAGCAGCGGCCTCAGCAAAAGAGTTGGTCTTTTCAGATTGGAGGAGGAGCTCTGATCAGAAGATCCTCTCATATTTTCAACTATATCATTAGCTAGCAAACTTTTCCAAGGGAGTCAACAGAATCTTTTGCCTTTGGTTTGAACAAGTGAACACCACGGGTTTTGGTCGTAAAGGCTAGGCATCCGCTCGACAGGAGGGCGCGCTTCTGGTCCTTCCAGACTTCCAGCAAGAGGACAGCTGTCGAAGCATGAAGTAGCTGTCGACATGTTGACTGAAGCAATCTACTTATTGCCGTTGAACGGGAAGCCATCTCCACCAGGTTGACGTGTTGTTAATGCTTGTGCTCAGAGTATTCGGACCTCAGGGCTTTTGCCGCCAAAGCAGGAAGTAGCAGCGTTGGAGAAGCGAAAGAAACGGGTCGTGGGCCTGCCATTCGTTTGGCACCCAGCTGACTTGCGCATTGATTCCCTGTTTTCTTGTTGGTTTCTCTCTCTCTCTCTTTTCTTATGCCGGGTAGACGCATTCTTATGCCGGGTTGACGCGGAGGATATATCTCCCCTTCTGTTTTGTACTACTTTAGACTCTTTGGAGGTAGGAGAGCTAACTTTCGTGGGTGGCTGTTTTCTGAGCTGAAATTGATTGGCCCATTCACCAAACCCACGCTTCGAAGACAACAGTCATCGAATATCCCTCAGCAAAGTGGGAATTAGAATGCTGACAGTACTGAAGTACTGAAGAGGTGGCTGTATCTCAATCAGGCAGGGCCCAACCATTCAGTCCCACAATACCACTAAAATTGTTTACAAACCAGGAGACAATACCTCATGAATTTTAATTTGTATGATTTGTTACCAGAGAAAACGATGAAAGTTTTTCATTGTTGAGTTTGAAGCATAAAGGGCAGCTAGCAGCGGTTCCTCGAAAACTGTGCATTCTGGCAATGTGCTCAGCCGCGTGAACATGCCAAAGGTTCAGCGCTTTCTGCAAGATCCAGGTTTGCTGAGCAAGGCTGGCTGATGGGCATTCTGATGCGCCATCAGATTTGTGATAGTAGAATTAGTCATCATTCAAGTAGTGTCAATAATGGTGTTTGGCCGACAGTCCAGAGACAACTTACATACTGTATCTTTGCCCGCTTGACAGGTCCCTGCTTTGCCACTCTTTGATCTGATCTACAGATGCCCTGGGGCTCTTTGCTTTTCAGCCGGACACCGAGATTTTCTGACCCAATGGCGTGACGACGACTCGCCTTGGGGTCCACGGATGCCTTTCGCCACGGAGCAAGGCCATGGAGCCGCGGCAAAGAGCTCGCAGTCAGAGTTTGGCCAAGTGGATGGGCGCACGTTACACCCAGGATGCAGGACCTGGAACTGAACTGCTCGTGGCGGCCAGAGCATCCTGACATGCAAAGCGATCAAAAGAAAAAGGAACTACTAGCAAGGGCATTATTACTAGTAGCAAGAAGCTGCTAGGTGGAGGCCATCGCTACTAGTAGCTTCTTGTTACTAGTCGCGATGCACTGGTGGAAATGCCTTCGCTGAAATGGTGGCCCGATTCTCAGTTTCTGAGGTGAGCATTCACCCGGATTCAAAGTACCAGGAAGCCTTGGCAAGGAGGATTCCTATTGTGAAACCCAGCTATCTTGAAGCTGTTTGGGAAGCAAAACACCTCGTGGACGTGCAGCAGCTTGGCATTGCAGTGTATTTGTGTATAGAGGAATACGTACAGCCATGACAATACTTTTTTGCGACGAATCAGGGCACACCACCTCTTACCTCTGGCTGGGCTGGCTATTTGCTTTGATGCGGACTGTTCTGGAGATGGAGAGGCCAAGGAAGAGGGTTGCCAAAGATTTGTGAAGAGAAAGTGGCTGAGCAGTTTGATGTCCAAGAAAAGGAGTTGGTTTCTCAATACTCTTTTCTCGGCCATGTGCTGGCAAAACGTTCTGCGCAGGGCCTCAAGAATGGGGCCATTGCCAGTGGAGAGCCTTGGGATGCAAAAGAATGGGAAGACTTTCTCACAGGGTAGGACGAGGTCGTTTCCTTTATATAAGTTTCGAAGGTGGTTATTCATATGCAAGAAAAAGTCTCGATATCTTAGCAGCTGCTACTGCATTCGTACCATCTCACGTCGAATCTCCTTCCATCTTTGTTTAACTGTCTCCTTGAATATCTTGAATGATGTCCGAAGTGCAACATATTTCCATCTGAAAAGCGTGTGCAGTTGCATTGTCTTGCTGCTGCCAAGGCACAAGTCATGCCATTTGACCAGGCGGAGGTTGTCATTGTGTCTGATACCTCTCGCCCATTGTACAAGGCCATGACTTCCATCCTCTTCCGCCTGCTTTTGGGATCACCATCGATAAGCTTGCAAGGGTTTACTCACACACACACACACGTTTGATGACCGACGACATTTGTGCTTTCCCAGCTTTGCAAGACATTTTCAAGTAGTTGCCTTCCAAGTAGTATCAAGCAAGCATCAATGGTGAATCAGCCCAGAGGCGAACCCACAATGACAAGTGCAAATCTCGTCCTAGTGAGAGATAAGTGATATTGCACCAAGTTTTGTTGCAAACTGCAGCAAGCTGCTTCAGCTTCTGCTTGGGTGCCAGGAAGCTCGACGACGTGGGCAGCAAGTGGCACCCCCAAAGTGGTTGGAGCGTTGCCTGCAAATCCGCTGCACGTTGCAGATCTCTGGTGACCTCGAGGTGTGGTCCACAAGGGTGCCCCGCTCCTCTGTTGCTCATGGATTCAGACACTACTACCCAGTGTTTTATGCACATTTGAGTCAGTTGAGTCTTCTTTTTCGGTTACCATTGGGTTAGCCAATTGCTTCCATCCATTAACGGTTCAGTCGTTCCCACAGCACAAAAGCGCGGTCGCTGTCGATGTATCTGGCCTCAGCATTTCGGATGCTCTCTCATTTGTGTTTAATGTCTTTCGTTTTCGCACCCTTTGTGTGGTGTACCAGGGTTGTTTCTTTCCCTGTTTGCAAGATTGTTTTTGATTTCTTCTTTCCACGCTCTTTTTAAAACTACCACTACCCTTTTGTGGTGGTTACTGTGCTTGCCTCGTCGTTGCTTCTAGTCCTTTCTGTCTTTGCTTGTGCCTTTGGTATTGGTGTTCTCTATGGTGTGCCTTTTGTTGTCTCTTTGCTTGTCTACTTATGTTGTGTGTGTATGCGTGTTAGTGTAAGTAAGTAAGTAAGGAAGGAAGGAAGGAAGGAAGGAAGGAAGCAAGGAAGCAAGCAAGCAAGCAAGCAAGCACACAAATCGATTGCAAGCAGGACAAACAATGGACAATGGAGAATCAAAACAGAAAGAAAACTCACTGACTCCCAGATGCAGTGGTTGCCGGGAGCGTTACTTGCCGTGCGGAGTGTTGGGGGTGCAGCGGAGCGGATTTCTTTTTTTTGATGATTTTAAGCTGTTCGCTGGAACCTCCAAGCCGATGAATCACGAACCGTGATCATCATATTCAATATACATCAATATAATACCGACATCAAAAAGTATCACGAAGTCCTAAAAGAAGAAAGTATAATGAAGTATCACTGTACAGTCTAACATCAGATACCTTTTTGTTCTTTTTTCAAAGGACTTCTGTGCTGCATATCTCCTGGCAGGTGCCCCAGCCTGGCATTGTGTGTGGCAATTCTCCAGCAAGTGTGGAGGCGCAGACCACCATGGTATTGGCGAGCAGCGTGCTGTGTCTTTTGCAACTTTTTGGCACTCAGACAGTCATTGGGCGGGGGTTTGCAGAGAGGCTGACGATGTCTGGTGCGGACAAACGTTCAGCTGCCCATTGGTTCCAAGGTACTTGGACCCAGGCCGCATGCCGTTTCACTGTGAGCAAGCAACTTCACATTGATTGCAAAAAAGCATCCGATTTCGTGAGCGGGATGACATTCTACTAGTAGCTAGAAGCTACTAGGTTGGAGGCCATCGCTATTAGGGGGAGGCCATCGCTGCTAGGTTGGAGGCCATTTGTAGCTAGTGGCTCGTAGCTAGAAGCTACTAGTAGCGATGCACCTTGCTACGAGTCCTTCGGATTTAGTGAGCGGGACGACATTCCAAAACTGGGCATGTTTGTTTCTTGTCTCATTTCAACCTCGGTTTTGGAACAAATGATGCTTTCTTCCAACAGCCTGCAACTTCAGACATTTGCAACAATCAGACAAACCGGGAGTGGAATGAACACTGCAAGAAACGACTTGCCGCTTTCCATTCTGGCTATTCTTGTTGGATTTCAAGTCTGCCAATGCAAGCGTATTTATACAGCAAATTACAATATCGAAGCAGCATGTTAGCGAGTCATTTAATTTTGTGGCAAGGCAGCCGAGAGAGCGCTCGTGCTTGGGCTTGGCGCTGTGGTGCTTGGACAACCCTGAATGCTTTTGATGCGGCGATCACACACGTGCCGTTGCACTTGTTATATTGTTTGGTTTAACAAACGTGGTGATGACTTGTTTAGTACTCCTGTCAGGTGGAATGATTTTGGGTAATAGACAATGCTGGCTATGGGGTTGTGCCTCAAATGGTGCTTTGTGTGTTCTGGGTCAGACAAGTCTGTAAAAACGTCAGCACCATGACCAAACAAGCTGATTGTCATTCATGCTCGTCCGCCAGAAGCAGCAAAGTCCTAGTTGCTTTGCGTGTGATTCACCATTCTTTGATTGCATGGAAGATATTGTGCCTTTTGTTTGAGGTGCTTTTCAACGTGCTTCCCGGGACATCAGTCCAAGTTTCTGTGCCTGTGGACAAGGACTGAGGATGTTCCTCAAAGCCCAAGAGAGACTGTTGCATCGGTATTGGCTCAAGTCTGAGTCTCCTCCCGAATCGTTCCAGGACATTTACTTTTTGGATGTATCCTGGCTGGAAGCCTGTGCCAGTGGCAAAAGAGCTTCTGAGGGTGACTTTCCTAGGTGGGGCAGCAGATTTGAGTTTCACTGAGCTGGTCGGCATTGACGGTGGATGGGTAGCGATTTTTTTGCTAGGCAGCAGGTGGTCTACAATCCAGCTTCTGACATGCAGAACGGAATGAAAGAGAACTCCCGTGGACTACGGAAGGCAACCCGACAGCACCTGACACGAATCGTTGCTCTTCAATGGGTTGGTTCGCAAAATATGGCAAATCGACCATGCAATGTTTTTTGAGTTGTTGGGACAGCCACGAACCAATGTTTGCTTTGCTTAGCACATTGTTTTAAGTGATTCAGCGGAACAACTTATTTTGCTGGTGGATTTTAGACTCCATCTTAGCTTTCAGTTTGTGCTCAATCAACTAGCCAAGCAGCTGCTAGCTTGTCCACTACCTGGTCCAAAGATTGTTTCTTTGCTTTAATTTATTTGCTTTGTACTCGGAGGTGCGTAGCACGGGTGCAGAGGATCTTCCACTGATGCGACCGGCGCCCGCACCGTTGGCTGACGCGGAGCCGCAGCTTTGGCTTTTTAGTTTTCAGTGCAAGGCAATGGCCTCCAACCTAATAGCGATGGCCTCCAACAAAGAAGAAATGGCCTCCAACCTAGTAGCAAGATTCAAGATGTTTTCGAACATTTTATGCCAAAAGTCCTTGAATCAGGTGGGCATTCATTGGCATTCCTCTTGTTGGAAGGTTCCACGCTTCCCGCACACCGGATATTGCCAGGCACATCACGCTGGCCAGTTCGGAGGGCATTTTTGGAGGAATGGTGCTGGGCATTCTTGGGTGGAATCCTGGTGAAGAAGCCAAACTTGTGGACCGGATTTGCGCCTTGGCAGTCGATTTTGCAGCATGGAACTGACTTTGCAGCAGCTCCTTTTGCAAGAGTGCTTTCTTTTTACACAAATGATTTGTTTTGCCTTGCGTTGCTCAACGAGTTCCAGATGGCAAGGCAAGAACGGCGGATCTGCTCTGCATGGCATAGGCAATAACATCAACGGGTTGAAGCAGATGCCTCGGCACTAATTTTTTTCCACGTCAGCGGAGTGTATGTCCTGCGTAGTTCAGCAGAGGCCATGCTGTGGCCCACTGGACTCATGCGGGCTCGCTGCCAAGGACTCGGCGGATTGACATGTGTGTTTGTCCAAATGGCCCTGCTCCCAGCGATGCTGGGTCTGTGGTCTTGGTGACCACGCAGTGGCTGGAGGCCACTGTGGTCTTGCGACGATGAGTGGCCGGAGTTTGATGGAGTGAGTTGCGGGCTGGGTTATGAGGCAAGGAGGCAAGGAGGCCAATTTCAGGGTCCAGAACTTTGGATGGAAAAGACGGTCCAACCAACAAAAGACCAGTGCTGGGGCTTATCACTGAATTATTTTGGATATTGTTGGTCTGTAGATTGTAGATTATCAGATCACTTTGGTTCTAAGATCGAGCCCTTCGGTTTGAGCTTCAGCTTGATGTAGTCTTCCAGGCATGCATATCAGAGAAGGCAATCCATTCCAGTTCTGACTTTCCGCACTTCGAGCCTGCCAAGCATCCTTTGCCTCTCTCTTCCATGTCGCTCCAGCTGCAAATTGAGACATGTGGTCCACCTGTATATTGCGGTCGAAGCTTAATTTTGAATATATATATATAAAATAATAATGTAAGGTTGATCTCTATTCAAAGCTAAAGCTTACTCGCTTGAAGAGTAGACCTTGACACCTCATGCGTGACAGTGTGTGAAGCAAAGTTTGGTTGACATGATGCAACAATGCCCTATGTCACTCGGTGGACCGCTTAAAGGTCGAACTTCGTCATCCGGATCACTGGATTAGAACAAGATCGGAAGAGCACGCGCGAGCGTTGGCGGCTTGAGGACTGCAGATCATTGTTGGGCAGGTCCTACAGAAACCCTTCTTAAAAATCTTAAAACAGATAATATTCATGGTTTGTTGGTTCCAAACAATCGGTTTCCTTGGATTGGATTAGATGACCCTCTCGAGACTTCTGATGTTATTTTGCAAGTGTCATGTCTCAGTGCCAGTGTTTGTCACGCCTGTGTGGGGCATGATTTGCTGCGCTTTGTTGCCAGGAGCTTGTAAAGGTTTTGGGTGCCAAGGTTGCTCAGCAAAGCACACGAAAGTCGGAGCTGACTCACATTGTTTGCAGCTTGGCTACATTTGAAAGTGAGTGAGAACGATTTGAGTCAAATTGAGTCCATCCTCACTGCTCACTCCTTCTTTCTTCGTTCGATGCACTGAACATTCGGATGTCCAGGATCTCCGGTTCGGCTCAGGTGCCGAAGCCTCGCTGTTGGAGGCTCGACTGGCCGAAATGGCCACGAAGCGACAAGTGCCTCTGGTTCCTTAGAACTGGAATAGTACCAACTGTTTGCTCAGTTTGTTTTTCTGTTTTTTCCAGTAGGAACCGGACTCGGTCTTCTGAAAATAATTGGTACCTTTCCTTTATCTCAGTCTGTTTTTCCATGTTTTTGTGGCATTGTCATTGTTTTCTACAGTATATATATGTTGATTCCCATTCTAAGAAGGCATTCTCTCGGTTCCAGTGGTTGGCTTTAATGTTTTGCTCTTGAACATCCAAGGTATCAGTCCAGTGGCTGCTTGACTGCTTTCGTTATGGTGAACATCAGAAAGAGGACAAATACACAATCAGCATCTTGTCTGCAGGCAGGGCTGTACAGGGTTTGAAGTGCTGAAGTGTTGAACTTCACTTTTTCCAGACATCATTGGACCCTGCACGCGTATGCATATGCAAGGTTGTTCTCAAACACATGCATTGTTTTTGTCAGTAGACATTTCATGCATTATACATCTCTCCCTCTCTCTCTATCCATCCATGCAAAACAACTTCTTGAAACGGATCCATTATTTTTGCACTTGTTTAAGAAAGACATAGGACCGGCAAAATCCATTTGTATTGCCTGCTGGGGCTGAATCACTGGAAAAGGCAAAAGGCTTGTGTGACTCGGGTATGGGTGTGATGGTGTTAGCAAAGAACACGCCCTTTCTTGTGGCAGATTCAAGCTCCTCCAACTCTCAAATGCCCTTTTCTTTGTTCTTCATTCTTGTTGACATATAGCCATATCCATGCTTCCCGGTACCAACACTTTCGGGAATTCGAATTACTTTGCACCTATTGGGGTACATGTATGCACATCACATCACCAAGTATTTCTTGTGGCAATTTCTTGCGTAATTGCTTGAACCAGACTTTTGCAACGAGTCAATTTGAGCTTGCTGCACAAGGTCGGAGTCTTGCACAGGCTTACAGATTCCAAAACGCACAGAAGGAAGCAACGACATCTTAGGTCTAAACACCAAGGCCAGCATTGATCACTAACCGCCAAGCAAGCAAATGAAGCGGTATTGGTCGAAGCTGCTGGCCTTAGGTACCTCGAGTGGTTCTACTTCAGCATCAAATGAAGCAGCTGCTACGTGCTACCTGGATTGCATGGACACCATTGGACACCGGCATGTCTAGATGAACAAGACATTTTTTTGTTGCATTTTGTCGGCAGGTTTCACAGCGGTGCTCAACAAATGTGACATTCTCCTGTCGAACTCCACTTTGAGCGTTGAACCTGACCTGCTGAGAATGGCGAAGGAGACAAAACAGTTTGACTTTGCGAACAACATCCCAGCCAGTTTTTCTTTTTTCTTTGCTTGGGTGCAGAAGATATGCAGCTGTCCATTCTTGGACCAGTATGCAATCCATACACATTCTTTACTCGGTTGTCCCATGTTTCATCATCATATCCTCCAGGAGCTTGCAGCAGCCAGGGTCCAGACTTGGAAGAGCATTGATGAGCTGCGAACTCTGTTGCGATCTCCTCATGGCAATCAAGCAGTAATTGTTGTCGTATCTCGACCCCAGAAAGGAACTGCAAGAAAGACGTTTTATGAAAGTCCATCCTTGTTCGTTTGTCCATCCTTGTCGTAGGCGATCGTGACGCTATTTTTTGTAATGAGATCATGACAAGATGCATGTCATTCATCTGAGGACAAGGATGAGGCGGGCCGTGTGAGAAAGTGATGGTGCGGTCCGTTGAGAAGTTCTTGAGATTGCAATATCTTCTGCTGGGTGGATCCAGCATGTAACCGTACATATAGTATTTTATAGTTATATATATATATATATGATATGAGTGGTTATATGGGCTTCAGAATCCGGGGATCAATTCGCAAATCAGCCGCGGATGACGATTTGGGTCGATCAATTTGGGTGGAAACGTTTGCGGGACGCACTGAGTGTCTTGAGGCGAGAAGAGAGCGTTTGGAGAGGCTTTTGGATGGCGGAGGAACGAAGCTGGAGCACAGTTTTGTGCAGCCAAGCTGGCTGTCAGACGCTTGGGCAATAAATCAACAGCCAGATCTGTGCCTTAAGTGTTGGATGCTCAACTCCCTTCCCTGGCCCTTCTAGAATTCCATAGTGTACGAGTGCTGCACGCAACTGGACAGGGTGAGTCTTCTGCACTTGTGCATGGAGAGTCAATGGCTTCATGTCCTCGAGGAGACTTACTCCCAGCGGAGACGATTACCTCTGGAGTCCTTTGCAGTCTTCACAGCTGAGAGCACGCAAGAACCCCGCCCGACGCAAGGGGCATCTTGGTCAAACTAGAATTTTCGTGAAAGAAAAACGGACAAGTAGAGTGGCAGCTGGGGTGGGGCCATTTTGGCTCAAGGTTGCTGCCACTATGTTGTTTTCATGGTGGTGGTGGCTGCTCCTCGCGTGCAGCGATGTTCCCGGCTGTCGCGGCGGCGATGGCCATGGACAAGATCTCGGACATGACGGCTCATTTTCGAGTGGAGGAAGAGCTTTGGTCGGCCTTCACGCAGGAGGTGGGCGCCCCTGGAGAAGACCCGCGCTTGCTCGCAGCGCTGCCGGGCAAGTTGGTGGCTGCGGCACTGAGTCAAGCCTCCCTGCCCGGGGACCGACCGCTTTCAGCAATTCAGGCTGCACAAGTGGGACTGGTCTGGAAGCTGGCGAGGCGCATCATGTACACGAAGGGAGGGGGGCTATGGGAGGACTGGATCGAAGAGGACCCATGGGATGCACCCTCAACAACCTCACCATCGAAGCGGACTGCAATTTCAGCCAAGAAGGACGACAAGGACACGAAGGAAAGGACCCTGAAGTTCACCCAGGTACTGGACCAAGGCGACGACGGCGAATTCGAAGTTCTCAACGAGGACGACAAACTACTCCTCCTGCAGAAGTACATCAACACGACGGGGTCGATGCCGGAGGAGGAAGAGGAGCCGACGATAGAACAGTTGTCGGCGCTGAAGAAGAAGTTGAGCCTTGGGAAACCACCCTATGCGGACTTTGGAGTATTCGTCCCTTTCGGACGGAAGGCATTCAGGGCTTCGAAGTACAGGACCTGGGTGCCCACGGCGGATGGCTACATTTCGAAGGAGCTGCCAGGTCCATCGAACTTCACTCAATGGCGGGCTTGCTACAGAGTCTTCACCACGGCCATGATTATGTTGCAGGAATGTTCACTAGCACCCTTGCATGGATACGAGCTGTTCGTGGAGAAGATGGTTCGCTTGTACCCGGATGCCTGGCATTTGGTTTACGCCGCGGACGAGATGGCCAGGAGCGAACTGTTGTCGAGGCTACGCCTGAAGATCACCATGGGCACGAAGGAAGGCAAGGCACCTCCTCCACACTACGACGAGAACAAACCATGGGAAGGGGTATTCAAATTGATCCCGAACGAACTGAAATTTTGGCAGGACCAGATTCATGGACCCGCCCTGGCGTGGCTAGCCAACGGAGCCAAAGGGAGAGCACAAACCCCTCAGGAGGCCATAGCCCAAGGGAGCTTGCGTGGAGGAGCCGAGGCACTACTACCAGTGATGGAGTCAGGATCATTTGGGACGACTTCGACATCGGCACCGTCATCAAGTCGAAGGCAGGTCAACAGAGATCGAAAAGAAGCCAAGAAGAGGAAATGGCAGGCAGAAAGGGAAGAGTTGCAAAGACTCCGAGAATCCCGAAACGATGGAGGCTTCGAAAGAAGGCGAGGAGGCAAGAGCGGAGGGAAGAAAGGAAGAGGGGGGAAATAGGCCGAATCGATCTGTTTCTCTTGGAACAACGGGAATTCGCCATGTGGATCATTGCCGCCGGGTGCCGAGTGCGCGAACACGGTGAAGCGGATGCACAAGTGTTCATCCTGCGGGTCGCCGGGTCACCCGCAACACAAATGCGGAGCCAAGAAGTGAAGGGTGGTGATCATGGAAGCGAATCAGGGGGAAAAGACGAACAAGGCGAAGGTGGCGAAAGACGGGAGGAGGAAGGAGGAAGCGGTGAAGGGGAAAGCAACGAAGCAGCCAGGAGGAAGCTAGAGGGCAAGTTGGCGGACTATGTGAAGAAGAGAAAGTTCCGCTTCCTTCACCACTATGCAGGGCCAAGGGATCCATTGGGCGCTGCAGTACATCGGAATGCGAGGAAAGCAGGCCTCAACGTGGAAGTCATCGCGGCGGAGAAGGACTGGGGGCAGGACTTGTGTGATGATGAACCCTACAACACTCATCTTGGTTGGGCGAAGGAGGGACTGATTGATGGGTTCCATGCGGGCTTTCCTTGCTCAACGTATTCGCGGCTGAGGTTCAGAGAAGCACCGAACCTACCAGGACCTGTCAGGACCCGAGCCAAACCGTATGGGCGAAAGGTCAACACCCCGGAACAGCAACGGGAGTGCGACAGAGGAACTGTGATGATGGCCCGCTCGGTTCAGCTGGCAGAAGAAATGGCCAAAGCTCCCACCTCGTCCATTGTCTGCAAGGCCACCTCGATGGAAAACCCACCACCTTCGGATGTGGAGGACCACGTGTCGGCTTGGGCCATGACGGAGATGGTGGGCTATCTGAGGTTGAGCGGAGTGAAGATCGCCTTGTTCAACACTTGCGCGTATCAAGCTGATCGGGCAAGAGGAGATCGACGCTGGAAGCCACAGCAATTCGCAGGGACGCTCTACGGCATCGAGTCCTTGAACAGGGAGTGCAAATGCGGTAGCGCTAGGCATCGTCCGATCGTGGGGAAGAAGGAATCTCAAGAGTCGGGAGAGTACCCACTGGAGCTGTGCGACGCCTATGCGCGCCTGTTGATGGAGCACTTCCGGATGATGGCCGAGGCCGAGTACCTGGAGGGAAGGTTGAGGGAGGGCTCACAAGAACACGATGCGATGTCCACTTGCGACGCGGCGGCAACACAGATGAGGGAGAAGAGAAATCGAGAGGGCGTGAAGCTGTCGCCATCCCCCGAACTTCAACGCGATCGTCGAGGAGGACATGAAGGTGGCGGGGTAGTTGAAGCGCCGACGACATCGAAGAGGGCCAGAGAAGATGACGAGCGACAAAGGTACAGGGAGCGAAGGACAAGGACATCGGCGGAGCGGAGGCGGTCGAGGTCGAGGAGTCGAAGGGGGCGAAGCAGAGACAGGAGGAGAGAGGTGGAAACCGAAAGGAAGACGAAAGACCAAAGGTCAGGAGACATGAGATGGAAGCCCGGAGAAGGAAAGTATGGGATGCTGAGAGAGGAGGTGAAGAAGGAGCAAAAGCTTGACCAGCAGGACTTCGTGGGCGGCATGAAGAACCCGATGGAGACGGTAGAGGGACTACCACCCTTGCAGAACCTGGGAAGAAGGATTCTGGGAGCTTGGGAACGGCATTGCACGAAGTACCCCCAGGCGGTGAAGGTGGGAGAGACTTACGGGACACCGGAGTGCGTGTTGGAATGGAGGTGGATCGAAAGGTGGAAGGAAGAGTTGAGGAAACTCACCGGGGCGAAGGGAGCGGCTAAGGTGAAGCTGACAGAGAAGTGGTCCTATGAGTCGCCGCTGGATCACAACCTCTTTGAAGCATGGGGCCGACGAGCCAATGACCCTGAGACGGAAGTTCACAAATGGATCAAAGATGGAGTACCGTTGGGCATAGAACTACCCATCAAAACGTGTGGCATCTTCCCACCTACGCTGAAGGGCGACGAGATGCAGGAAGGGGGTGACGTCCAAACAGCGCAGGGCTTGCGCGAGGACATTGGCAACTACACGTCGGTGGTGGAGCAGGAGGAGGACGCGAAGGTGGAGATCGACAGGCTTATCCATTGCGGGTACGCCGTCAAGGTGAAGAAGGGAGAAGCAGAGAAGAAAGGCTTCCGAGGCACAACGATCTCCAAGCTGGGCCTCATCGTGAAGGTCAAGGAGAACGGCGCCAAGAAAAGGAGGATCATCATAGATCTGCGTCGGTCGGGGGGCAACAGGAAAGCGAAATTGCCCGAACGACTGGTGCTGCCCCGCCCTGCGGATGCAATAGCAATGCTGCGAAGGATGCATGCAGCGAATGGAGCGACAGTGAGACCGCAGGACAAGGTGATGGAACTGGTGATGATCGATGTGTCGGATGCTTACATGCACCTGGCAGTGGCAGAGGAGGAGAAGGGTCATTGCCTTGCACCAGCCCTCGATGGAGACCACTGGCTGCTGTTCGTAGCCTTGTTGTTCGGCTACAAGACGGCCCCGCTGACTTGGAGCAGGGTGGCGGCACTAGTGGCCCGGCTGGTGCAATCGATAATACCAGCTGACAGAGGGATGCATCAGGTCTACCTGGATGACTCGCTATGGGCCTTGTGCGGGACTCTGGCATCTAGGAACAGCACCCTGTCTTGCATCCTCACCACAATGGCCGCCTTAGGACTGCGTCTGTCGCTGGCAAAGGGAGAACGGGCGGCCGCAGTGACTTGGATCGGAGTGAACTTCAAGCTGGTAGCGCCGGATTACGACTACTTGCTGGTGACCCTGCCGGAGAAATTCATGGATGAACTGCAAAAGCAACTGCAGAGTTGGGAAGGAAAGGGAATGATCGGAGGCACGGAACTTCGCAAAGCTGCGGGCCGGGTAGCTTGGCTAGCAGGGGTACTACCCAGAGCGAGGTGGGTGACAGCCTCCCTGTATGCAGCCCTCTACAGCCATGAGGAGGACGTCGCCACAGGCAAAGAAGCAGAAAGAAGGGCACAGCGGACAGACGGCCGACAGAAGGACCACCTGATACCAGTCAAGCGAGTGGAACGAGCTCGAGTTTGGCTGATAGCGTACTTGGCGGCAGCGAAGGAGCGGCCGATCAGGAAGTTCTGCCTCTACAAAAGTGGTAAAGCTGAGGTGGCTATCATGACGGACGCCTCACCTCAGGGGCTGGGAGCAATCCTCATCGTGAATGGCAGGGCGACAAAGGCACTGGCAGCTCCCGTGGGGACCCTGGACGCGAAACTGTTGGGTTTTGCATTGGGAGAATCCAGCTCGCAAGGGCTAGTGGAGACCCTGGCCATCTTGGTCGCCCTCAAACATTGGGGCAAGCTCCTGACCACGGTGAGTGTCGCCGTGAACGTACAGTCGGACAGCGTGACGGCCTTGGCGATGACTCAACGGTTCTCCAACTCTAGCCCGGGGCTCAACTTCCTGGGCGCAGAACTGGCAGTGGAATGCGAAGCCTTGGGCCTCTCTGACCTGAAGCCCATACACGTTCCAGGAACGGCCAACAAGGAAGCTGGTTTCCTCTCACGGCCAGACTGTTGGGCCACTACACCGTTGCCAGAGGCCTTAGCTGGTATCCAGATCGAAACGCCTTCGCGGACGACAGAGTGGTACCGCCTGAAACCTCCAGGGCCGGACGAAGCAGACTGGCAAGGTTCAGAAGCTTTGTTGGCTGCCTGAGCAAACCGTTAATACGGCAGCCATACAGGCCAGTGAAAACGGCGCTAAGGAAAAGGGGAGGAAGGAGGGTCGTAGGGAGTGGTTGAACCTCGGAACCCGGTAGGTCGGGTCGTTTTCGTATGGGCAGTCTTTCGCAGGCTCCAAATGGAGGTGGCTCTGAGCCAACCACCCCTAGACCCCCCTCTGCTGGTAGTAGAGGGCGGCTGGACACCCACATGGCTAGCTTGCTTAATTTTCTACCTCGTAGGCACCGGGACCCTGTGCCACATCGGAGTCTTCTACTACTGCGCGAAGGTGGTACGAGACAAGTGGACTCAAGTTCGTCTTCCGCGGGATTCCCCATGGAGGTCTTGGTTGGCAGAAGACGAGAACGAGGAGTCGGAGGACAACACCGAGTGGGTGGAGCCGTGGAACATGGACCACGATTTGGATCAGGCCTGGACTCCACCTATCAACGACATGCCGGATGGAGAATTGAGGTTGAGGCACAGGGACACCCTGAACAACACGAGGGCAGACACGTCGACACCAGAACAGTGGAGGAGTCTTGTGGACAGGATGGCAACTCCTCCGAGAGAGACACGTTCCCCACCGCCCTATTGGTCGGCAGAACTGGGCTCACCAGGGGAGTTTTCCGCAGAGAGGACGACGCCGGGGGATTCTTCGAGGATGGCATCACCGCCTCTCAGGGAATCAGTGAGGGAATCCGGGGACATGGTATGGCTGGTGACGAGGAGGCTCAACACGAAGGACAACTGGCAGCTCTGAGGAGGGAAGAAGGAGAAGAGGAAGAAGCAGGGCCATCGGACGAGGAGAGTTTTCCGTTTCCACCGCAACCACCAGATCCGGGGACGAGCTTAGTGTGGAACCCACTACTGGCAGGGGAGACCTTGATCGAGGAGGAAGCGAAGGAAGCAGGACTACTATGGTTCTTGAAGGGGGGAACCAAGAGAAAGAGAGAGGAGGACGAGGCCCCGCGAGGTGGGAAGCGCTTCGAGGACGCGTTGCAGCGAGTGGGAGATAATGGATCTCGAGGTGACGAAGGACGGAGAAGCCATGCGAAGAAAAGAATCACGAGAAAAAGGCACGACCTACCACGGCTACGGCTGAACGGGCCGGGGGTGAGAGGAAGCCAGAAACATAAATGGAAGACAGCCATTCAGACTGCTCGGAACTTCAGGCTGAACAGGATCAAGAAGGACTCGGCGATGTCGGACTTCAGGAAGGAATACTATGCCAATTCGTCAAGGAAGGCAAGGGCATCGATCAGGAAAACGGTGGAGAAGATTCTGGAAAACTTGGGGCTGAAACACAAGGAACAAAGATGGTCGTGCAACGCGATGGAACAGTTGGGGACAGTGCTGAGGGACTCCGACTACAAAGCAGGGGTGGCCTACCTGACGGAGTACAAGCACATGTTGATCGAAGAAGGAATACAATGGTCCCTCCTCCTGCAGAAGACCTTCGGCCAGGTGGCGAGAGCCATAAACCGAGCGAAAGGGCCGGCAAAGAAGGCTGCAGAAGTTGAGGAGGACAGATGGCAGGGAGCGTGCCGCCTGGAAATCAACGAGACGGCGAAGGGCGTGGTGCACAGGCCAGCTTTGATGTTCGCGGTAGCCACCGTATGGATGCTAAGGGAGGTGGAGCTAGCAGCAATTCACAAAGAAGACATCCTTATTGACGACAAGGAGAAGCTGGTAACTTTGACCTTGAGACTCACGAAGACGGATCAAGAAGGAAAGGGCATGAGACGCACCTTGCAATGCTGCTGCCAGGGGGATTGCGGATGGGAAGAAACTTGCCCGTTCATGATTACGAGAGCCGCCCTGGACCACATCCCGATTGAGGAGGACAAACTGGTACATGGCGACAAGGAGGACGAGGTAACGAAGGGCCAAATTATTGAAGCCTGGCGGAAGCTATTTGGCAAAAAGGTGTCGGGCCATTCGGGAAGGAGATCAGGGGCCCTCCAATACATCCGCAGAGGGTGGCATGTGCCTCAAGTGGCCTATTTAGGGAGATGGAAATCCAACGTCATCTTGGAATACGCGGAGGAGGCCTTGGAGAGCATGCCAGTCAAAAGCAGAAAGGAACGACCAGCTTCGACTACCGCATCCGACAAAGACCAAAGGGAGGAGGTGAAGAATGTGAACGAGGCGAAGGTGAAAGAAATAACCAGAGAGATGGAAGCAAGACTGAAACTCGAAGTGGAGAAGCTGAAGGTCGCCCAAGACAAGTTGGAAGACTCTTTGGATAGGTGGGAAAAGATGTCGGCAAAGCACCAAGGTTTGCTTCCTCCCACCGTGATTTCGAAGAATGGCACCATCCACGAAAACAAGCGGCAACCGATTGCTTCACCGGTGATGAGCTGGCATACGAAATGTGGTTGGCCGTATGGGGCTTCGAACTTTGCCTTCGGAACCGACCCGACGACTATTACATGTCTGAAATGCATCACCATCGTGCCAGGCAATGAGGAAAGATTTGGCAATGGTGGAGCTTGAAAAATGAAGACAAAGGTT
>CAXAMN010027139.1:673048-720179 GCA_963970005.1 Durusdinium trenchii | reverse complement strand
TAAAACCTTCGGATTGCTGGCCTAAAAAGATGCCTGCTGAGTGCAATATATAGAGGAAACGCATCTATGCTTGCAATCTGGGTGTTGTGCTTGTTGACTGTGACTATGAGGCAATCAATGCCAGTGAAACGATGAGGCTTCGTGTTTTAACCTGAAAAGTGACCTGTGTGGTCCAATGTTACATGCACAATTGGTGAATCTGGAGAGTTTCACGCTGAATGCTTCACAGCACCCACGCATTGGGGATGGCGTAGGTGCAATGTACAGCCTCCAGAGGATGCAGTGCATGGCAGTGTATCCAGAAGGGCTGGATTTGGCCAAAAAGCACCTCCATATCTTGAATCCACGCGGAAAGCTTCACCCGTTCGTGGACAGCGAAACGACCGTTACGTTACGGGAAGTTCCCCAGCTCCGAGGCCCGGCTGGGATTTCCAGGCGGACCACGAGGAAGATGCGGAAGACTTAAACCTGCCCCATTTCCCTTCCACGAGGCAGGGAGCTTAGCGCTGTTGGCGTTTCTATTTCTATTCTTTTTTTGTCCACAACAAGTGCATAACAAAGGACCTAGCGTTTGGGCTAGCTGAGTTTGTTTTCTTGCTTTAAGCAAGGCAGAGAGGTGTCAGGCCAACAGTATGTCTTTCACCAGACCTTACCTTTGTGAGTAGGGCATCAAGAAATGACCAATACAAGAGTTGCGGTTACTCATCCTTGATTCTTTAAACCAGGATTTTGGCAGTGACGCACTTTTTCAGCCAATTGCCCTAGAGTCAAGTTTCTTCTATTTTGTGATCTTTGTCCAGCTGAAATGATATACAGATGTTCAGTCACGATGTTATGACTGCAAGGACTAATTTGCCAAGGACCAGGATAGAGGCCGCAATGAGCAAGTGACACTTGACAGTTTGGTAATGGATGCTTGCAGTTGTTCTTTGACAAGACACTCCTTCTTAAGATCATGAGGTTGCCAAGTTGCCGCCCTGTGACTCCAGGAGAAGCTCTTCCTGGCTGAGCTGTTTGAAGAGGGAGAGGAGTGAATTCTTTGTGCCCTGCACCAGGAGGTCTTGCCTAGGATAAAGAGATGTAAGAGGCTTGAAGTGTGGGATGGGGGTCTCCTTTTGCCATGAGATAATGAAGGAGGACTCTCGCATGGATTGAACTGGGTTCTTGTTTCCATCCAGGAGTCTTACGGACCCTACGCATGGATTGAACATCAGCTCGGCTCTCAGCAATCAATGGACAGCCTAAAGGGCTTGCAAGCTAAAATACTGTTTTAATCCGTGGTAGAAAGACTCTGACTTGAACAGCCATCCCTTGAGAAGGTCTTTACATAGGTCATTCCGAATGACTTTTTCGTCATATCGGACTCAACTCCACGGGGCCAACAAATTCAAGGCATTCGGCAGTTCGGCTCAACGAAGAAGGCTTTCCAATTTCGTGCATGAAAGACGAAGGCTGGCAAGCAGCAATGACAAGGGCCACAAGGGCCACTCAAGCACCGCCGCTCATGGCGAGGTATGCATGACCACTCGCCCTTCCCCCAAAATGACACCAGATACCACCAAACTTCCTTAGGTCATGGGAAGTGAGTACCATCAGAACACGAGGATCAACGGAGTATTTCTTGGTTCAATTGAACCGAGGATCGCCGCGGTTGAACTGAAGCAGCCGAATCACCTCTTCCTTCGCCGACATATCGCCTGAAGGTGGACCCAGTCGATCGTTGCAGAAGTCATTGTGCTGAATGCCATCCTCTTCGGCCGTAGTCTTATGATGATAGAAACGATGTAGTCTTCGGTCATTTTACGAGCCTTGCTGAGTGGAAAGTATGATGATTGGCCTTTGACAGTCAACCCTGGGGCGTTGCCTTTGAGATTCATTCCACTTCATTCCACTTAGGCTTGGAAACCGACATCCGATCCCCTGTATGGGTGCCTGCGCTAGCTTGGCGGGGAATTGTTTGACCATGAACAGAAGCAATGCTTTCCACATGAATGCGCACAGTTTTCACTCAGTCAGTCTGAGAACAAAGGGACAGTCTACCAGGGTTTACCTGCAGGGCGCTGTTCTTTCCGCAACGAGCAAAAAGACCTTCGTAGCTTTGAGCTTATTGAGCTTCGCTCTTGTCAGGTGCCAGTGGAGCATCTCATTCTCATTTTCTTCACCGGAGAGTCCAACACCCAGCTTCCCAGAGAGTCCACCGCTCGGCCACAGGAGAAAACCGCTGAACCGGTATAGCCAGGCTACATTCGGTTTAACCAAGATAACCGAGGACCTTGCAAGAGGAGTTTTTCTTTTCTTTTTTCGGAGCATCGAGCAACCATATTGAGGTATTTGCTGCTTTTTTTTTGAGAGATGCCCAACAGCACAGATTCATGCGGCAAACAGCACATATGCAGCAACTGTGCCCAAGGCAGGCTGTCCGCTTGGCCCGTGGGTTGCCCAGTGAGATGCAGAGCTACAGAGTCAGTAGAGAGGGCTACAACACATGAAGAAACACATGATTGAAACATGCTTCATTTAATTCCATCGCTTTCTCGTCTTCTCATGGGGCTTGTTGCAATTTCTTCATCCGCAGCAGTTGTGATGCTTGATGTTTCCGATAAGATTCCAAAGCTGCATCCAAAGGCTATGGGTGTTACTACTTTGGCCGCATGGTTGCACGCAATCGGAGTCAAGAGTGTGAAGAGGGGTTTCTAAAGCCTGGGATGTTCTTTGTTGCTTTAGATCCTGACCGGGGAAGCTTGCAATCGCTGCAGCTGCTATTGGGTGCCAATACTTACAAGAGCACATCAACATCTGGTAGTGAATCGATAGTTCCTGGTCCGTCCTACCCCAAATAGTTCAATCCAATCTTCTGTGTATAGGGTTTTTCTATTTTAAATTACAAAAGCCAGCGGGCTAAAGCCAGTTTCTGCGAACAAAGTAGGAGGCAGACGGGCTGGACTTCAGCCTGGAACCTAATAATGTTTTAGCTTTTTGTGGATTTTTTTTTGCAAGTTGGTGATGCAGAAAGTGCTCCCGGCATCATCAGCATCATGAAGGGGGACAGAGATTGCCTAGCATGATGTTTTAAACGTTCGAAAGTAACTTGCGATTGGATGGTGGGCTTCCTTCTCAAGCCATCAGGCCATCATAGTTGGTCTTTTCCAACCTTCCTCCATCCATCTCGAAGTATCCTTTCGTGCATCCAAAGCCGAGCAATCTCTGCCAATCTTATCCACGCTATCGGCATTAAGAACAACGCTTGTATCACTCGTAGCAACACAATTGCAGTGTGCAGCGTTACATCATCGACATCATGCGAACACAAACAAATGCAAAGGACTGGACTTCGACAGTACGCGGGTGGGTCACTTTCAAAGGCCGAGTCACTGAAGCTTTTCAGAGGGCATCGTCACGAACGGAACAAAGGGCATCGCTACGAGTCCGGAGCGATCGGACGCGAACCGAACGGGGCGCTCCTGGCATCGCTATGAGTAACAAGAAGTTAGTCGAGAAGCGTCAGTCGAGAAGTTGCATGTTCACGAGCATGGACCGGAAGGTCTGCGCCTGTGCACCGGACAGATGTTACAGCGGGAGAGGGGTGCAGGAGCGATGTTCCTTGAGTCGTTTGTGATATCCGATTCAGCCTGCACCTTTAACAATTGCCAACACTGGTCAAATGAGAGTGTTGAATGCGTCTTTTGAGTGCTCAGCGACCTGTAGCTTCTGAGAATGGTTCTGCTCTAAATGGAACATCCATCGGGATACCGGAATTGTTGAAGCATTTCTTGCATCATCAACTACAGCAAAACTTTCAATCTAGTAACAAACGGCGACAAAACACATTTTCCATTCCCATTGACGTTTTCTCTATGACATGCTTGGGCCTTGACGCCCGAAGGCAAAATTGGTTTCACAAAAATAATCAATGCAATTGACAGAAAATCGTGGTTTCACAATTCATACGTCACCAAGTTACGAATCATAGGCCCGTTGCCCTGATGTGAAACATAGAGACAATTTGGTGGGTGGTTCAGGCTCACCTCCGGTGAGCAAGTGTGGAGAACCTGCTGTTGTTAAGGTATTCTTGTTGTCAAGGTTTCTAAGACCGGAAGAACAGTTTGAATGGAGACAAATCGGACGGAGACAAGCAAGAGCAGGAAAAAAACACATGGTTGTCGATCTAAAGGTCCTAGACAGGATTGTTGATAACGATGACCCGGAACATATCAAAATCTCATTTGGCGAAAGTTTTTTCTCGAGTTGGCGAAAGTAAATCTGTTTTTTGGCGAAAGATATGGCTAAAGATGTTCTTTCTGCTGCTGTTGCGACTACTACTACTACTACTACTACAACTACTACAACAACAACAACTACTACTACTCCTACTCCTACACTCCTGCTGCTGCTGCTACTACTACTCCTGCTGCTGCAGCTACTACTACTACTACTACTACTAGTACTACTACTACTACTACTACTACAACTACAACTACTACAACAACAACAACAACTACTACTCCTACTCCTACACTCCTGCTGCTGCTGCTGCTACTACTACTGCTGCTGCAGCTACTACTACTACTACTACTACTACTACTACTAGTACTAGTACTAGTACTACTACTACTACTACTACTCCTGCTCCTGCTCCTGCTTTGGCGGGGTGGCTTTGCCACAAAACTCTACCCCGCAAAAGGCGAAAGTTTGGCGAAAGTTCAGCTCAAGATTGGCGAAAGTTCACCCTGCCACATCTGACCCCCAGCCCATTATGAGAAATCTGAGTGACCGGCTACTACAGTGATTCTTGCAATTTTGATTCTTGCTGACACCCAGGAGAAACAAAAGAGACATACAGGGTGTCAACAGTTAAGTAGAAGACACATGCTGACAAGCAGTGAAGTTTTTATTTTGTATTTGCCACTAAAGAAGAAGCCATTGACGTGAACAAAATTGATATCCATCATACAACATACATGGCACACATAAATACAACATACTTCGGCGAAAGATAAAGCGCAGGAAGGCGACAGTTTGGCTAAAGTAATTTTTTGGCTAAGATGACGGATCCCGGATAAAGGAATTTAGATCAACACCCACATGTTTTAGAAATAGAAAGGAAGGGTTGATACAACACAGGACAGCTGATGGGACTCGCTTTATCTGATGATCCGAAGTTACCAGCCAACTTTGGCCCAGGTTTTTTGGCTGATTGCGCGGTTCCCTGTCAGTCACAAAAAACCTATTCAATACAAAGAAATGTTTATGTTTTACACATCTGGATCACAAACAGCAAAATAGCGGAGACTTACAGCATTTGCATTCTTGTCTCAAATGTTAGCATTTTCATCGAGCAATCTCAAAGTCACGCCCACACAGAGTTTATGAAGTTTCTTAAAACTTTTTTCTCGGTGCACCGCTTCTTTTAGTGAGCACCAAAAAAGGTTTCTGAAGACGAGCTAGGAATGGCCTGGTCATATGGAACTTGGGGGTAAGTAAAGCCTGATGAGAATTGCAAGGTCGTGCAAGGGAGTTGTAAGGCATGTGTAAGCTGACAGGGGGTCTTAACTCATTTTTGAAAAGCCGTCGCGTAAGCATTTTCCTGCGGAGTATGATCGACGCAGAAAAGCTGCCCCGCAAGAAAGCTCTCAAAAGGGAACGTGACCCGGTGAGAGGTATCACTACTGTAGAGCCCTGTGCCGCTGTGAAGAGTTGTTTGATGCCAAGTTGGAGCCCTGCGACGTCAAGCCAATCTTCGTCCTTGTCTTGCTTTTGGTCTTTTGGTCCTGATTTCATGAAGTAATCAATGCACCATGAAATGGGTGTATTTGTTTTCTTGGGACATTTGGGAGCTTAGGGCGTGAGCTCACATGCTGGTTGTTGGGAGGCTAAACTACCTGAAGGTCAGCAAGCTTTGTCACAGAGTCAGAGGAAATCAGCAAACAGGGAAAATCTCGTTCAAACAGTGTCCGGTCCATGCTTCCTAAAGAGGCCTCTTGCAGATCACCAACTTCCCAACACAACAGCAGTCCATTTTTGTATGTATGGAGCGCTCCCTTCGATAGTGTCAGTGTCAGCTCCAAGGCTTTTGACATATCATATCAACTACACTTTTGACATGTCACCTTTTGACCTCCTATACAACCTGTATATACCTGTATCATCCTGTATCAACCTTTTCACCCAAGGCCATGATTTTAGATCTGATTCGGCTGAGGCAGCTTGGGCAATTGGTTTGATCTCTTGATCGTCATGATGGGCATCACAGACCTCTGGGCCCCAACCTCAGGGCGCTCGACACGAATTGGCGACGCTTCGTCGACCCCAGGTCATGCCTCTGATCGGTTGGCCCCGGAACTCAGCGGCAGGTGGAAAACAAGACTTGCTGGAGAATCTTCAAGTCGATTTATCAGACTTTGGGGAGGATTCGGACGGTGCATCCTGGAGACACAATGAAACAACGACACCAATTGCAAGGATATGATGGAAGGGGAAAAGACATTTCTTAACTCCGCCCACAATGCTAAGCTGTCAGGCTGGTGCTGTCGTCTGAGGTTGATAGGGCAAACCGACACCAAGAGCTCTGTGCTCCAAGCCATGCAGCTCTTGCGGCTGTAGGGGCTCCAGATGCCGACAGGGACTTCATAAAGAACAACAAACATGAGGTGAAAGTTACTTGGTTTTGCTTGTCACGTCCAGCAACTCCAGCAATTTGAAGCAATTGCAGCCATGATTTCTTCAGGTTGAGAATCACTCGTCTTATTCGCATCGCTTCAAGCTCAGAGCATTCGAGATACTCTGCGTCTTTCCTACAATTTCTGGACTTCGTGCCGGACGCCGTGTCTTGGACTGAGGTTCGAATCATTCCACCCCTTTACAGTCTGGCCGTTGGCATCGGCGAGGCCGCAAAACCCAAAACGTCGCAAGACCAAGCTGTGCTGGAAAAACGTGGCCGTCGCCAGGCTCTACAGAGCATGTTTTGGGCCCGGGGGCCTGAAGGCGGCGGTCGCTGCGGTCGCTTTGTTGGATAACATCTACTCACATTGGATTCACTGCTGGCCTGTGCCGTTTTGTGGCTTCTATGCCTGATGTTGTGAGAACATCCACGCATGCGAGAAATGGTTGCGGTTGCTCAATATGTTGCGAGGGAGTGGGCTCATGACACGCATATGGGAGTTGACTCTAACACCAGGGTCTGGCGACTTGTGCTGTGCTTAAGGTTCTGATCTTCCTCTTCATGATGCTCTACGCTTGTGCCATCCTGACCGCCAGGCGCAGCACATGGTCAGTAGTTAGAGATCCAGGCAAAACACAAGCTTCAATCTTGCAGTGCTTCTAGCAGTTTCCTATTGAATGTTTGGTAGCCCTTTGATGATTTTGGATCAGGATAAGCCAGGAGCAAGCATTGTAGACTTTTTGACCTGATCAAGAGATGGTAGTCTCGTTCAAGATTCATATCATTATTTTGTCCATCGTCCTGTCTGCATGGTGGACCACTGATAACGCCCGGCGTTTGACACCACTCGACTGCGTCAAGTCTGCCACCTTGGATTCGTTCTTCGGCTTTGATTGGGGCTTCTTCCATGTAGCGGAACGGGCACAGGTCGTTGTTCACAGCACCACCTTGAGAAAGGACCACATCTGTGGTCCTTTATCTGAACACTTTTTGGGGGACTCTGGAGGTGTCATGCGTTCCTTCCAAACAAAAGCGGTTGTCATGGGACATGTTCTATTGACTCTAGTGACTCTAGTGCCTTTCCAATCACATCTAGGTAAACTCCTTCACCCACAACTTGGAATCTATGACTTCCGCCAGCTCACTTATTCGCTCACTCATTCGCCTCAGGTGTTTGGGAGTTTCGCCCGAAGATGAGATTGCTGAAGAAGGACTCCTACCGGGAATAACAATCTGAGATTGAAACCATAGTTCAACCAGACAGATCCTTGTTCTAGAGTTCTAGTCTAGAGTGAAGTTTTCCAATAAATCTAGGAACTAAATTGCTCAAGCCTGAGGTGTTTTGGGTCCTTGTTGCTAGCGGTCCACTTAATAGCTACTCTAGCAACTACCAGTAACCTCTCTTCTCCTCTTTTTAAAGCATATACAGTCAAGAGTCAATACATTCCTCAATCTGGCAGCATATTTATCCACAGCCTCGATGCGCGAACAGCAGTCGGACTTGCAGGATCCAAAGCCGAAGAAGTGAGGGAGACTTTGGCATGATTCTTTCTTCCGCAGTTCTTCCTGCCCCATAGTGAAGATGAAGAAGAATAAGCACAGATTCCTAAGCGTTCCATGAAGGCAGAAGTATGTACAGTAACATTTTGAAGTGCAGCAGATGTAGCACCTGCGCAAAGCAATGGTTTGAATGGATCTTTGCCTGGCAGTTGATGTTTCACGGAGTCTTGCCCAGTATGTTTGTGCTGATGGCTCAGATCTTCAGTTCGACATGTCGCACGATCACGTGTTTAAATTGGGCGTTTAGCAGCCAAGCTAGCCGTTTGTGTTGTGAGGCTCTTTGAGTCTATCACATGCTGGAGTCTTATGACGCCCTGTTCTCAGATAATTCGAGGCCGTCCAGTGATATGGACAAATGCTGTTGTGGACGAACTTGTGCCAGAGCGTTTGTACTAGTTTCAGAGAGATTGTACCATGTAGAGGAGAAGCTACTTGATGGGAGTTTAGTAGCGTCCTTGCTCCTAGTAGTACGGCCAGGAGCCCCATTCGTAGCATCCGATCGCTCCTAGCGCCCGATCGCCACAAAGGTTTGTACCACTCTTCGACGTCAGCAGTACCAGCAGGCGCGACCACACTGCCCCCTCGAGATAGCACTTGACGGAGTGAAACATGCCATATATCAAGCTGCCATCCAGTTTCATTCTTACTGAGACTTGTTTTGGAAAGGGTGGTGGCGGTGATCTTCTACATATTTGCTGTCGGGCCCTGATTCTGATGAATTTATGCTCCTCAGCGCCTTTCAATCACTCATAGAGATAGCTTCACAGCCAGAACTGGGGCCTTCTGGCAGTGATGACGGGCGTGGTGAGCGAGAAGATGATGGCGACCAAGGAGCGACAGTCGTTTTGGCAGAACTGTCGACGGTCGCCAAGACACCTCTTCAGACTCGATGCCAAGACATAGTCCAAACTGGGAGACGTCCATCTCGATGCCATCCTTGTCTTCATCCCATCCCTCTCTCTTGGGTTGATAGCCATTTCAGGGTCGTCAGGGTAATGTCACCTGCCTTCCACCCCCAAGGAGCGCCTAACCCAGTGTGGGCCCAAGTGGAAGCCGAAGCCGAAGTGAAAAGTGTGGTTACGACGCTAGTCAGCTTTTGACGTGAAGGGGGCAAGAAAGACTAGTGAGTAGTGTACGGCACTCTAGAATGGGTCATGCCTGGTCATGTCATGACTTTAATGTGTTTGGATATCCTTTGGAGTTCAAACAGGTTCTGCAGCAGTGTTAGATCATCAGTATAACACGCAACACACAGGGACCAAACTCAGCGACACAGCCGACTATAGAACAAATTTGCCGATTTTTGCAGATTTCAACAGGGTTTCGTGAGTCTGTGGGTTTCAAGATCTTTAAGAAAGCGGCCAACCGATTGCCGTGCCGATCCTGTTTGGTTTGCCGTGTCTCAGGGAAACCGATGATGGTCCAAAGCATGAACCTGGAAGTGCGAGCATGGCTCACTTGGAGATGGCGCGCCCCCTCCGGTGCCATGCACAATGTTCCGTCAGACCAGTCGAGTGTTTTTGGTCCCAGACCGTCGAAAGAGGTCCCAGTCGACTTGCTTCGTTTGTGACACGGCTGGCCCTCTTTCTACGGCTGGGATGTTCGAAGCTGCCACCCACAACCAGCTGTTTAGCACTGTTTGGAGTTTCTCAGTTGTCTCGATGTATTATCTTGAACCCAGTCGGCCCGATCCAGGACGACCACCTAAGCAAGTCAAGTACTAGCAATTCATCCACTCCAATTCACTATGGCCCAACAGCTCAGTCTATTCGTGCTCTTTGCTTCGGCCCACGCAAACTCCCATTGCCGAAAGCTGTCGGATTTTAAGCTTGAGCAATGCAATGCTTGATGGATCTTGATGGGTGGCACTTCAAGGGTAAATGATGTAAATGCACACTTTGCAAACTCATGAAAGAAGTTACATAAATTAGATCTTCTGAACAAGAAAGTGACATTTGTTCTTGGTGTTGCCGAACGTCAGGGGAAAGGCACACGATCACTTGCCAAACGGGTCACACCGTTTCCACGCGGGTCACACCTGCGAGTAACCAGCACCCGCCGCGCAGATGCTGGTGGATTTCTTCAAGCGTGCCACTTGTTCTAAAGGCTCAGGTGGAGTGGTGGAGTGGCATGTTGAGTCGCTGTTTGGTGGCACCCATGAAGTTGGATGATGTTGGACACTTTTGGTATTGCAAAAAGATGTGGCAAGAGCAGAAGACGATCTGAGGCCGACACGGATGGCTCTGGCTCTGTGTCCAAAGACGAGTGCCCCTGCATGCTTGTGAAATCTGTCGAATACCCATGCATTTTCGCTCTTGTGTGGAATGAACGAACATATCATTGTTGATGCATTTGCTTTTGGATTTTCTCAGGATGGTGGGTTGAGTTCTTGCTTCCCAGGTTCAACAACATGCTACTGTGCACCGATATAATGAAGCCAGTCATGGAGCAGTCTGCATTGGATGCACAGGAGTGCTGCCTCAACTCTGACGATTGTTGAATGAAGGTCATTCTTTGCATTGATGCGTCATTCCAAGTAGGATCTAAGTGCAAGGAACATCCACGCGCATTGATGTGTATTCCTTGAATAGCTGTAACAGTCAGTAAACAGATTTTACCTTTGGGGCCCTCCCAAAATTTGCACCAAGTTTTGCACCTTGTGGTTGGTACTGTAGCCATGCCTTCTCGCTCACTGCTGCTTCAACGGTTTGTCAATTGGCAAGTTTCACTTTAGGGGTTTAGTTTTGGGTCATAGGCCATGTGAGACTTCCATGTCTGGAACTTCGGGCGGGTTAGGTTGTGTTGATAGATGCTGCCGTAGCTTTCAAGCATTCTACTTTGACTGTTGTTTGTTATTGACCATGCGGACCGTGTCTTTAGGGTTTGGATTGACTGCCCCTCTTTGCTGACACTTGACAAACTCTGCCGTTCCCAGAAAATATATCAAGCGCAGTAAAATCAGAGTCTTGCTTGCATTCTGCGCTGCTCCCCAAACAAGTTTTTAACGGTAAAGCCTGAGAATCCTGTTAGCTTTGCTGTTCCCAAAGAATATTTCTAACTCAGTAAGCCAAGGCTGAATCTTGCCAGATTAATTGTTTCCTTTTGCTTTTGTGTTTTTATATTTTCCACCGTACGTTTTTGGTGCTCTAGGTCGTGCTCACTGTTACGGCCAATAGGCAAGACACAACGTATTCCCATTCATACTGCCACAAAACGTGGTGCCAAAGCAGGACTTTGGCGAGCTTTTTGACTGGCTAGATAGTGACAAGGCGCGTGCATTTTTTGTGAACTGCTGTTAGGACTGTGAGTTTTGGTTAGTGTTAACAGTGGGGACGCACAGCGTCAATTCTTGTGGCAGGATGGATGCGTGAACATCGACGAGTTTCTTCGAGGCTTTCGATGGCTGGTGGCGCCTTCGAATGCAGGACGTCCTGCCACATGTGTTCCTACAAATGACCAATCTCGGTTTTGGTTTGCCTCTTTTTTCCGAGGCAACGATCGATCCCAAAGGTCTTTTGAAGCTCGAGGAGGCCCACCGGAGCGTGGCTTTTGGCCGACCGGTCCTGGTTTCAGAGCATTTTTTGCATGTAAACAAAGGCATTGTGAATCTCTGAAGTCAGATCATCTATTCTTGCCAAAAAGCTGTCAACTCTGCGTTGTGAAGGAACTGGCTGGTGACTTTCATCGCCTCACCAGGCCGGGCGGTTTATGGCGAACGGTGTTGGGTGTGGCGGTCAACGGTCCAATGGCTCTGGTCATTTCAGCCGCTCGAGTTGATCAATTTGAATGAGTTTGGTACTCTTGGCAAGCCACAGTTTGGACTGCTGCTTCCATTTTCTGTCAGGCTTTCTAGCAACAGTGCCTTTGGAATAGTTTCTTTGAGGCGTATGGTGGACCACGTGAACCACTGCTTTGACCAATTGTTGGAATCTGTGAGCGTGCCTTGCCTGCGGTCATTCGGCCACACACATCCTTTGCACTGCAAGTTGCACACCATTCTGGAAGGGTCATCAGTTCAGACTGGACCAATATGTTAGTGTCACAGTTTCAAGGGGGTGGAACTTTGGCCAGAATGCAGTAGGTTTGTGACAGTTGGTCCTTTTGCGGATCTAAACAACTACTGTTCGAAAGCAGGTCAGGGTTGTTTTCATTAGAGGAACTCCCAATGAGGTGCCCTTGCGGAAGATCTCTGCCGTCCGCATCTGAAACCGCCAGCGAGTTTCACCAATTGCGGTCAAGAAGAAATTAGACTCGGATACACAGCGCTCGCTTGGCTTCGCTAAGATCACGGAGCAGATCCAACGGTTGGATCGGCTGATCACCGCGTTGCTCCGGTGTCCCGAAGAGGCGCCGAACCCGGCGGCGGAAGGGCGGCGCTCAGCCGGGGGTGGGTGGAAGAGATCCATTTCTTGCCCGAGCAATTCCGTGTTCCGGTCAGAAAAGGAGAAAGACGCATGAAGGTCTTTGGGCTCCGTTTCAAGGACACCTGGTCTTTGGAGCCTGAAATTAAGTGTTGGACCTTCCTTTGGTCTGATGAGAATAGAAAGAACACCGGGTTCTCCATGGACAAATGCACATCCAAAGTCAGACTGAAACTTTTTACCCGGATTTGGTGGCAAAACCGAGCCACGCGTTGCCAGTTGGAGGGGAAGATTGAATGCTGGCACCCAAGAGACGACTTACGAGAGAACAAGCGATACCAAATGGCAGTTCTTTAACAAAGGTCAAGTTCAAGGCTTATTCTTGAGTCTGTCTTAAAGTTTCTTGACCCACATCATCATATGTCATCACTTGCAGCTTTTTGTGTGTAAAATCGTGCAGACCAGTGTCAAGGTGCAAGCCTTGATCAAGTCGAAGCGCGTTTGGCCAAGAAACTGGAGAGCGGCGAGACGGCGAGACGAAGCGTGACGAAGCGTGACGAGTCGTATTTTCTGACGAAGCGAACCGTTCTTTCTGTTGTTGGTCCAAAGTTGGAAGGACCAAACATCCATAAAGAACAGTTCTTTCACCTTCTTTTGCTTTTATATATCAACATGAAGTCTAGCATATTCCAGCAGAGCTGCAAAAGATGCAGGAGATGTTGGAGCAAGCTGTGAAGAAGCTGGACAAGCTTCAGGAGAGGAATCAACCCCTTTGCTTGAACCGGCCCGAAATTCGGATTTTGGTGTCAAAGATGCTTCGTTCCTTTGTCTTGAGTACAGTACATATGGCTTCTTATACCAAGATTTAGAGACATGCGCTAATACCCTGAAAATATTCCGGATCAGAATCCGAGAGACTCGTGAGAGGGCTTTGGTGGAGTCAAAAACATGCAAAGTCAAGCCCCAAGAGCTCCATTGAAGGTCACCATCTTTTTATTTTGCGTTGAGCGCTCATTTGGGGTGAACAGCCGCGGGTCGTTGCCAGGCTCAGGGCGTGGTGAAGCTGGACCGCAAACTCGAATCGGTGCCTGACAAAAGATGCGAAAACAGTGCTTTGGGGCCCTTGGGGTCTTTCAAACTTTAAACGAACATGCTTCTTGGCGTCGTGCCTTTCAACTGCCGATACTCATCTAGCCCTTTCTGCTGGGATTTAGGGGAATTATGATGTTGCTTCGTGTAGTCATGTCTTTCGGACGGGATGTGGAGTTTCTGGGCCAGGATAATGATGTTCGCTTGATTTAGTTTGGATGACAATTCCAAGACGTCGTCAGATGCACACGCACATTGGAAGATTGGGGGGGGGTTCAGGTGGGGGTTGTGGGCGGGATATATTGTAAGGAAGTTCGTTTGGCGATCCTACACTCATGCGTTGGAAGATGGACACGGTACGACTGCAAATCCGGTCAATAGTGTGCAATCGTGTTAGTGTGCAACCAAAAAGGCCTCCAAGAGTATACTCGAAAACGCTACGAGCTATCACACAACCGCCAAAATTAGCTTCTCTCGGTAACCCAGACAGTTTTATATAGTAACCATGCCGAAACACATGCGACAAGTAAAGATAGCTGAACACCTGAGCTTGTTCTTAAATATTTGTTGCTCCTGTAGAGAAACCGTTTTGACTCTTGCCGGACAATGCTCATTTGGATGTTACCCAGTGCACAGACAGTGAAATTGCAATTGAACTGCCAAGAGGTGTCTTCCATGCAAGATCTCGACACCAACAGCCCGTGTGGTTGCTCAAAGGATTGCGAGTGGCTGCCGTTTGCCTGAGTTTTAAGACATGTAGTTTTATTTGGAGGCAGCATAATGTATGTATGGCATAGTATGGCTGCAATATTGATGGGTTCGAAAGATGCTCGTTTGTGCTTGACTCAACCCGCTATCTAGTTTGATTACTCGAGATTGACCCATCAGCGCTACCCAGCAGCTTTTACTTTGCAAACAACAAACTAAATCATTAGGGAAATTGCCATGCCGCCTAGACTGCCATCAGTTGAATGTCATGATATCTCTGTAAAACCAATGACGAGCCACAACATGGAATCGAAGGGGTCGAGAAAGAGATCATTGGGTGACTTCTTCTCCAGTCAGACCTTCGATCCTGCTCTGAACTCAAGAAACTCCTACTTCTAGGTGACAGCCATGAGAGCAGCCTACTGTGTTACAGGCAGACGATCAGCACTTTAGCCGGCCATCTCTAATTTGGATTCGCATGAGCTATCAAAGCCGTTCCCTGAGGTGGAGTTGGAGAAAGATGGCCTCTGGAATCTCTGGAACAATGGATCTCCCTGTCCAGGATTGTGGAAAAGGGTTCAGACCGAGTTGCTTCAAAAAAAGGCGTGACAGATACAGCGATGCAAATAATGGCAGAAAGGCTTTTATATAAAGTTAATACAGTCTCCGTCCTGGGCGGGACAAGGTGCTGCATTTGTCCGTCATCCAAAGGGAACTCTTGAAAATTGTCCCTGGTCGCATCAACAACCACAGCCCTGGAACCGGTGTGCAAAGCAGACTGCAATGAACTGATCAAGTCCGGACTAAGAAAGGGATCCCTGTGCTCCAAAGGACTTGATCTTCTTTGAGCCAGCTTCTTCACTTGATGACATGGAGAACGATGACCAGGAGGAGCTCCCAAAAGGCGAGGCTCCTACGACGAGAGCGGAGAATGAGAGCAAGAAAGCGTTTTCTCAATAAATCGATGCAAACATGAGTAAAGAACACAAAAAGGTGGTGTAAAGAAAACAGTTTACCTGCATCCAAGTTCCTAGTAGCTTCCTGGCCTTGCTACTTAAGCAGATGCTAGCTTCTTTTTCCACCCTACCCTTTCAATCTCACTCAACTCCATCCCCTGAAGATGAAAAAAGGAAGAAGGACATGAGAGATGAGAGAAGTTGGCTGGGTGTTGTTGGTCAAGGGCCTGAATTAAGGGACTTTCGGCAGCACACCCCAGCGCACGGTTGGAGGCATCGGCAGAGCTTCAGGTGGGCGTTTGACGCAAAGAATCTCTTTGTTTTGATCCCAAGCGATTGAGGTTATAGGATTCAGGCAAAAGTATATATAGGAATAGCTTAGCTTGTATTCTGATTCTTTCATACACTTTTAAACCCTTTGCGTCTTGAATTCAACGTAGGCACGGTTCGGCTTCATTGTGGAACCATGTATAGATGGGCTTCTTCTCACTTGTGCGAAAGCTTTGAGGTGCGGTTTGGTGGGGAGTATGACGCTGGGTGATCAGCGGCCATGCTCCGGGCTTTCACCAAACACCGGACACCAGCTGCCGACTACACAGGCAGCACAGAGGCATTCAGAGATTGCCGAAGTGAAGTTAACACACCACATAGCGAGTCTCCGGGCGATTGATGCTTGAGAGCACGCGCTGTGTTTTTCCCTTGAAGATGCTCAGAGGGAAGCAATTCTCTGTTGAACACCGACAGAGCATAGAGGCCAAAGTTCAGCCTGGATTCTCCCGGAGAAAGTGCATTTCACAGGGCTTTTTGCTTCTGGATTGAGCGGAACAGGATTTGTTTTTCGGAGTGGAGGCACATTTGTACTGGGGGGTCTTGAAAGTGTTGATCAAGTGTTGATCAAGTGTTGGAAGGGACTCTTCCGGCAGTTCTAGCACCGCTCGTTAGCTCGTTTGAAAGGAGGCACAGCAGTGAGTTGCTTAGCACTGCTTGTCATGCCAGATCACGGGTGGTGCTGCAAGCCGCTGGTGAGCGAAACTTCCATGTTTTCTACCAGCTCTTGGTTGGATGCAACGAGGACCGATCAGATGTAGTAAGCGTTTTTGTTCTTTCCTGGTTTTGAGTAATCACATTCTGCTATTGGCTTTTCCCAAAGAGGCTACCCAGAGTAGTCTTTGCTGTGTGAAAGGAGCAAAGGGCGCGGCACAAGCTGCGGCAACGCCCAGAGGACTATGCAGCAGACCTGGTTCGAAGCGAATGAACTTGATTCAAGATTGCAAGTGACTCTGATTTCGCACATAATATAGATCAATTTTTTTTGCAAAATGATTCCTTAAGCGAATCCAAACGTTTTGGAATATGTCGACGCATTCTACGTCTCAGAGATTCAGACTGAGGCTCAGGCTTAGTCCATTTTTCTCCCAGGGTTGCAGGGGCTCAAAACACGCCAAAACCCACATTCTGCTTTTTCTCGTGTCTACACTACACAGTATGCCGGAGACGTGTGTTGAGGCCATGCTGCGGGGTGGAGGCATCCTCCAGGCACTCCATGAGAAGATATGAGAAGTTTTTCACGCGTGAATTGGCATCGGAATGTTCTTCTGAAGTTTCAGAAAAGTATAGAGAAGACAGGGAACGTGTCTAAAGCCGCTAGGATGAACGAAAAAGGTGTGTGTTGCACCCCATTCACGACTTTGTGGGACATTTTGGCCACACTCTGACTGACGCAGTGTGCGATTCTGCGATGTCCAAAGTCCAAGTTTCTTAGTAGTTTGTAGTTGGTTTTCTGCTCTTGCGCCAGAGCCACCAAAACATTCACAGGTAGATGGCGTTGACGATTCGTGTGATTGGAATAGGCTCGGAGCACAGTCAGTCAGGGTGCTGCAATCGAGTTGCTTTGACAAGTCGTTCCTTGTTACCGATCGTCGGTCGTGGCCCTCAACAATCCGTTTATCCAAGTTCGGCTGGACCGTACAATCTATATTATGTATATTACATATTAGAAATTATATGCTTTCTTGGATGATGGTGAAGCCTCTCCTGAGCCAAGTACTGCAACAAGAGCCTCTTCCTAGCACCCCAAAACGCTATGTGTTTTGTTTGAGACTCTCCAGTCTTTTATGCATCCGTGGGTTGTCCATTGTTTGGTGTTTGGTTGGAAGCGCGCTTTTTCAGCGAAGCCAGTTCCATTCGTTTGCTTGACCGCAAAGAGAGAAAAACAAGAAGGTAAGGGCTCCTTTAATAAGGCCTCCTTTAAAAGAGCCTCATGAAAGGGGCCCTTACGTTCATTTCTTGATATTAAATATGTATTTCTTCCTTGACAGTACTTTGGCTAGGGAACTGCTTTTGGGTTTGGAGAGGCAAGCTAGTTTGCAAGATGGATCGGTCACCACTGAAGGACGTGGTTTTGCCGCATTGTTCTCGGCTTCTTCAGGCTCTTGCTTGCATTTGAAGCTGTAGGGGCAGATGAGGCGCGTAACTTTGCTCACGTTAAAACAAAAGACCGACGATACCTTTTCCTGTTGAGATTATAGATAACGGTGTGTAGTATTTTTTCACTTCTGTTCTTGAGATGTTATCGCATGGTCATCATCATCATCATCATCATCATCATCATCATCATCAAAGACCTACAGCACATCTTCTTTGACCCCAAAGGAGATGTTGGCCGGAGTCATGGACCTTGTGCATCTTGGCGACAACCAAAGGCTGTGGTCACCGGTTAGGCTGGACGACCGAAGGGCGACTCTGCGAAGCACCGAAGCTCGAAGCACTGGTCGTTCACTTGATTGACGACCGACTACCCCTTGCTAAAGGATCTACCAGAAAGGAGAACATGCACTGGAAGAAGACTGAATTCTTTGTTACATGCTGTTAAGGTTTGTTTTTGGGTGCTTCAGCCCAATCCTTCTCCTGACAGAGTCCAAGCTGACGGTGTCCATCCGGCCGAGGTCTGCCACTTTGCTTTGTGGAGAGGCACTTGTTCACAACCGTGAGCCGACATGAAACACGAAGACACCACCAAGAGTGGGAGCTCTAGAAGCCTGTAATGTGGACTCTTGATAAATCACTCCCCAATATGAAGAGGAGTTTTTATCAATCAATATGAATGGTTGGTTGGGTAGGGACATATTGAGATGTGAAACATATAGCGGGGATCCTCAATCTTGGATGCCATTTTGGCTCAAGATTGGGGGCTCCCCTCCTTTTTCTCGCCATGCCCGCCATCCTCTCCACTGAGCTGGCTACGTGGAGGGTGGTGGCACGGCGGTGGAGGTGGGGCAACAGGGGCAGGGAGGCCAGTGTGCTACCCCGTGAGGAGCGACTGGCCTCCCTACGTGGCGGACCATGGCGGAGAGCAAGAGGCGGCGGTCCAGATCGAAGGGTTTGGAACCCAAGAGTCGGCCCCGCACTTCCATGAGGTCGACCCGGTCATCAGCCTCGACGCCTTGGGAACCGCCCTCAACATGTCCGCAGACGACGTGCGCGCCTACATCATCGAGCAGCTCCGGGGCGCTGAAGCCGGACCAACCCATGGAGGGTATGCTACAGGAGCTGCTGGTCGACCGGCCGTTCAACCTCCTCAATCACCTCGTGGACCTGGGAGTCCAGACCTGTGAGGATGTTCATAGCCTGTGGCCCACAGGCGGTGCGCTCCTCGAGGAGTTGGAAGGGCGCCATGGCTCGGTGTCCGCGGAGGAAGGCTTCACCATCGTCTCCTTCTGGACTTTGGCGTCTCAGAGGGCTCAAGCCTCACAGCGCAAGCGCTTGAGGGAGATCTGCATCCACCGCCAGTCGGCAGTCTCCACCTCGGCCCCAGCCAAGCCAGAGGGACCTTCACAGCAGGCCGCTCGGCCGGTGCGCCGCCTTTTGGAGACAGGAGAGGTCAGGGAACCTCCGCTCCTCATGAGCCTTGCAGCCCGAGACCCCTATGTGAAAGAACAAGCAGCCAAGATGGCCAAAACCCAGACCTTGTTCGAGCTCTTGATCCAGGACTTCCTCGACCTGGAGGAATTGGGGGTCTCCCGAACCCAGCTGCAAGACGCCACCAGGATGCAACTCCTCAAGGAGTCTGTTATGCCGGCCGCCGACAGGCTTTCAGTCCATCGCTTGGGAGCTCTGGCGAGCACCTTGCGAAGGTGGCGGGAGTTTGCCCTCAGGTTGGGGTTCGATGTACGGCAACCTACCCCTCTGCAGTTGAGCACCTAAGGAGGTGGCACGCGGGGGCCCCACAGCAGCATCCGCTATGTTCCACGCCCTCAACTGGTTCCGGTCACAGTTCGGGGTTCAATTCCCGCTGGACCACTGGATGGTGCGCGGTTACAAGCTGCTTCCTGTGGGACATACCTCGCAACAGAAGCTCGAACTGCAACCGTGGGAGTTCATCAACATGATCCTGAAGCTTCGCCAAAGTTCCGGCACCAACACCTTGGTGCTGGCCTTTATGTTGTGGGCGGCTGTATCCTGCATCAGATTCGAGCATATTCAACGGTCTAAGTTTGACCACCTGGCGGCCAATGCCCTGTTCTTCACATGCTCGCAGGGCAAGGCGCGGCGCCAGGGGGCCCGGCCTGCCTTCCAATGGGCTATGCCTGACATCCCATGGCCAGGGTTCAGCTTGGTCAAGGTCATCCAGGACTTTGTCACCATGGAGCTTCTGCCAGGGTGCAAGTTCTTGTGGCCGGCATTGCAGCTGGACCCGATGGACCTGTGGCAGGTCACGGAACACACCCCTTGGGCTTTGGACCGCAAGCTGTCCAGAGGACGCTTTTTGGAGCTTCTGCGGGGCACCCTCCTTGACCTGGGCACGGCTCCTGACCAAGCCCAGACTGCGGGATTCAACCGTTTGAGACGGTTCCTCCCCACTCTTGGGAATGTGGTCCGGTTGACCCCGGCGGACCAACAGGCCATTGGCAATTGGGTTGAGATCCCCACTGGCGGGGGACCCATCCCCAACCAGAAGTCACGGGCCACCTGGACTATGGGGATTCATTATAGCGGCCAACGAGCTCTTCATTCGGCCCAGGTGAAGAAGGCACTGCTGAAGCGCTTCATGAGCCTTTACCATGCCAAGAAGGCGGAATTGGCGCTGACGGATGAGGGACTGCACCCCCGGGACAGTTGGACCTGGGCAGAATTCGCTGCCCAGAATGAGCGCCTTGGTGACCTTGGGACTGAGCTCCCGGCACCACCACCGGTCGAGATCGAGCAGGACATGCCTACAGATGATGCCACTGCCAGGGGCTCAGCGGATGTCCAGGACCCCACCTTGCCGGTGGACAATGGGCCAGAACCGGAACCGGAAGCAGCTGACAACGAATCCGTCACGGATACCTCCTCGAACTCCTCAGAATCAGCCTCCGATGTGTCCAATGAAGCCAGCGATTTGGAGGGCGCCCTCTCTGACGATGACGTGGCCGTGTCCACGCATTGGATGGTGCAAGGGGCCAAGGTTCACATCATCCGAGGGGAATCGGATGGACGTCTGCTGCCGTGGTGCCGCGACGCCCCTTTCTCCCAAGATCCGCGATCGACAGGAGAGGGCTTCTCCTTAGTATCGCGCCAGCGTTTTTGCCAACGATGCTTGGCTCGCATGCCCAGGGGATTGTACCGGGCACTGGCGCGGCATTGCGGGTGGCTGAACTAGCACATCCCCGCGTGTGGTATGAAAAAGCTGCCTCGGTCCGCCCGGCTGGAGCCCATCGTTCGATCACACAACCTCGTCGACGTGTGTGTGGGGTAGGGTCGGGTTTTGGGGTCAGTGACGAGTTGATGGGTAGCTCATCGCCTGTGCTCCGGGACCACGGGGACCCGCCGGCCGACGTCGATTGAGGTTTTTTTTCCTTTTCGCGTTTGGGCAACCCCCCTTAATCCACCACCCCCTCGTAGGAGGGCGAGGGTGAGAGAAAGGGCCCTCGGGTTACGTGCGTTTGTGATGTGTCTTCGACACCGCAACCATGGCCCAACTTCTGCAACAGCCCAGTTTTTCACTCGCTCGATCTCAGAGTGCAGCGCCCCTGAGTGGCCCAGTGTGCTCTGGGTTTCCCAGCACCTGCTAGACCCTCGGAGCCCTGCCATGAGCCGTGGACACCAGATTGATACTCTCCAAGATGACCGTGGCTTAGCTGCTTGTCTCAGTGGCTCCAACGTCCTCCCAGAGTGGGCCGACGCCGTGATCCGTGCACATAAATGGGAGACCTTGGAGGACTTCATTTTCTCTGTGGACGAAAAGGACGTCACGGCGGCCATCCATTCACTGTTGGCGCCTACACCCTTCAAGGACAACCGGCTGACACAGGCTCGCCTGCGTGCGGCCTATTCAGCAGGGGCGGAGGCCATCAAGCAAGCGGCCCAGGCCGCTAAGTCATCTGAGGGGGTGGATGACCCACTCCCGGAATCCACCATGGAGCAGCTCAACCGCGACTTCAGATCCAAGTATGCTCTCATCGTGGAGGCTACGCTGGAACCCAGTGACGCTCTGAGAGCCCGGGTGTACAGAGAATTCAGAAAGAGGACTATGTCGGTGGTACCAGCCTCTCGCATCAAGTCAGTCCTTCGCCAGGCTACACCACGGCAACAAGATGCGGTGAAACTAGGAGAAGGCATCCAGCTTGAATTCCACACGGAGGAGGCCCGCTCTATTCGCACTGTAGTCGACTACTACTGGTCGCTCCGTACTTTGGCCTATGCATGGGCGTGGGCAGGGTTGCACCAGCAGCGGGGACATGACGGTAAGGAGACGGTATTTATCTCCCTTACCGCTGCCCTGAACTACGCTGACCACGCGCTCTCCAGTGCCATGGAATTCGGCCAGGGCTCCAGGTTGTGGTTGGAGCGCAACGACCTGCTGACACGTACCAAGATGGCAAGTTACATTCGGCAAGGTTACAATGGTTGGGAAGCACTTCAAGAGGCCTTGCGTGAGACTCACCTTGAATGGCGCGCCAGTGCCATTCAGGCCGTCCCCAATGAGCCTGCAGGCGCACCCAAACGAGCAGCCCCGGGTGCCAGTGAGGCTGTGCCTCCTGCGCCCAAACGGCGCCAGATCAAGCAGGATTCGTACCAGACCATCTCTATGTTGAAAGGGGGCCTGAAGTTGTGCAAGCCTTGGAATGATGGACGCGGTTGTGCAAACAAGAAGTGCCCGCAGGTTCACAAGTGTGATGTCAAGCTGCCGACAGGTAAGCCGTGCCAGGGACCCCACACTAGGCTCGAGCATCCGAGCAAATAGGGACATCTCCCCCTGGCAGCCTGTGAGCTGCGGGGGGTTGAGCATCCAGTGCAGCAGAGGGATACCACGGCGCCACCTCAGGTGGCCGTGCGGCAGATCACCTTGCGCGAGCCTATGGAGCTCACCCCTTCGGCTTTAGCTACCCGCTTGGTGGGGGCAAAACCGGTGACATGGCGTGGCAGAGGAGACCTGCCACAGTTCCCTTGGGGTATATCTATTCGAGGCACTTGGCTGGTATTGGACCTCTGGGCGGGCATTGGTGGACTGTGCATTGCATTGCTTGCTCTCGGTGTTCACATCTACGCAATCAGCGCTGAGAGTGACCCGGTGGCTAGTGCCGCTGCACAGGCTGCAATGCCGAATTTGGTGCATATTGACTCAGTTGAGGAACTCCAGGGAGCGGACCTCCGCCAGTTCTTGCAACGGCGCCAAGTACGGGGCATCATCCTGGGTGGTGGTTCCCCGTGCCAAGGCAACTCTAGCTTGAACCGAGGCAGGCAGGGTCTTAATGACCCGAGATCTCAACAACCGAGCCAACTCCGACGCCTTCGGGAGGAGATTTTGGCCCTTCCGGAAGCTCGCACCTGTGAAGTCATCACATTCCTGGAGAACGTCGCCAGTATGCCCCAGTCCGTATGTGAACAGTACTCTACATGGTTGGGCGCTCAACCGGTGCTGAGCGACGCGGCTGGGTGTGGCTGGGTCCACCGCCGCCGTTTGTACTGGTTGGCATCCCGCAGCGCAGGTTTGTCATCGAGGGGCACGCCGCCTTCAGATTGGGTCTGGCAGCAAGGCTCCGGGAGCCGACATCCGACCCTACACTACTGCGGAAAGAAGCCTATCCCTGCTCAGGTATGGTGGGATGATCACTTCCGGCCGATGCTGGACCCCAAGCAAGTGATGCAAGCGCAAGGCTCTGGTGCTATGCACCCTTTCACTCGCGAGTTCTTCCACCCTACGGATCGGCTGGCACAAGTGACACCGGCAGCGGCAGCACGGTTCCATCAGGACAATCGTCGTTTCCCACCGGCAGCTTATGAGGAGAATTCGCTGTTGTGGTCAGGTGACAACTGGAGACAGCCCTCCCCAGACGAGAGGTCCCAATTGATGGGTGTGCCTGTGGCCGCCACCCATGCAGTCCAGGGCTCACAAGACCAGCGAACAAAGCTACGAAACTCTTTGCTAGGCAACGGCTTCCATATTCCAAGTGTCATGGCGCTTCTGTGCTGCCTTCCATCCATCATGGAGGCCAAGCTGACAAAGCAGCCCTTTGATGTGGAGGAGTTAGGCCTTGCTGAACGCCTATGCCATACAGTATGGAGCCCGGGTCGGTTGGCAACTATGCCGGGTATCCTCTCTGCAGGTGAAGTGTGTGCAGAATTACAAGCCACCTTTCCTTTCCTCCCATGTCAGGAGGCAGTCTGGCCGGAGGTGTCCCGGAGGTTGGCGGCATGTGAGCTCGCTACGCTACAAGCCTACCCGATGTGGCGCCGCCTCAGGCAAGAGTCATGGTCCACCTTGGGCCCTACACCGGTTTGGGGCCGAGAACGCACAGCCATCTATGCTGGTCTCACGGGCCAAAGATATGCCAGCAATGCAGCCAAAGGACTGGATCACCTCCTCCCGCCGGGTATGGGCAAGCAAGAGCATATTGCAGCTGCCTTGAAACTGCCCTCGCCGTTTGCACCCCGCCCCTGGCCTGAACCGGACATGAGCTTTGTCATCCAGGCTGTGGCAACCTGGAGACAAGCCCTCCCTCGCTGGGCAGAGAAGCTTCGCCACGTCCTGGCCACGGTGGCGCGGGCGGTGACTCCCCTGGAGGACGCATTGAACCCCTTCCGATGCCAGAGTGCTCGGAAAGTGGCGATGGGAAAACGACCAGCCTTTGTGGCCACCATGGTCGCTTTGTTACGTTGGCCGGACAAGATGCTCGCAAGATCCCTGGTTTTGGGCTTCGACATTGTGGGCGACATGGAGCACTCGGGGGTTTTTCGACCCATTGTCCAGGAAGGAGAACTATCCCTGGACCAGTGGTTGGGGACGGCAGCCGAGGCTGACCTAGATCGCCTCCTTCGCACCCGCCCTCCGGAGCATGTCCAAGACATCCTGGACTTGACTAACGATGAGATTGAAAAAGAGTTTTGCTCTCCTTTGCGCACCGCACGGGAAATGGATGATCTTTTCGGTGTTGGGGGGTGGAGGTTCGTGGAACGTTTCCTCATCATCCAACCGGATGGGAAGAAACGAGCCATTGACAATGCTCGGAAAAGTGGTCATAATGCTCATACAACAATGCACGAAACGATCTCAACTGTCAATGTTGACTTCTGTGCCTCAGTAGCCCGTATGTTGCATTCTGAAATGCCCTTTCCGGTAGGCTCACCTCCCGAGTGGCTTGATATCCGTCTGGGCACGGATGATCTTCCTGACGCTTACCGGGGCCTACCCGTCGCTGACTCCCATCTTCCCTTCTCTAATGTTGCGATTTTCGTTCCCTCATTGGGCTGGAGATTTACATGCATGTGGGGTCTAGCTTACGGTCTCGAAAGCGCGGTGGTGAATTTCAATCGCTTCCCACAACTGGGTATTGCCATCACCCGTAGATGTCTCTTAGGGTGCTCAGCTGCATACTTTGACGACGAGCTATCGGTGGAGTGCATTCGTGACAACGATGTCTCCCAACGGAGCCTCCAGTTGGTTTTCAGGCTGTTGGGAGCACCGCCCCAGAGCTCCAAAAGTTTTGTGCCAGCACCTAATAGACATTACCTCGGGACTTCAGTCCACGTAGGAGACTTTGGCTGGTTAGGAGTCATCAGATTCCAACCAAAGACCTCCACTACGAGGAAGGTCCAAGCCAAGCTCCACGAGGCTATCGCTACCCGACACCTCCGACCCGATGATGCGGGGAAGCTTCGTGGCGACCTCAACTGGCTATTCAGCATGTGCGCAGGGCAAGCTGGCCGCTTCGCAGGGCCAGTGTTGGCCGCCAAACAGCACGCTGCCACTCCTGAACTAGCAGACGCTGAGGTTACTACTTTACGCCTCCTCAGCATCATGCTTCACGAAGCCAGGCCCCGGGATATTGAGGTGTGCTCAGCCACCAAATCCCCCCTGGTAATTTATTCTGATGCCTCTTTTGAAAAGGGCACCTTGCGGGTTGGATGGGTACTCATGACATCGCCTCCTTTGGGAGTCTCATGCCTGGTACCATCCGAGGTGACTGATTCATGGATTGAACGCCCGGCGAAACACTTTGTGGACTCCTCGTGCCGTGGGTCCATGGTGACATCCTTGCCGGTCGTGATCTCCTCTGGTTCGTTGATAATGAGGCCGCTGTTTCCTCATTAATTAAAGGTTCCAGTGGACAAGAAGACGTTCATGCCATTGTCCAGTTAGCTCATTTGATTTTCCAGAAACGTCAGATTCGACCTTGGATTGAATGGATCGACTCCGCCAGTAACCCTTCTGATGGTTTGTCCAGGTTGGGTATCGAGGACGAATGGACCCGTACCCAACCATGGCGACTGTGCGAACTGTCCTTCCCAGTCGAATTATATTTTGTTTCTCGGCCTACGGACCTTCAACCTTTCCTCTCCTATTTGAACAGTGGGTGATATTTTGACAGTGGGTGATCAGGTATGTTCATCAAAGATGACATAAAAAGCTAGTCTGTGGGTTTTCCAACCACGACTGTTATCCCAGTGTTAATTTAACACTGCTGTTCAACTAAGGAGCGTGTTAGGTCTTAGGTACCGCCGCCCTTAACCAGGCAGACTTTGAGAGTTCATTCTCCACGGAAAAAGACGCCTGCTTTACCGTGTGGAATCGTCCTGTATGTTTCTTATCAATCAATATGAATGGTTGGTTGGGTAGGGACATATTGAGATGTGAAACATATAGCGGGGATCCTCAATCTTGGATGCCATTTTGGCTCAAGATTGGGGGCTCCCCTCCTTTTTCTTCCCGCCCACTACCACCCTTGACACCCTCTGCGGGTACTATAGGGTAGGGATGGGGATTTCCTGTATCTACCCCCTTGAGGGTGATCAGGTATGTTCATCAAAGATGACATAAAAAGCTAGTCTGTGGGTTTTCCAACCACGACTGTTATCCCAGTGTTAATTTAACACTGCTGTTCAACTAAGGAGCGTGTTAGGTCTTAGGTACCGCCGCCCTTAACCAGGCAGACTTTGAGAGTTCATTCTCCACGGAAAAAGACGCCTGCTTTACCGTGTGGAATCGTCCTGTATGTTTCCAATTCGAATGGGTGGGTTTGTTAATCAAGAGTCTACATTAGTAGAGATTCTCAGAAGGTTCTTTGTGGTATCACTCCAGTCATTGGGAACACTGCCAAAACACCCTCGTTACCTCGAGAGTTTCTCTGAGTTTCGATTGATCTTTGCAGCTTCTGGCTCTTGTGGAGAAGCAAAAGGTCCCCTTCCTGCTGATGCAAAAAAGAGAAATGAGGCTCACCGACCCTGCTAAGTTCAAGTTGTTGCAAGGGGGAAGCTTGGTCTTCAATTGGTTTTATCACGAAAGGTAGCAGTTACGCTACCTGAGTTTTCCTTTTGCTTTAGCAAACATGAATTACAACCAGAGTGGACACCCATCTCACTGAGAAATCGCCTCCGACATTTACTTTTAAGGGCCGAGGGGGGCCCCCTCCCACCCTCCTTCAACTCCACCCTGGCGCGGGTCTTTGTCAACAGTTACAAAACACTGTAAATACAAGTGTTTTCAGCTCCTCCAGTCTGCAAGAGTGGCCTCAAACCACGCAATTTACAGGGTTTTCTGTGGCTGTCCGGCCAAAAACATCGTAAAAACCGATGGTTTTTGAAGTGTCTAGGCTTCAAACATGGTCGAACAATTGCAAACAACCTGGAAAGATTTTGTCAAAAAGGGCTTTTTCGGCGTTTGGAGGCTTCTAAATGGCGGAAAACGACGGTATTTACACGGGCTTGTGCGCCTTCCCGGCACAAAACCCTGTAAATTGCGATGGTTTTGGGCTGTGTACGCTTCAAAGTTGCCACAAAACACCGTAAATGACAGTGTTTTCATGTGTTTTCAGCTCCTCCTATCTTCAAGAGTGGCCTCAAACCACGCTATTTGCAGGTTTTTTTGTGGCGGAAAGGGCTTTTGCGGTGCTTAGAGGCTTCAAAGTGGCACAAAGCGACGGTACTTACACGGGCTTCTGCACCTTCCTGCCACAAAACCCTGTATATTGGGATGGTTTCAAGCTATGTACGCTTCAAAGTGGCCACAAAGCACCGTAAATACCATTAATACCAGTGTTTCCAGGGTTACACCTGATTCCCTGCTACCTTTCGTTCACCCCCTCCTCTCTCAAGTCACGTGTCATGATGACTTTTTTGTAGTGTAGCGCAGCACGGTGCCAAGGAGAGAGTCGCGCTGATCAGCCCATTATTCAGCTGCCGGGCTTGGTTCCACCTTTGACGGATGACACTGGGGAGTGCACCATGGTCCTGGTTTTCCCCAGGGACAGAAGAGCTGGTGGCGCGGTTGATCACCACGAATTCGTGGCAGAGCCCTTCGAGAAAGCGAAAGATATCTTCGACGTGGGCGACAACCCAGCAAGCGCCGACACGCTCAAGAAGTTTCAATACATCGTCGAGGAAGCTGCCGCCTGGGTGGAGAATACTCGCCATTTGACATCGCTACTAGTAGCCCTTGTTACTAGTAGCGATGCCCTTGCTACTGGTAGCTCTTGGCTACTAGTAGTAATGCCCTTGCTACTAGTAGCGATGCCCTTGCTACTGGTAGCTTCTAGCTGCAGTAGAGGTCTTTCTTGGGTCTGGGAACAGTCTTGGAACCTTTCCCTCAAACTATGTAACAAGAAACACACATGCTGCATGTCAAAAGAGTTCACAAGAGTGCTGTCTTTGACTGAACTACCCCTGTTCAGCTTCAAAGTCTTTTGCGGCAATTGAAGCGACGACAATAGGATGCGGACGACGATTTGGAGATGGAGCTTTACCAGGCAGATATCAGGAGTCGCTTTTTGGAGATCTTGGGTCACTCAGGCGCGTGGCGCGTTGACGCGAGGTGAAGGTTTTGCTATTGAGGTTAAGAGGGTGATGGGATTGCAACATTTTTCTACCCCAAGAGTTGACACCAGTCCACATAGCCGTTTTCCCGCATGGCACAAAGAGCACACTCTTGCCCAAGTGCGAACAGAAGTGAAGCACTGGCAGTCAAAGACAGCTGGATTCACATGTGCAACTAGGACATGGGAGAGGGTCTTTTTTTAGGTTGTAAAGCCTGACATGTGATCCGGATGGTCGCTATCGGGAAAGGTAGAGGCTCACAAGCAAAAAGAAGGCAAAAAAGCAATCATTTGTAACACATGCACTGGCACGCGTTTCATTAATTTTTTTACTTTAACCTTTTGCACATTTTCATGCTTTCCGCTTTTATCATTGGGCTGCAAGTTTGACTTTCTCCCCAGATAGCTGGAAGCTATAGGGCGCTTACTTCTCTCAGAATCAGTAGTCTGTCAGAAAATGACTGCCTGTTTGTCTGCCCAGCATATCTGGTGTACTGTGAAGGCCACGGTCTGGCTGTCTCCAATGGCACGCAGATTATACATGCGGGCCTGCAGCAGTGGAGTCAAACTGCTAATATTTTTTGGCTTTTAATGTCCCAGTATCCCAGTTTATACTACGATAAACCGTGCCGTGCGCCATACCAAAGGAAATAGTATGTGAGATCATATGTGAGATCGCTCCATCTGGGGTATCACGTGCTGGTGCAATGGACTTTTGGACTCTGAAAGGTCCATGAATCATTCTTCCAGAGGTCAAGTAGATAGATTCGCACCTGCTTGAGGCACCGCTCAAAAATCGTAACGGCGAGCCGGGAGTATTCCAAGGTCATGCGGTCTGACCGCCTCCCCTGTTTTTGTGGAGTTTACACCCGGCGTTCTTCGCGTATGACAAATTCTTGCAGCGAATATCCGGCTGCATTTCGCTATAGACATGGCCTTGCATCGCGCACTCAGCATTTTCTATTGGGACCATGTTCGCGCTGTGGATGTCGCAAGGGTCCTTTGGCTTGTTCTTTGCCGGTAGCAACTGCTGCAGGAATTATGGTGGAGCAATTCTCTAGCCTTGATGGAGATGAAGACTTTGTGACATTGACTCTTCCCCTGGAGGGACCGACCATCGAGTACTTTGCTCAAAGGCTTGGACACTTGGAGATCGTTAGAGCTTAAGTTACCACAGGCCTGAGTGTCAAGTCCTTAGGTTTCAGAGGTTTGTCATTATCGGTTGGAACCTTTTTATTAAAATGGAGACAGCATTTTGGAGGTTCAAAACAAAAACTGGACACCGTCAGGATGGCAGTGATTTCTTTTTGCAATTTCCATCACTTCAGGATACTCCATGCCGTTGACGAGCGCCTGTTATCAGAAGGTGAAACCTCATGGCCCATATCCGGGCACCTATCCAATGTCCAACGATGATGGGCGGGACTGTTTTACGTTCGATTGGTTGATTCGCTGACAGTCGTGTTTCTTTTTTGTTTGGTTTTTCTTGGCTTCCGTTTGCTTTGGTTTTGCATGGAGTTTGCGGATTGCAAACAATGTGTCCTCAATACATTTCATTAGCCAAAATGGCATGCCATTTTGGCTCAAGGATCAGAACCCTGATCCATTGTGGCTGTATCCCACTTGATCTTTTCTGACTCTCGCCGCAATGGCTGACACGCTTTTCGACTTCGAACTTTTGGACCCAGCTGATGACTTCATGGATCTGGACTTGGATCCTATGGAGCAGGAGGTCGCAGCCGCAGAATCAGCCCAGCTTGAGGCCGATCAAGATGAGATGGCCATTTTGGCCGATTACGTGATCCCCCCGGACAAGACCCCTGAGGATCTGGCAAAGGATCTGGAGGCGATGGTGAGTGGCGTCAACACCCTCTCGCTCCAGGCTACGTGGTTGTATCCCCACTGACAGTGGCACCTACATCGTCGACCCCTCCATTGGCATCTTCGGACGCTCCTGCAACGGCGGCCTTGGCACCTCGCAGCGGCTTGGTGAGCTCTACCTCGGCTTCTCCCCCACCGGCATCTTCCGTGGATGCAGGGTCGGCATCGACTGCGCCAAGTAGCCGGAAACGTCCCTTGGATCAGAGTGACAAAGCGGGAGCCCTGGCAGGTGCCTCGGGCCCTGATACTGGGATTCCGTCTGCGGAGTCCTCTGTACCCGCTGCCTTGGTTGGGAGTGGTCATTCTGGAGCCTCGGCAGGTGCTTCATGCCCTGATACTGAGCCTCGTAAGGATGCACCGCTCTCCTCAGTGCAAGCATCAGGGGCCCTGTCGCTGTCTGGTAAGCAGCCTGCGCCAGTTCCTTCCTCGACTTTAGGGACGACCTTGGAAGGTTCCAGTTGAAGGACGCCTTCAGGATCCTGTGACCTACTCCTTTGCCGAGGACGGGAACATCCTTCTGGCCAATGTCATGGCTGGTCTTCCCTGCCTCCCAAAGAAACTGGCGCAACCATTGCGAAGCATCCAAGTGGGTGAGATCATTGAGCTTTGCCTCCAGTTTGACGTGACGAAGCTCACCCCGGCAGCCTTTGCTCGCACTGTTGAGGTTTATGCCATTGCCAAGGCCAAGCACCTTGCGCAGGAGATATGGGAGGCTAAGCATCTGCCCAAAGGAGCGCGCTCCATGGAGAAGCTGACGACCCTCCCAGAGGTGAACTGTTTCACAAGCTGGGTCCTCCCCAAGTCGCCGAAGTGTCTTCACTGTGGTTCTACGGAGGGGAAGGTTCCAACGGCGCTGTTTTCAGCCTCGATGACAGTGGATGGCGTCACATGGACTATGACCTTTGATGCGGACAAGCAGCTCCGTTGGCAGTCCGACTCCTGGGGCCAGGGTGACTCTCAGAAGTCTCTTTGCTCGGTGGAAGTTAGCAGTCTTGGACAAAAGCCGCCAGCTGTGGGTGCTACTGGTGAGTGACTCGAATCGCCTTACCCTTCGTCAGGAAGTGATGCAGAGAGGGGATGATGAGGTCTCCCACAAGCAGGAGGTGGAGCGCAAACCGCAACGAGCCACTGATGATGACCCGGGCCAGGAGACCATCACCTTCCATCCCTCCCACGTGAAGGCCATGCGCTTGATCTCGGACACCCCAGATGGATGTGGTCTATGAACTTCAAGCGGGGTCCCACATGGTGCCTGATTCGGAAGCGCATGGAGCAGCCGTTCTCCGACACCTGGACATTGAGAAGTTCAGATCTTTCCTCAGCGGAAGGGGCAGAATGAAAAAGGGCAACCCCAAGACGCACTCCTCTCATCCCAAACTATGCTGGAGAAGGCCAAGGAGGAGAACCAGGCATTCCACCGGAAGCAGAAGCGTAAGCTGGAGCTCCTCCTTCCCACCTATGATGGAATCAGTGTGTGGCCGGACAAGGTCAGGAAGGCTCTGGAGAGTGGTCTCTTCGAACCGGAGCGTGGACCGATGGCGGTGGATGGCGAGCAACTCCAAGAGGTGAAGGAGGCCCACCTTCGCACCCGGGAGCCCATCAAGCAGGGCACCAACCCCTTCAACCCGCGACTCTTGGAGGAGACTGCCTTCAACACGACGTTCATGGAGTACCAGGAGCCCTCCACAGGTGCTTCACGCCCTGATATGGGGGGTTCCTCCGCGTCGGAACCTACTTCCATCGACCCCCTCACCAAGGAGATTGTCACTGAGTTGGAGCCGGGGTCTGGCGAGGCGAAGCTTGCTATGATCCATGCGATGTTGGGCTACCACAAAGGCGAGGTTCGAGCCTATGGAGGCCAATGGAGTAGTCCCAGACTGGGCCTCCAAGAAGGTTGCCACCACAGCGGTCTGGGCACTGGAACGTCGCACACACCCTCGCAACCTGCAAACCCGTTGGGGCGACCTGGTGGAGTACACCGAGCAGGAGATCGAGGGCCACATTGCTCGCAAGAGACGCCCGGCCATTGACAAGGTGGTAGGTCTCTTCTGGGCCCCCAGTGATGATGATGGGGACTGGCACTGGAGACGGGACGTCTCTACATGGACTTTGCCGGTTCTCCTGGGGGCCTTGGGTTATGAGTACACCTTGAAGGAGTTGTACAACATCTGGTGCTTCTTGCCGCTCATTGTCCAGACCCAGGTGCGGGGACAGCGCAATGTGGAGAAGAACAACCAGCGGCTCAAGACGTACACCAACCTGAAGGAGGAGACTCAGAACTGTGTGGCCTCCCTCTGAAACCCACGAACCAACAGGAGTGGAAGCTGCCACATATACCGTGAGATGGGCGCATACCTGGCTGCCAGCAGCTTCATTACGCATACTCCTCCCTGCATCATGGAGTTGCCGCGCGGCAGTTCGTGACACCAAGCGACGCATGATTGAACGGGCCATCTGTGACGAGAGGGTCACGCTCCCCCTGTCAGCCTTGCGAGAGGTGGATGTAGTCTATACAAAGCTCCTCCCACAACTCGAGTCTTCTTGCATGGTGGAGATCAAGGTGGCGTGGCGCTGCACGGAGGAGCAATGGTGGGTCGCAAAGGTCACAGACCCTGCAAAGGCCTCTGCCATCTACAGGAAGCTGGGCTGTTCTGATGCCTCCATTGTGGCCTTGGGACTTCCGGATGCCCCCCCCACAGGTGCCTCGGGCCCCGATATGGGGGTGGCGCTGCCTGATGAGCATCTACCGGGGTCGCAGAGCAACTATCCCCCCCTCACGGTGGACTGCGTGGAGTCGGTCGCGGGCTCGGAGTATAAGAAGAAGCAGTTCTAGCACAAGAACAGCCATGTTTGCTGGGGCCGATTGGAGTGCGGCCTGATCTTGAGCTCGATCTCGCCCTGGGACACCTTTCCTACGAATTGGCAGACCCCCGCCCTGGCAGGGGGCCCCCTACCTATACTGAGGTATCTTCGGCATCCTTGCCAGACTCAGAGCACTCCCTCACGGACGACTCGGTGGATACAGCCTCTGAAGAAGAGAAGATTACCTCGGAGATGATCCAACGTTCTCATGAGCACACAGCGGAGTGACATAGCTTGGACTGACACCACTCCGGAACCGGCCCTCTGACCTTTTCAAACGGTCCTTGTGCTGACCCTTCCTGGGATTAACCCGGGTGGTAAAGGGCAGGTGCTGCGTGCCCTGATATACCCTAACTGCTGGGGAGATGGGCGAACACCACTACGGGTCCAGGACCCCATGGGCTGGGCCTTGCGCGTTTGCCACTTACCTTTGGGATTGGCGAACACTGGGTGGCATCCATCCTTTGGCATTGACAGATTTTCGAATGCCACCCAGTGCACACCAGGCGAAGTCCTGGCACAGGGTGGAAGGACAGCCAGACCTGTAAAGGCAGACACTACCACCTCTCAGGGAAAAGAGGTGTAAGCTGCTGCCTTGATGCTGCTTATATTTGCCTTTTGGATTGATGTTTGAGGACACTTTGGTTTTGCGTGGAGTTTGCGGATTGCAAACAATGTGTCCTCAATACATTTCATTAGCCAAAATGGCATGCCATTTTGGCTCAAGGATCAGAACCCTGATCCATCAAAGATCAAACTTTCGAAAAACCCACCCACCACTCCCTGTGATCTTTGGAATGGCAGCCGGGTGCTCCACCTATGCCGGTACGTCCTCCTCATCCGGTACCAGAACCTCTTCAAGCACACGTGGACATGCTCAGTGTGGGTGTCAAGGCTCTTTTCACACAAAAGGGGACCCCCTACTGGGTCATGGCCCAGATGGCCCAAGCGGGTTACACCACAATGGAAGACCTTGCGGATCGTTGGGACACCCCCGCCCTGGCAAGACAGCACGCAGCCAGGGACTTGAACTTCACCAACAATGACCATGGCTGGACGAATGAACTCCGAGAACTCATCTCGATGCGCATGTACCAGTGCGTTCGCCTTGCCAAGGAGACCGTCGGGGAGACCATTACTGGCTTGGCCCGGGGCCCAGATCACCCGGCCCTCCCCATTGGTAAGACCACTGGCTTGGATGCGATCTGTGACCGAAAACAAATCCTAGTGGACTGGGATCGGCTTGCAAACCAACCACGTCCGAAGCTGACCTACCAGGGGAGTGATAACTTCCTGAAGAAGCAGTTCAAGCTGTGTGTCCATGGTGAGATCGGGTTCTTCCTCACGAAGCACATCATCTCGGCCCTCCCGGACACCGATGAGAAGCCCGTCAAGATCACTTTTAACGCCCCCAGTTCAATGTGACCAAGGCGGACTTGGATGATTGGTACGAGTGGTTCTGGGGGAAGGACATCGCTGAGCGGAAGCCCCCCCCGCTTCAGAATCCACACTGGTCTATGCCGAACGCAATGCATGGCGTGAGGGAGCCACGTTGAAAGATGCCATGCGGGACCTCCGCCAAGACAGCCTATTCTGGACCATGGAGGTCTATGAGAGGCGCCAGACACGCGGCAACTCCCAGACACCCATCAAAGGGAAATCCAAAGGACAGAAGGGCGCCGCATGGACCACGCGGCAAACCCAATGGTCAAAAGGACAGACCAAGACTTGGACCCCTTCAGCCAAAGGCAAGTCCAAGACGAAAGACAAAGGCAAGTCGAAGCCAACTTGGCCTTCCCCCTGAGCAACTGCTGCACCAAATGGAGTCCCTTTCTGCCGTGACTTTCACATCAAGAAGACCTGCCAAGGCAACTGTGGCCGTTCTCGCAACTGCCCAGTCACGAAGGATGGAGGGTCTGCAATCCACCCTCGGGCAGCATAGCCCCAACAACTGCCCACACAAGTGACTAGGCCTGGCATCCACAGATGCTCCATGCTCTGATATGGATCCAGGCCTCACCACCGCACCAGTGCCCTTTGTTAAGGCGAGTGGACTGTCTCCCCCAGGTGCCTCGGGCCCTGATAAGGGAACAGTCAACACTCCGGCGCATACCAGACCCCCGACAGGGGGACACCGGACCACCTAATGATATGCCCCCCACACAGCGGGCATTGAACCAGTGGACTGGGAATGAAGCGGATGCATGGCTAGAATTGCAGCAGTGGATGCAGTTTGTTCCGCAACGGCTGCGCGATCGACTACGATGGAGTCAGGGGCATTCCCACCTTCCTCCTCGGGGAGCAACTCATCTTCTCCTCTATGCAGGAAAAGACGACAGCACATCCTTAGACTCTTGCATTCGGAAAATTTTCCCATACTATCGTCCAAGCTCATTGCACTGGACATTCGGCGAGAAGGCAAGGAAGTCGAGCATGACCTCCTCCGGGACCAACCATACAGTGACCTCTGCAATCGGGCATTGGCGGGCCAGCTTGAGGGCGTTGGGGGAGGCCCCAACTGCCGCACTTGAAGCATTCATTGGATCCCCAAGCCAGGTGCACCGCCGCCAGTACGAGGCCGCAAAGAACCCCACTGCTGGGGCCTGGAAGGTCTGAAGGCATCAGACCAACAGCTTGTGGACGACGACAGCATCTTACTGCTACGTCAAATGGTCCTCACCCACCTCGCCCATCTGGGCAGGGCAAAGCTGATGTCTCCAGCACCATGGAACTTCCTGGAGCATCCAGTGGATCCCAAGCCCAGATGATCACAAACGGAGTGACACGCTCATGTCATCGGACCTTAGCAGGTACCCATGGCATATGATGCATGGACTGGCAAGCGCCATCCACGAAAACCAAACGCGAAGCCTCTTGCCGGGCGCACCGACAGAGCCCTGCTCCGCAGTTGCTTCATGCACTGATAACGGACCAGGTGCCTCTAAGAAGCCCCGACTGGGGGATACATCCAAGGCGGGCCCTGGGAACCAACAAGAGTGCCAGAAGTTGGCACAAACACCCAATGCCAAGCAGGGTCAGCACTCCGCCTGCGGTACGTCCCGGGAGGCAGACGGCCATCAAGACCCATTATGGATCATCCATCCGAGGAAGGGGTCAAACCTCACAACCCCAACTCCGCCTGCGGTACGTCCCGGGAGAAGGACCCAGGGTCAGACTGGAGGAAGCCCTCCACGTCACGTGGCCCAACGAACGGCCCACAACTCCGCCGGCGGTGCGTTTCGGGAGACGAGCACCTCATCACAGCATGAGGCACGAAGTGACCAGACAGGTTCTCAACAGACCGGGGGAGGAACCCCTCCACAGGACAGGCAACAACCTAAGAACCCCAACTCCGTCTGCGGTACGTCCCGGGAGGGTGAATTGCTTGTTTCAAACGAGACGAAGCCCTCGGGGTTGGATAGACCTTCCCACTTGCCTACTACGGCCAGGCTACACCTTCTTGATGACAAACTTCTTGTCCCCTTAGGATTCAGAGTGCGACCAATAAGAGATGGCCTTGATGCTGCTTATATTTGCCTTTTGGATTGATGTTTGAGGACACAGTAAGACAAATTCACGTTTGCAGGAAGTGGTGGCTTACGACCGGTTCACTCAAGAGGGCAAGGAGCGCTTTCAGAAGTTTCGGAAGACTGATGCCATTAGGATTCTGGAATTCTGGCTGGACAGATGGGTCACTAGGCAGTGTTGAGCAAGGTTTCTGTTTGTGTTGAGCCTCCTTGTACTCCAAGTGTCTAGCTGAAATCTCTGAGGTGTAGGTTCACCTTGCTCTCTAGGGTGCAGACCATTCTGAGCACTTCGCTTAACTCACAACAGAGCAACTTCGATTTTCTTCTAGTCATGGTAGTCAGTTAATGAACAAAATTGCGCCGATAGGCAGCATCACTAATGTCTTGACTGGAAACTCCCATTCTGCTCTTCATGACTGCAAGATCGACAGATTCGAGAACCTCAAGAGCACTTTGGAACCCCAAAGCGTGGATTCGGAAGCCATCATGATCATGTTATTTTTCCTTGGCATCCTGATTCGTTGGCCACCAGGTGAGCTTGGATGAAATGCAGCAGCAAGGTGTCATCTCAAAGTACTACCCATGTCCTGATCCCGAAGAGCTCGAAGCAATTCATAACTCAGTTCTGACATGCAAAGGTTTCATCCCTGAAAACATGCTCAAAGGGATCATCTCCTTTCGCAACTTGGCCCAAAAAGCCGTAAGCTGCGTAGGCTTTCTACTTTTGGCAAGTGTTTTTGAAGGCCCTGGCTTTCAACATGCAGTTTTAGTTGTTGCGGGTTCCAGGCACATACTTTGGAGATCAGATTGCATTTCTTTTTCGATGGAACCTCCACCTGTGCAATGCAACGACCATTCTTGCGATTGTCGGGGTGATCTTTTTCGCCTTAAAGATGACCACGCTGTCGCCCGCATCTTGGACCTGTTCGTTCTCCGATTCAAAGGAAGCTTGCGCTTGCTTCGTGCAAGGGCCATCGCTGTTCCTAAGGACGAAACGGAGATCGGAAAGACCTGCATTGCGCTGTTCCTGTCGATTTGGGTGGCCGGCATGCTTCAAGTCTTCAAGAGGCATACAGCTCGGTTGAAGCAGATCTGGGGAATCAAGTCAGAGGAAGAGATCATTGTGCAGGTGATTTGTCAGCAAATACAAACAGTTTTTGCTTTTGCAACTGGTTTACTTGGAGTGGTTATAGCCAGTCTGTTTTGTATTGTATAGTTGGTAGTTGAGCCGCAGGACGACTTGAAAGACTATAGAGTTCGTCAAGCCATCCTGATTCAGCACCCCTTCAATTAATTTGTTCGAGATCCTGCCGCACGTTTCCAGGCTCACACACAGACATTGTTTCATGTCAGATCAATTGCGTCAGGTGCATGCTGACTGGGACCATGAGCGAGTCGGCGTACCTGGCTGGGTCGTGAATCTTTTCACCGTTCTTTTCCTTGCTTGCTATATGGGTGGAATCTTCGGCGTTCTTGCGTGGCAGTATTCGCTGGAGGAAGACTCTTTTTTCTACAGCTATTCATCGGTAATCCTGCATCTCGGCCCAAACGATTGGTCCTTCTTGTGAGCTGTGAGCATATTCAAGAGACCTTCAGCTAAGTCTGGTAAGGCCGCTCACAATGATGCGACTTTCCTCAGTCCTAAGTACTAACTCCGGATTTCTCGTTCCTCAATCGTACTGGCATGAGGATTCTAGGAACCAAAAGTCAAGATTCAAGGAATTACATAAACCGGATTTACACAATAAGCAGCTTAGGCGCCTTTGCCAAGCCCTAAATGCGGATAATTCTTTCAAGTCCAATTCCTGGCGAGCCAGACCTCCACGACAATTCTAAGTCTTGCAGCAAAGGCACATGTCTTTCTGTTCGTTTTACAAGCCACCGAGGACAGTCGTGATCAAAGGCGGGAGCTTCATTTGGGGCCTCTTGGCACCTTGCCTGGTGGGCCTGGAGAACATCAGGAAAGAGAGTGCTTTCACCGAAGCTTGGGATGAAGTGATGGGGAGAGCCACGAAGACTTGAAGAACGTGGGACTCTGGACGTGTGATTTTGAGAAGAATTACTTCCAACGATCCCTGGATGGTGACAACGATTCCTGAATGACTATTCTATGTTAAAGCCATCCGGGCTGGCTGAAGTTTCAGCCAACGAAGTGGGTTCTGGGGGTCTGGCGGTCGTGCCGAAATGGAATTAGATGATGTGAATAGTGTGCCAGAGAGTTTGTGTTTGGGTCACCATCATGCTGGTGATGCAAGTTCTTAGGGATGGCGAAGGATAGAGATGGACAGACCGACAGACGGACGGAGTGTGGGAACTATATGGGGGAATGAGACATGGATGGATCAGTGGTGGTGTTGTGAGGAGGTGGCCTAGGATTGGATGGGCTCGAGATGTAGAACGTTTTTATTTTTTTAAATCCTAGCACTGCAGACCCACTGTACACATCAGCAACTTAACCTGAGCGCCCCAATCTATCTTTTTTTCTTCTTGAATGCTCCGACACCTGCTGGCTTGCGTACTAACCTTCTCGGGCTACTGGGTGGGCTACCACTGGGTAGGTGGACTTCACTAGGTGGGCTGCCACTAGGTCAGCCAGGTGCAAAGGTGGAGTGCCGCATTCAGTGCAGCCTTTGAATATTTTGCACAAGGTGTCATCATGTCGTCCCAAAACTGGAGAGATGATGTAGACTTGCCACAGGGGGCGCGACAAGCCGCACACACCGGCTTCTGAGGATAAACTTTCTGGTCTCCTGGCGGGTGTGAAGCTCTTTGTGGCCAATTGGCCATTTATTGCACACGCCTTCCTGACCAACTACCTCCAAAGGACCTGTGGAGCAAGCCACGAGGAGGCCGCAGGAAAAGTCTATCCTGACTTCGATCCTGCCCATGACAATGGTGCGATCCTGAAGGCTCCAAGCCTTCACAGATAGTTGCGTAAAAACAGTGCTGATAACAGCGACGGTGAGAATATCACATAACGATTCTGAGGCCACTCTTCGATCAAACAAAGAAAAGGACAAACCACAGTAGCAGGATGAGGCTGATGAGGCAGAACTTTTTACAGTAGGTCAGTAGGTGCGAGAGAAGGGCCCAACTCAGATCCAAGTCGCCGGGTCACGCAAACACAACAAACTCGTCTTAGCTTGAACAATGACGTCTTAGCGCAACCGGTCTTCTTTTTTTTTTCAGATAGGCCTGTTCTTGCTCTTGCTTTTCTTGCTTTGTGCGGAGCAAAGGTCTTGAAAGAGCAGTGGGCATATAAGCGGGGTCATCAAGTTTGCCTTCCTGGCTGCATGCCTGAAAGCTGGAGGAGTATGGCTACACAGTACACCACCTCGTGTCGGCGACTTAGTTGATTGCTGCTCCAGGCAGAAGTGTTGCTTAAGTTGGCACCTGAGATGACAACGAACACCGCGCGCTGAAGTGGCGCCATTTCGAGGTGAGGCCGACTTGGAGTCAAACTTGACAACATATTTCTTCTTTGCAATAGTTATTGAGTTTGTCTTCTTGGTGTTGCCCATTGCCCTTTCTTACTTGGAGATCTGGAAGGACAGAGCCGGACGGAGCGTCCCTCGCGTTTTTGCTTTGGCATGCGTTGATTTGGGCATCATAATTTAGTGACTCACTCATGATCAATTCTTTCTTTTGAAGACAAAGAACGACCTTGCAGCGCTGCAGTGCTCCAGTGTATCCAGGAGTACAAGAAGATGCAAACTGTGGATCCCGAGGAAGGTGGACCAACATATAAATTTCTGGAATGGGAAGCCAAGAAGTTTCCATATGAGTTCAACTCTTGGGGTGGTGACAAGATCAACGACTACCTGGATTCGGCCATTTCCTACTCGGTGATTGCGTGCTGGGGCAGCATTGCCCCTATCATGTTTGTCTTCGGTTGTATCTCGTTCTACGCCTCCTACCGTTTCCAGGCCCTGAAAAAGACAAGCCCTTTCTTATTTGGTTTCCATCGGCTTAGACGCATCTGATGCACGATTCGCACATTCTTTGCCCTGAACCAACAGCTGTCGCTTCTGGCCTAGGCTTGCGAACCTACCGGATGCTCTATGTGACCCAAAGGCCCCTCCCACGTGTTGCTTGCGGACTAGGTGTTTGGGCTTCTATTTTCTCTGCCATCAATGTGTTTCGACTGCATCTTCAGGAAACTTCAGTTGCAGTCAAACAGTGGGACAGCGCGGAGACTTGAATGCGCTGTCTGCCAAGGCTAGTGCTGTTGCTACCAACGTCGGTTTGGCATGCTTCTTTTTCTATCCAGGACGGGCTTGGATCTGTGTCCGAAATACTATTCATAGATGTGAATGAAATTCGATTCTTGCTTTTTGGCGTCTTTGAACTTTTACGCCATGGCTCCTCCTGTCTCGAGACAGCTGCTAGCGCGATTTCTTTCCATGTCATGGAGTACCAAAATACCCAGTGTCATTTCAACGCCATGCCAAACTTTGCCACCATGCCATGTCACACTCACACATTGGCATTGGCCTTTGGACGGTCTGTGCGCAATGAAAGCATCTTCTCTACGCAGCACCGTATGACGTGCTCGGCTAGTGATCCTTTTGCAATTCATATATATATATATATATAGAGCTCCTTTCAGCCGCCGGTTTCAATCCATGAAATCACATAACTCGTTTTTCGTCGCACCTTCAGGAGTTCATCTCCACTTGTGGCAAAAACTTGCCTTGTTCTTGGCTCTTGAGCACGTGGTGTTGGTGTTGCAGTCTACCGTGCAATTCCTTGTGTCAGACAACCCGAAGGATGTGGAAGAAATTGGGCTCCCTGTCCGCTCTCTTACGTCCGTTCTTGGCAATTTTCCGTAGCTTTTCTACTTTCCTCCTTCAAAGAAGGTGTTCTTGTTGGTAATTATAGGTCTAAGGCCAGTCTTACAAAATGGGGTTGGATTGACAGGCATTGACCTGGAGCAGTCATGCCACTTCCCAAAGAGAGTGAGCTGACTCCGTCGCTCAGGTTCTACAACGAGCACGCTTCATCGCTGCTTCGGAATGATGCCTCAACGCATCACGCACAGGTCAGAGCAACAAAGTGTGATCATCTCAATTTGTCGACGAATCCAGATGGTCTGGAGTCAACTGACGCAGAATCAGACTAATGATGACTTATTAATGTATAATATGTGCATGGATGGCGCTGATGACGAGCACCTTGCTTGGCCAAGCTGCACATTGGTAGGAACAGTCAAGAGCCTGGCTCTTTGGTAAACACTTTTCAACTTGTGTTGACTTGCTTCTCCAGTGACGCCTTGACCGAGCAGCTCCTGTTTCATGATCCTTTGTTGGCATCATTGCAGAGCGATGATGAGTTCCATTCTGTCAATGAGAGATGCAAAGTATTGATTCCAACGCAAATGCACCGACAAAAGTGTGGAAAAAAGACATCGAGCTGCATTCTTGGAGGTTGGCTTCAGGCTACGATCTGGGTTGTCTCGGCTCCATTTCCAGAAAATCATCATTGTCCAGCGCAGGAAGATGATATGGACTGCGCAGCGTGTGCATTGAACATATGATATAGACCCAAACCCAATGGGTGAATGGACTCCCGTCTTTCCCGTCTGGGAAACGTGCCAGGTTCAATGGGTGGGAGAATCGCCTGGAGATGCAGCAGTTGCCTCCCCAAAAACATGGGGTGCCGTCGACCAGACATGAAGTGTCTGACGGTACTTTGGAGCTGTGAATTTTCGTTGAACCTTCTGAAGCTTTGTAAGCTATGAACCTTTGTAGAGTTATCCATCCACTGATCCAAAGCCATCCTGAACAATGACTCGCGACGGCCGAGTCTGTCTGGTCCCGGCATGTTCACCAGCGGTTCTTGGGGTTCAGTCATTCCATGACCAAGGTTTGCGCTTCGCCGGAGACTTTTGAAGACTTGGCCACACTTCTCGGAGTTCAAGCGCAATTGCTGGAGGTACCTGGATGTATCAATTTTCTCTCTCGGAAAGACTGAACAGGACTGGCATTTGCTGCCATCGCTCTTGAGCTGCCATCGCTCTCTCTCTCTCTCGAGGTGGCCCTGAGTACCAAGAAGCGAGTTATGCACAGAGCCCAGATAGCGCCAACGGATCCGACTCCATCGTCGCCAAAACCATTCCGGGGCTGGCCTTTGGCATTTTTGCTTTTGGAAGGAAACACAAGGATACAAACAGGACATGAAAAGGAATTCCCTTTGGTTGAATTGCGCTCTAAAGGGAGCAAAAGGCCATAAACAAGGATGTCTTTTCCTGTCCATTTGTTATTTGGAAATCATTTGGGGCTAAACAGGAATAATCAAAGGGAAAGCATTAAGAAATCAATGGAGATCAGAAGTTCGGTGGTGAATTCTATTGCAGCTTGAAACCGTTTCTTCCATTATCCCAGCCCCCTAAGCTATTAATATATATATATATATATGTATATGTATATATGTGTGTAAATCAATGGTGCCCTGGACCACCCCCTTCAAACTAAACTAACTTTGATCAAAGGGATCCTCAGAGTTCCAGGACCAAAGATGGACCAGCAATAGGATATTGAAACCAAACAATGGAAGTCGGATTCTCAAGGGTGAAAGGATGGGCCAAAGATTGTTCCGAACAGCAAAGAACAAGAAGCAGTAGGACGAACCACAATGGAGTCAAACAGAAGAAACACAATGGTGGTGGTTGAATGAAACAACCATGGTGGGCTGGACCAAGGAAGACGAAAATAGCAACATAAAAGAAAAAGTTGCTAGTAGCTTCTTGCTACTAGTAGTAAGGCCAGGAGCCCCTAGTAGCTTCTTGCTCCTAGTGGCAATGCCAGGAGCCCCTAGTAGCTTCTTGCTACTAGTAGGAAGGCCAGGAGCCCCTAGTAGCGTCCTTGCTCCTAGTAGCGATGCCAGGAGCCCCTAGTAGCTTCTTGCTCCTAGTAGTAAGAGCCCCTAGTAGCGTCCTTGCTCCTAGTAGCGAAGCCAGGAGCCCCTAGTAGCTTCTTGCTACTAGTAGTAAGGCCAGGAGGTTTAGTAGTAGCGTCCTAGTAGCGATGTCAGGAGCCCCTTCTTGCTACTAGTTGGGGCCAGGAGCCCCTAGTAGCGTCCGTGCTCCTAGTAGCGATGCCAGGACCATGGCCCCTAGTAGCGTCCTTGCTCCTAGTAGCGATGCCAGAGCCCCTAGTAGCTTCTTGCTACTAGTAGTAGGGCCAGGAGCCCCATACTAGCGTTCTTGCTCGCAGCGATGCCAGGAGCCCCTAGTAGCTTCTTGCTACTAGTAGCGATGCCAGGAGCCCCTAGTAGCTTCTTGCTTGTAGTAGTAAGGCCAGGAGCCCCTAGTAGCGTCCTGAGCCCCTAGTAGTACTAGTAGTAAGGCCAGGAGCCCCTAGTAGTAAGGCCAGGAGCCCGTAGTAGCTTCTTGCTACTAGTAGTAAGGCCAGGAGCCCCTACTAGCATTCTTGCTCCCAAGCTTCTTGCTACTAGTAGCGATGCCAGGAGCCCCTAGTAGCTTCTTGCTACTAGTAGGAAGGCCAGGAGCCCCTAGTAGCTTCTTGCTACTAGTAGTAAAGGAGTAGCGATGCCAGGAGCTTCTTGCTACTAGTAGTAAGGCCAGGAGCCCCTAGTAGCTGCCAGGAACCCCTAGTAGCTTCTTGCTACTAGTAGTAAGGGCAGGAGCCCTTAGTGGCGTCCTTGCCCCTAGTAGCGATGCCAGGAGCCCGTGGTAGCTTCTTGCTACTAGTAGTAAGGCCAGGAGCCCCTAGTAGCGTCCTTGCTCCTAGTAGCGATGCCAGGAGCCCCTAGTAGCTTCTTGCTACTGGTAGTAAGGCCAGGAGCCCCTAGTAGCGTCCTTGCTTCTAGTAGCGATGCCAGGAGCCCCTAGTAGCTTCTTGCTACTATTAGTCTGAGAATGGACTTTCATTATTCCGCGCTCAAAGACAATTCAATTTGTCAGGGGCTTGGTATTATTTTGCGTACACTTTTTTTTGTCATTCCGTACTATTTTACAAGACTGCACCGATGGCTTCACTCGGACGTCGATTTCTGGCCATCACTATGTTTGGCACTAAGATCGAGCCATGGCATCAAGCCGAGCCAAGAAGTTCCTGAACGGCTTTCAGGTTCTTTTGAGGTTCCACCGAACGGGCGATCCAGCTACGGGCGCTCGAGTCGCCAAGGCCTCGCGGCTCCGTGGTGAGCTCGCCTTTGTCGCAAGGGACCTGATGACCTGCAGCTAAACGCAGTTTTGTCCAGTTGAGCACATTCCAGTGTGCGATTGAGCATGATACCTTGTACTTGTACATCCTCACAATGAACATCTGCTGCCTTTGCATTCGTAGCAGTGATCATTGGAATCCTTTGGAACAAATTCGGCCCTGTTGCCAATGAGGCCAAACCAAGCGACGGAACTCACCCAGTCCATTGCACGATCGCTGTACGAGGCGTGACGGGTGTCACAACAGCCTTTTGGGTCTCTGCAACCGCCTCACACCTTACATGACGAGAAGTGAGAAGCCAAGCGGCCAAGCGTTCCTGTGACAGCCAAGCTTCGCGTCAGAGTTCTCCCACTTGGGGCCTTTCATCCCTATGTGGCCGTGGCGCATCATCTACAAATGGACACAGGACACGGTGAATGCTTCAAGTCTTGGATGTGTTCGTTTGAAGGGGCACTGATTACATCGATGAGGCCCTGTTCATGTGGGCGGTGGGCCTGATCAATCGGATGAGCCGCGGAGGCCTGATGACATCGATGAAATTTGGAACTGGAACTTACTGACCTTACTATTACAACACGCATAAACGTTTAAGATCAAATCATCGATTTGCATCCGATCAAAGAACAGAAGTACCGTACTTTGAAAAGAAGTTGACTCAAGCGTTCTAGTCCATTTTTTTTGGATGACCGTTTAAGCATGTCGAACCATTAGCTGAACGTTCTGTGGTACTGTACGTGCACGCTGGAAGGCAGATTTGGAACAGAGAGGCTTTCACAATTGCACTGTGTTTGTGCTGACCTGAAGGATCCGGGTTCCAAACTTACCAGGAAAACACAATATGGTATATAGGTATTGATCGTACCACGTGGGATATTCTCAGGTGGGTATGGCCTGAAACAGATGCATTCTCAACACTCCAGTGCTCAAGGAACAAATGCAGTCTTCGTGCGCATGCTTAAAGAAGCCCCAGTGTCGACGAAGACTTTGCTCCAGGGCAAGCATCGTCGCCCAATCTGCCGTTTGGGAAGCCCAAGGAGAGCAGGTTGGGCCAGGTCAGCTTTAGAGGAGACAGGCCCATTGCAATCCGGGCCCAGCTTCGTGGGGAGACTGCTTCGTTCGGCTAGCCGTATGACGCATGGCATGTTGACACCATCATTCATTCAATGTGGGACATGTCTTTCGGAGTACCAACATTTTCTCGTTGACACAATCATACACTCATGCACCATCCAGTGTGCTGTGCTGAGGTTTGCAGGTGTTTTAGATATTTTTGGATTTGAGGCCAGCACGGCACTGGGAGAGTGCCAAGTGTCAGATGTCATAGCAACAGGTTTGCTCTCATCATCATATCCGCTGTTTGCACATGTACACGTGGGAGCTGTTTGAACGTTTAGACAGCTCAAGAACATCGCAGGAAAAAGAATCGAAAGTCCTTGCAACACACTGTGTGATGTTCTGGTCGTTGACTTAGCGATTTAGCCTCTCCAGAGCAGCAGCTTGTTTGCTGCCTGCAGGCCTTCAAGCTAAACTCTCTCGAGCAGCTCTTCATCAACTACTGCAATGAAAGGCTACACCAGCCACTCAGCACGGATGACATCGCCGCCTCAGCACTCGGTCGGTTGTGGTTTCGACTTCCGGCGATGCGCCACTGGGACCGTGGCATCCGAACCATGGCATCCAGTTGTGCTGCAGGCATTACCCGCGGGAAGATCATTATACATCTAAGGGAGACGTGCCAACATTGGCAATCTACAGTGTGCTTTTAAAGGAACAGGCGATTTTGGACCTGTGAACATTTTTCTTTGGAAGCACGTCGAGCAACACTTTGCTTGGTCACATCCTTTTTTTTAACACACTGTATGTAGATAGCCCACGTTATGTAAATTGGAGCTGTGAAGGACCCACGATGAGGCTGGAAAACAATAGCTGATGCTTTCTTCCTACTGTGAACCAAGAAACTCCAAGTGGTTCTCGAAAAACCTGGTCATTCCGCAAGTCAGAAAACACACTGGCAACTCTTACTCAAGGATGGACAGACGCATGCGTTGGGTCTC
>CAXAMN010027139.1:650488-673038 GCA_963970005.1 Durusdinium trenchii | reverse complement strand
TGTCCCTTTCCAGAGCTTCGGCAGAATGAAGACTCCTAAGACGGTCGTCAGCAGCAAAATGCCAACAGTTGCGCTGCAGGCATTACCCACGGGAGAAACAAATATATCGAAGGGAAATGTGCCAACACTAGCAACCTTTGGTGACCTTTGAAAAGGGATTTGATGTGCTAGCAGCTAGCATTGAACTGGTACCCCACTTTGGTGGCTTGGTGGTTGTTTGCATCCACTTGCACCAGCTTCCCGCAATTCCTTTCCACAACCAGCTTTAAAATGACAGATTTCTACCAAACCAGGCATTTTTCGGAGTCATTGTGTAAGTGGGACATGGATTTCTCATCTTGGCACCCGAACTCATGACACAGGCCGCCAACATAAGATCACACTGATGGAAGAATGGACAAGTATGGGTGCAACTGAAGGTGGACCAGCGCCGTTCAGGGCGCTGCATACATAGATCACCACACAGCCACCCCCGAATCCAAAGGCGTTGTCCCTTTGAAGGAATTCCTCAACTTTACACCTACATTCACATTATATTTGTAAAGATGGTAAAGGTGATTGTATTGATAATTCATACACGTGCATCGATTCATGTTGTATATTCAAAGTTGGGTGGGCCGGCGAAGTCCTGAAGTCCTTGCCGGGGCTAAACTACATGTTCAATTAATTGCTTGAATTGCTTGTCCACTGAACTAGAGCTCGGGTAAGTACAAATGTTCAAGCTTGCTTTCAATGTACTTATCGTCGTTGTCCGAGACTTATCGCAGACTTACTGCAAGGGCCAGAAAGCCAAAAAGGCGGTCTACCGAGTCTCTCCCAAGCAGCCTTCCAGCAGCTGAGGTTTTTCATTGAAGCGGCCTTCAAGCGAGAGCAGCAGATGTGCAATGAGGAAGGCATTATCATCGCACTGAAGTTTCAGGCCTGCTCTTGGTTGCAGTTGGTCTGTAGTTGCTCGACTGAAAATCCTCAAACTGTGGGAGAGTATGGAGGAACTGGGCAAGGATACGGAGGCAAAGCAGAAAGGGTTAGACATCGACAGAGTTCCGTCATGTGATTAAAGACGACCATTTCCTGAGGTCATTCTGACTCTATCTCCAAGCGCGTTCAGCATGCCACTCGCAGTTTGTTTCGCTCGCTCATGCCAGACAGGACAACTCCACCATCCTGACAGCGATCGATTCGCAGGTCGCTGATGTTTTTTGCAGGTCGCTGATCGGGTTGCGACAAAAGAGACGGCCAGGATATGGTAGTCACTGTAGTCATGGGCCCACGTCCGAATCGAGAATTTGGATCGCTGGGCCCGCCAAAACCGAGGACGCCAAGACGGGGCTTGGAATCTTACCATTGCTGGAGGACTGGAAGAAAGGAATGAATGAAACAAAGCATAGAAGCTGTTACAGCCCTCATGCGGAGGGAGTTCTAACTATTCTTGATTTGGTCGTTGCATTGTCACATCCAGATGGATGGACACTGGATCGCGAGGAGCAATGCAACCTCCAGTCAGGCAGCAACGAGGTTGGATTTTTCTGGCGGCTGTTAGCGAGATTCTCCAAGCCTCTCCAGCACGCTTTGCGCACATCGTGGTGACCACTCGCCTCACCCTCGCAGGCATTTACGCAGTCGTGCCACAGGAGGCACACGGTTCTTCTTGCTGTCAAGCGAATACCGGAGGAAGACTACGCCCGAATGATGAAGTAAGTTTCCCTACTGGTAGAATCTAGGAACCAAAAGAAAAGTGCGAGCGCTTTTTCAAGGAAACTCCTCCCCGGCCCTTCGGCGGGGGGAGCTTCCTTGAAGAAGCGTGCGCTATCCTGTGTCCAGTTACTAGAAGCTTAAGTAGCTAGGAGCTTACTCCCTTAATTCATGAACTAAGCGCGCGCCGCCGCCTATATAAGTAAGAGCAGGCTAAAAGAAACAAAGCCCGAACGAAGACACCTGAAGGGACGTATGATTCGTTTGGAATTCCTTTCGCCAAACCGCAGGTTTGGGAAGAGCCCAGTCAAGTGCTATGTAGAGCCAAAGTTGGCGGCTCGAGAGCACTTTGAGATCCTCCATTCCTGTTGCCCTGTGCCCCATGGTTTCGAAACCAAAGCCAAAACAAAGCCTTCATGGTTTCGATTGAGTTGGAGTCCCCAACACTCCTTTCTCATTGCTATCCAGGTACGCTATTGCACCAGCCATTTTCGGGAAAAGAACATGGATGTGATGCCACCAGATGTCCTGCAGGTCGGGATCGAGTTTCTGAGGGCTTGGAGTCTTGGAGTGACCGGAACCTTTTCCTTTGTTGCCTTTGTTTCTGTTTCTCGGAGAGTCTCATTTGAGCAAGCTGCGTTCTCTTCCAGGTTTACAAAGAAAACCCTGAGAATCCACAATCTGTCACGTGATCCGTTTTTTGGTCGACTTCCTCCCCTCCTTTCATCGGCTCAGCTCCTCCTTGGAAGCAGCAAAAGCTTCGTGAAAGAAATTTTGCAAGGCCAGCGGAGACAGTCAAGGTCGTGCTTGTACTTTGTGTTCGGTAATTTGAAGGTGTGGTCTTCCCAAGTAGAACTTGCACCCCGTATCGACTTTGGTGCCTGCAATAAGTTGTGGCTATATCTTTGGCAGCATTTTTTGAAAATTTGTTTGGGCTTCAGCTGCAATCAGCAAGAATGGTTGCTACGACAAGCATGAACGAATGCTCGCTGTTTTCGATTTGCTTCCCGGTTGCTTGAGCTGCACGGACTTCATAAACTGCTCGTGTTCAGAGTTGGTTGCATTGGTTTGAGAGCAGCCTTGGGAACCACACAGGCATCATACCAGATGGTGCTCCCACAGACAAGCTCCTTTGCTGCCAGGGGTGGATCACATCAAATCTGCGAGTGTGTCAGTCACTTTCTTCTTGCTGTTATATAAAAAGAAGAAAGACAGTGACAAACTGACAAACATACCAATCCTGGACCCTGGAGGAGAAACGCTCTTGAAAACACAAAGATACATGCCGTTTGATATGACATCGCATGTGACACCTGATTTAGTCGGTTCCCCTTGGCCCCCCAAAGGCATCGCATGTTTGCCAGAGCCCAGACCAAGGCCCCAAATGGACGGATTTGGAACAGCTGTTAATAGATGCACCCCACGACGCCACGATCTCCGGTGTCAATCTGTGGCACACGATGTTGCCTTGCATGCTAAGCTGCCCTAGCTGCTCTAGCTTAGCTTGAGGCCAAAGAAGGGCTTTATCGCAGCGCAGTTGCTACGATCGGTGAGTGCGCTATTCACCTTGTGGGGAAGCTTAGTTTTGGGTGACTCTTCAGTGCATCATGTTTCTTTTCTTTGAAGGGCGACCACCTTGAACTTGGCCCTCCATTCCAATTCACAGAATTTCCCAGGTCATCATGTATCCTTTGCCGATCGCATCGAGTGAAGCAACTTTTGCTGTCCAAGGTTGCGCTCTTGCGAGCCCAAGTGCACCTGCCCTGCCTTTCGGACCCTTTTTTCGTGCGCGCTGTGGTACTTGCAAGCGTGGAGGGAGGTCCAAGTAGGCGAGGGTCTGAACATTTCATGTACACAGAGACCTCCGGTGCATGACGTGCAGGGAAGGGTTTGGAGGTCTGGATGTTGAACGAGCCTACAAATATCTAAAAATCATGCGTCGAAACCATGCCACTGCGCATCACTGTGCATCACTGCCCTCTCGCGATGGCAGGTTTGTCAAGTGTGTGAAGACAAATAGCAGCAAGTTACCCATGGTGATGGAAGAGGCCGACTGCCAGTCGACAGGAAACGGGGTTTCTGAGACATGGACACGACATGTAGGGGGGACACACGGAAAGCAGTGAAGAGGTTGATCTTTTCCTGTCAACATATCCGACTTTGGCACTGTTGGGAATCATTAACCACGCGAAAGTATTAATCCAATAGCAGACTGGAACAGAACGAATCATCCATTTTTGGGATCTAGAACCATGGCTCTTTCCACTTGTTTCAGGGTTTTGCGTGGACTGAATGCCAGAGACCACCATTAGAAACAACATGAAACAACAGATCGAGGGTAGTACCCCGCTCAGTTATAAGAGTTGAACACAAGTGGCAAGAAGAAATGGTCCCGTGCACGAGATTGAGCACATAGGAATCTCAGCGGGAGAGGCGGGTCTCATTCTCTGAAATATCTTGACTGTAAATAAGAGGTATTTGATTCTGATATGTTTTTTGACAATAAGCAAAGACAATTGCGGTGTCCAGAAAATGTGGAACACCTAAATCGGCAAAGACATCAATGGAACTGAAGCAGTAAAACAGTGCACCATTGCCTTTTTTTTTGCGGTACAAACTGAAGCAGCATCACTGCTCAACTTCGGGTTCATGCTTCGTCCTGATGACGTCCAGAAAATGCTAAAGGGCTAAGGAGCATCATTAGCACCAGTGCTTTGAACGAAGGGTGCTAAAATGTACCAAAGTTGTTTCGCTGTGGTAGGGCTTTAAAGAAACGACTGCGTCTTTAGCATCATGCAGTGCAACCTGGGTCCGTATTCCGACTTATTCCTGTTTGCAATGTGGCGAAGCTGTGATTTGTGATGTGGTGAAGTGCAAAAAAAGACATATCAAGAGATGGTCTCGAATGTAATAGAGATGGCCTCCAACCTAGAAGCGATGGCCCAACGTAATAGCATCCAACCTAATGCTAAGCAAGTTTATCCAATGTCTTCTTGATGCCGATGCCATGACAATCCATGACAGTCTGTGACAATTTGCTGTTTGCTCACTACCCTTGCTGGTCATGCAGGTGATGTTCTTGATTCAAGCAGTTTTAATTGACATTTAGTGAAATACCTGTTTTCACTGCGGTTTGAAGGACAACATTTTTTTTGCAATTTGTAGCAGGAACTTGTGAAGAACCAGCTGCACACGCTGAGCATCATTGAGTTTTTGCCCCCAGTGCAAGGAAGCAGAGATGCACCAGCAAAGAATGTTAGACTCTGTCAGACTTTAGACCTCAACCAGAACAATGACACTCACTATTGCCCTATTCAGACACTCGCTCCACGTTCTTTTTTCCCGCTTGTATCCATTTGTTGCACTTATATGCCGGACCAGGCCTGCACATGCTTTCATTTTCAGCCCCTGAGATCTGACAGTGAGTCAATGCGCTCCCACCAAACCATGGAAGGTTGACACCCCTCAAAAAGAGCAATCTGTTCATTTTTGGTCAACGAGGCTGCCCCGGTTTTGACCCACAATCTTCTAGCACGTGCTTCACAGTGGAATCTGAAATCCGCAGGCTGTCTGAGAGCGAAGAATTCGAAGCTATTATATAAGTCAGTATGTATCAGGCAGCTACGACTTCAAACTGCGACTCGCCCTGCATTTACTTGGAACTGTTTTGACAGCTTGGCCCTAACTGAGGTCGTTGCAGATTGAGCGACAGGGCTTCACATACAAGAAGCTCTACAAAGAGACCGGAACTTAGACGTGCTGGTCACAATGGCCAGCCGCTTTGATGGCGCTTGCAACGAAGGAAGTCATATGTCAGCAAAGCACAGATAATTTGTGCACACTTTGGGCAGTTTTTTTTGCACCTATCGACCAACTTGCTGACTATCCCTCAGGTTTCTTGAGGAGCATACCTCCCTTTGTGCTGGCAGCTTAGTGACGAAAAAATGACCCAGGCCATTAATTGCTCCACACATCATTGCACTGAACTGATGTGTGCGAACTTCAATCTGCCTTTCTTGGTGTACAAAGCAAAAAAGCTCCAAGATTCACTCGAAGATTCACTTGACAGGAGGTAGTTTGTGAACCTTGAGGTGCACCAAAAAGCCTCGAAGAACCGAACAAAGCAAAATCAGTAACCTCAGGGATGGACCTTGCTTTGAAGCTCTGCTTGTTCCTGCTTTGATGCACACTCTTGGTCTCCAAGGTTGCTGTCCATGGCTGCTTACCCACAGGACCCAGCTGGGCTTGTCAGGCGACACGTGGCACGGGGGTGGAGACTGGGCGAAGACTCGTCCGACCCGCTCGGAGCCCAGGACGACTCGGTCCGTCACCCGTCACTCGCAGGTGGCGCAGCGTGGAGGCACCGAGGCAGAAGTGGCCAAGAAGATGGTCTCGGAGATTCTCGATGCGGTGGGGGACCCCTGATTTCAGGGCTCCCCTTTCTTCGACCATCCTACCCTACTTGTTTTTTGAGCCCCTCATTCTTTTGACCACCAAAACTGTTTAATTGTACACTCCACCCCCTTTCTTCTATAACAACAATCCCTTTTTTGACAACCATGGTTTTCTTTTTTAAAATTAACACAATCAATTTTCTTGATCGCCTACCTATACCCTTTTTTTCACCCCCAATCTCTTTTTTTGATTGATCATCTTTTTCTTACACCTCTACAATTTCTTTTGGGCCCCCCTACCTTTACACCCTACCCATTCTTTTGACAACCAACCTTTGTTCGATGCAAATTCTTTTGACAACCTTTTTTCTACCCCCACCCTTTTTTTTGAGCACCAAGACCTATTTTTGACTCCTCTGAAGCTAAGGTTATTACTCTGAACTTTGTTTTTTCACCAAATGCTCTTTTCCTTTTCCTCCCTGTATCCTTTTGATGCGCAACCCCTCTTTTGCGCCTCCCTGCACCTTTTTTTCATCTCTCAGCACCAGCTTTTCTGCACCTTTCCATTTAAGCTCCAGCGTTGGGCGAAGAACACCCCGAGTCTCTTTCACAGGGTTTGCCACGCCAATTTCTCATCCTAATCTTGTTGTCCCACTTCTCTGGATGAAGCAGGTGAGGACTCCTGCCGCTTGCGCCGGTTGCCAAGGTTGGCCCACCAGATGGTTCCTCTTCTCGAGGAACATCAAAGCGGCCAAGCTTACTCCAGCTCTCAGAGGAGGCAGAGAAACAGGTCTGCATAAGGCATAAGGTTGAGGATAAGCTTCTTCGACATGTTAGTTCTCGTTCAAAACATGCGTTTTGCTAGAAGTTGAGTTTCTTCAGCTTTACTGCAGTCGCAGGTGAGCAAGCGACCATCTCAATCGGATCAGCATCGAACCTGCCTCAAGTGTGAACTCTTTGCTTCAACAGCAAGATCAAGAGCCTCAAGAGCTCTATGTTTTGCATTACAGGGATCGATCCACAACTTTTTTCCACCGGACACATGTTTCCTCAGACTTGTCCTGCTTTTCCCATGAAGTCTTCAGACTTCCACCGCTTTGCTTCCAAGGAAAGGGCTTTGCCTTCGGCACCCGGAGAGTGCAGCTCTCAAGCTTCAGGTTGTAGGGCTGGTCGTGGAACAGTTTTCACAACAGTTGAGAGCGACTCACCGGAACACCTCAACCACCATGAAGCCTCCAACCTACTAGCGGTTACTAGCGATGGCCTCCAACCTAATAGCGAACCCTGAAGGTCAACAAATTGTTGATCGCCTCTTTTTGCTAAGGTCTTCTTGACTTCTGCAATGCAGGAGTGGTGTGAGTCTGCTGTCATGTTTGGGCACCGATACTAAGCTGCTACCAGGAGACACTCGCACACTTGCACACGTGCATGACATGTACACCTGGATTTTCAACTAGCATGTACTGTATCCGCTGTATCTAGTGGGTTTTTGCGGTCTGTATGCCCCCTCCGGTCTGAAGTCTGACGTCTAGTCCCCTCGGTCTGTCGGGTATTTTCATGGCAGGCTGATCAGACGTCAAGCTCGTGCAGCAGTCAGAGTCTTGGACCGCTCGAGACGAGACGGGAGTGCCGTTGGACCAGCCAGACCAACCAGTCGATGATATTTTTTGGGACGAAAAGGACAAACGCCGCATGATTTTGGCTCCCAGTACTTTCACTATGCATATGGTGTAGCTGTTGTTTTTCTTTTTTTACTGAATGCTGTTGATGATGTGGTCGATGGGAGGACCAAGTTATGGTTTCAGACTGGCATGTCCTGTTCTCTAGGCAACTGCTACTTTGTGCTAGCCTGATCTAATGACCATTCAACACAACAGCCTTGCTTTGGGCGCCAACAAATTCCTGGCTTCTTCTTGCTTTGTAAGCAATGGCCCTTTACAAGGTTTCCGCCCTGCCTTTTCTGCGGCCCGTGTGCCACTGGCGCAGACTTGTCAATGGGCGCAACACAGGATGGACCCAAAGATTTGTCCAAAGCTCTTCATCCGAAGAAAGACTTCTGCAACGTCCGGCAAACGAAGGATCAACATCCCAGTGGGGTCCCGACATGCGGAGCATCAACTGGGACGTGCTGAGCAAGGATGACGCCGAGTTGTATCAGTCTTTGCAGGCGGTGGTCGAATCTCTTGGCGAAGAAGCCACGGCAGACCACCCTATGGTGGAGGTGCGAGACAAGCTTGCCACAGCATTTCGGGACAAAGCAGCGTTGCTGAAGCGAAATTGGACCGACGAGATGTTTCAAGAGGGCGAGGACATGAACGAAGAGAAAGTGGCTGAAATCGAAACGGCCATGGCCTCGGCTCTGGGACAGTCTGGTGGCGGCTTACAGAATGGACAGAATTTGGGCAATGCTTTAGACCTCGTGGGTGTGTACATGAAAAACTACAAGCTGGATAGGGCGGATGCCGTCCTGTCAAGATGTGGTCCGTTTGTGTCAGACCGAGGAGGTGTGTGGATGATCAAGTGGCTCAACCATGTTTCAACGGTGCGCATGAAGCAAAGCCGACATTTGGAGGCTTTAGAGATGCTCTATGAACTCGAGCTTTATAGTCCTTACGATGCAGATGAGGCACCCGAGTTCTTCGCTACTCTCTATCGAAACCTTGCCTGGGCCCTGAAAGCTCTTGGGCGACTTGAAGAAGCTGCTATTTACTTCAATCGGATGGCCACAGCCTCTCAAAAGGCCAAGGGAAACCTCGATTGGTTTGACAAGTGGGACATTGGAAAGATCTCCGCAGCGCAAGCTTTCAGAGATGGTGACATGGATGAGTTCTTCCGCGGACGAGCGCTGGTGGAAGAGGCCTTGGAGTTGCAAATGCAGCAAGAGCCCGATGACTTGGTGATGAGGGCAAAGGTTCACGACTCTTTGGCTGAGTGTTACATGGTTGTGAAGGAATATCCCAAGGCGAATGAACACTACTCGGCGGCATATGACCTGCTCCTCCAGACTGTAGGCAAGCAGTCGCCTTTATTTGGGAAGCAAGCTCGGCATGCGGCGAACTTGCAGATTAGTCAGGGCAACTATGCAGAGGCGCTGCCCTTTCTCGGTGAAGCGTTAGCCGTTGAGGCGAGCAAGGACGCCGTGAACATCACAGAGTTGATGGAATTGGTAGATGTCATCGTTAATGCCCAACAGCGCGCGAATCCCGACATGGCCATGATTCCAACAAATCACCCAGCACTGAAGCGTTTGCAGCAAAATGTGAAAGAACGCGGCCTTGATACGACAAAAGAATATGCTGTGCTGTGCCACAAGATGTCATTGTTATATCTTCACGAAGGGCAAGTAGACTCAAATGCCTTGAGGAGAGCAAGAAGGCTGGCAAAGTCGTCCGTTCGCATACTCCGGTCTCACCAAGAAGAGCCGGATGTTGGAGAATGGCTCAAGATGTCTGAACTTCATTTGCGCTTGCTGGACTCAGTACAAAAGAGAAGACATTTGTGCCAACGAGTCCACTTTGTAAGTCCCAGTCAGAATTTCCAGCTCCCAGTGCCCCAACTTCCCAAAATGAATAAAACGGGCAATTTACAACTGCCAATCTTGCTTAACATGTAGTAGCAGTAGCCAAGGTCGATGAATATGCATCAACGCTGCTGCATGCTCAGATGGAGGGGCGAAGGTACTTGGAGTCTTTTTGGCAACACCATTTTCCCAATTCCACCCCTCTGGCGTTGAAACATGTTGAAGCCCCCGGCTGACTGGCTATGACCTTCGCTGTCTCTTCAAACCTTCAAGACAAGCTTGCGGCCACGCGACCCAAAGCCTTCACCTAAGTCTTTCTCTCCTTCTGGACTCCTTCCCATTTCTTTTGGCTGAAGCCTTTCCTTTCATTCTCCTGCTTTGTATACTATTTTTGCTCTTTTATTCCCTTCTCTCTTTGCTCCAATCCTCCTTCAGTTCTCCTCGCTTCTACGTGGCTTCCATCATGTTCAGGCAAGCGACGCTGCGTGTACGGACCTCAGAACAACACAAGCTTATGATCACTGATGACTTGCCGCTTGCAACAGCAAGGCTCAAGCGCTTGGCACGGGCTTTCAGCTATCATTGCACCTGCGAAACGCCTTTTTTTCCCCAAAACAATACATTCTATCACTGTATATGATGCTTGGACTTTTAACATTGTAACACATCGTAAACTAAGCACTCACAAGAAAGAGCCTAAGTCCCTAAGTAAGGTCTCAAGGAACACTGAACCATGACGGCCTTCAGCATTTTTCTCGACAAGGAAAGAATGCCTTTCTTAGTCCTCACCTGGCTATGGGTGCTACCGCAACATGCAAGCACCGCCTGATTCTTTGTCAGCCTTCACACAGCCGGGATCTCATATTGGAAAGTGACAGCTCGGATGCCAGACAGAGTCTTTGGAGTGCAGATACAAGATTCAATCTTATATTATAATATTATACCATATTCTATTATATAACATCATATCATATTATTACAATATTACTATGATATGTTATATAGATAGACAACAAATGATCAAAGGAAGTTTAGTGTACGAAACTTCCGTGTTACGGACATTCAAGAACTGTTCATACACCACTCATCAATACACCACTCATCAATACACCACTCATCATACACCACTCATCATACACCACTCATCATACACCACTCATCATACACCACTTATCACACACCACTCATCATACACCACTCATCATACACCACTTATCATACACCACTCATCATACACCACTCATCAATACACCACTCATCATACACCACTCATCATACACCACTCATCATACACCACTCATCAATACACCACTCATCATACACAACTGATCATACACCACTCATCATACACCACTCATCATACACCACTCATCATACACCACTCATCATACACCACTCATCATACACCACTCATCAACACACCACTCATCAATACACCACTCATCAATACACCACTCATCATACACCACTCATCATACACCACTCATCATACACCACTCATCATACACCACTCATCATACACCATTCATCAATACGCCACTCATCATACACCACTCATCATACACCACTCATCAATACACCACTCATCATACACCATTCTTCATACACCACTCATCATACACAACTCGTCATACACCACTCATCATACACCACTCATCATACACCACTCATCATACACAACTCGTCATACACCACTCACCATACACCACTCATCATCCAGATAGCTCTAGTTTCAAGAGCTCTAGCTCCAGGTAGCTCTAGTTTCAATAGCTGTAGCTCCAGGTAGCTCTAGTTTCAAGAGCTCTAGCTCCAGTTAGCTCTAGTTTCAATAGCTCTAGCTCCAGTTCACGTGGCAGGCGCAGCACTTTGTGAACCTCCAGGTGCAGATTTCGTGGCAGGCACAGCACTTTGTGACAGAGTTCCTGGCAGGCACAGCGCTTTGTGAACCTCGAGGTGCAGATTTCGTGGCAGGCGCAATACAAAATGCATTTTCGAGAGATAGCGGACGCACGAAATGCTGTGTTTTTCAATAGAAAGGGTGGCTCCGAAGCTTGCAAGTCTAGCTTTGCGGAACGCTGTGTGCGAGACGGTCTCGGGCTCGGGTCATTCTCGGATCATGCTCGGATCATGGTCGGAATCGTCCCTCCATTGTGATTAGAGGTTTCAGTTGTTTCTTGAAGTGCAGATAGGCACAGCGCTTTGTGAACCTCAATGTGCAGATTTCGTGGCAGGCGCAGCACTGTGTGAACCTCCAGGTGCAGATTTTGTGGCAGGCGCAGCGCATTTGTGAACCTCCATGTGCAGATTTCGTGGCAGGCACAGGCAGACTTCGTGGCAGGCACAGCGCTTTGTGAACCTCCATGTGCAGATTTCGTGGCAGGCGCAGCACTTTGTGAGCCTCCATGTGCAGATTTCGTGGCAGGCGCAGCGCTTTGTGAACCTCGAGGCGCAGATTTCGTGGCAGGCGCAGCATCTGTGGAGCTGGAAGCTGAGAACTGGCGACTTTGTAGTACAACTTTAGTACGCGGAGTATCTGCGGAGCTGGGCGATGAGAACTGGCGACTTTGTAGTACAACTTTAGTACGCGGAGCAAGGAGCTGGAAGCTGAGAAAGCTGAGAAGTGGCGCGACTTTGTAGTACAACTTTAGTACGCGGAGCAATCTGGGAGCTGGAAGCTGAGAAGTGGCGACTTTGTAGTACAACTTTAGTAGCGGAGTATCTGGGGAGCTGGAAGATGAGAACTGGCGACTTTCTAGGACAACTTTAGTACGCGGAGCAATCTGTGGAGCTGCAACCTAAGAACTGGCGACGTTGTAGTACAACTTTAGTACGCGGAGTATCTGGGGAGCTGGAAGATGAGAACTGGCGACTTTCTAGTACAACTTTAGTACGCGGAGCAATCTGTGGAGCTGGAAGCTGAGAACTGGCGACTTTGTAGTGCAACGTTAGTACGCGGAGCATCTGGGGAGCTGGAAGATGAGAACTGGCGACTTTGTAGTGCAACTTTAGTACGCGGAGCAATCTGTGGAGCTGGAAGCTGAGAACTGGCGACTTTGGAGTACAACTTTAGTACGCGGAGTATCTGGGGAGCTGGAAGATGAGAACTGGCGACTTTGTAGTACAACTTTAGTGCGCGGAGTATCTGGGGAGCTGGAAGATGAGAACTGGCGACTTTGTAGTGCAACTTTAGTACGCGGAGCAACCTGTGGAGCTGGAAGATGAGAACTGGCGACTTTCTAGTACAACTTTAGTACGCGGAGCAATCTGTGGAGCTGGGAGCTGAGAACTGGCGACTTTGTAGTACAACTCTAGTACGCGGAGCAAGCCGTGGAGCTGGAAGCTGAGAACTGGCGACTTTGTAGTGCAACTTTAGCACGCGGCTGAGTCATCTCTTTCCTGTATTTTGCAAAGTGCGAGACAGTTGACGGTGGTTGCTTCGCTTTCGCTCCATTGGTCGGTTCCAACTTGTTTTGTCAAAGAACATCGCAGCTCGGCGAATCAGCCTGCCACATGCCCAACTCCTATAGGCTTATTCTTTTGGAAACTTCCGCCGCCGGCTTGCCCGGGAACTATTTGTAAACAAGCCTATATATAAATAAAGACGCATTGCTGGCTCGGCTGGAGGCACCTCACCTTTTCAGATCGGCTTGGCTCACTTTCTTTCTGGGGTCATTGTGGGCTTGTGGCTGTTGGGAACTGACATCCGTGGACTTCCCGTGTTTCAATCTGCTTCCTTGGTGAGCTAGCTTTTTGGAGGATGGGGTTCAGCCATTTGGTCATGTACAGGTCAACTCTTCCTGGGATTGACCATTTTCATGCATCGGACGGCCCAAAGAAGGCTTGAGGACCATCGGCTCGTGTGTCCAAGGCCGGCCATGATCCGCTCGGCCGAAGTCTGGGCCGCGCCGCGCCAGCCACAGCGGATCGACGGTCAGAAACGTGGATCGCCGACCTGTCAGAGGCGCTTCGGATTCCGTGGATTTCCAAATGCGTGGCGACGGATTCTCATTTATAGCATTGGGGGTCTGGGGTTTGAGTTGGACGTGTTCTGTGTACGTGGTGTCCCTTTGATTGGCCTGTGAAATACCGTGGACACGCGACGTCCGACATGGGGTGTTCATTTCCTTCGCGGGTCCGGTGCAATGCTTTGTGCATTGCGCCATTGGGATTTGGGATGATTTGGGTTTCCGTATTGGAGGATCAACGCAAACTATCTGGAAGTATCCAAGGGATGAAGGTATATAAGGAAACCCGGAGGGATGGTAGTCAGTTGGAAGCGGCAGGTGAGTCTATTCATCAAGAGTTCCTCCATGGGCCGACCCACAAGCGACAGGTTTTTGTTGTTGGAAACATACCCATGGCAGACACAACATGCAAAGTCGTGCAGATTAGCCGCAAACAGTGCCAAATTGACAGCTGGTTGTTGGGTCTCTTGGGTCTTTTGGTCTCGGTCGGGCAATCGTTCAGGCTGGCTTTGCCCTCCTTAGCCACAGGGCTTGTGGGCTTTGCTGTTTGCAACCCAAAAAGGCCATCAAGGCGGCGGCAGCGACGCCTGAGCAGGCCAGAAGACCTTCTGGGAAACGTCAGCCATGCCAGGCTTCGACGTCGCGGAGTGTGTGTGCTGGCCGGGCAGTTCGGCGCCACAAGGTTGCGAAGCCACAGTAGGGAAAACATGAGACATTTTGGTGGGTCCAAAACCGATTTGTGATGGACCGATTGACCGATTGTTTCCGATTGATCGATTGTTTTTTCGACGTTGGGCCTTGTGATGTTGGATTCTATTCAGGTGTGTGCTCCGGGCAACAAAGGCAAGTTTGACTCTGAAGAGTGGGGACAGCTGGGCAAAGCCGTTTGTTGTGTTGTGAAGCTTAAAGTTGCTGGTGTTGGTTGTTGCTGCCCTTTCTTTGTTGAGTGTTGTATTTCTTCATATCATGAAATTCTGACCATGTCCGATCCGAAGTTCGTGCGCCAACATGCCTGCTGGTTGATTCAAACAGCCCTCAGGGTCCCAGAACAAGATACCGGTTCTTCCAAACTGTGTAGGGAATGCTGCCAAGTTTGCCAACTTTTTGCACCTTCTGTCAACTTTCAAGAGAACGGGGAGCTGGTAGCATACCTTTTGAAACCTCATCAAAAGCTTCATGGGACGCCTTGCAGTACTATTCACTCACCCAAACATGGGGAGAACGCCAAGTTCAATGGTTCTGACTTCGACACTTCTCATTTCTTCGACCATGTTGCTTCGGGGGGCCAGGCTGAGGCCTCTAAATTGGTGATTTGCTTTGACTTTGATGGAGCCACAGTCCCAGTTGTGCAGAGATTAGATGGGGATGGCAGCACTCCATGACCATGACAGTTTGGTACTGGTATGTTGCTTCCGCCACTCTCACAATCACCTTTGTTTTTTTGTCAAAACGTGCGAGTCAGAGCTTAAGGCAAAAGCCGCGCATGCACTTTTTTCTGCGTCGGAGCGTGCTTGCTGCTGCGGTTTCGGGCTTTTGCTCGAGAATACGACCCTGAATCATCCTTCCCAAGAACAATATATATATATATAGCGTGGACGTCGTGCAGTCCAAGTTATACATTATATATATATACAATTATATATATATATAGTTATATAACTTATATAATTGTGAGAGAAAGGCCATTGCGTGGAGCCGCTGTAGCACGTGCGTACCCGCTGCAAACTGGCTCCTTGGGCAGGGCTGGATCGTTGATCATCTGGCGGCGTTTTTATAGTTGGAAACCTGAGAAAACAATTGTTTTGGAGAGGCAAAGGGTGTGGCCAAGCGTTTTCTCCACACTTTTGCCACAGATTCCTATCGTTGGGTCAATTATAGGCTGGAGGAATACGTTTGTTTGTTGTACTTTAAAAGTCAGTAAACCGGTTCTCCAGCGACTGACCAACAATAGACATGTGTAGCATAAGGTGTAGCAAAACTGCTTGGCCACACCCTTTGCCACACCTCAAAACCGTGGATTCCAACGATTGACTCCACCACTCGATTCACTGGCACAAAGTGTCACAAGGCCGCCTTTCTACACCTCTTGCAACACCTCAAAACACAGTGTTTGTTTGTTTTTTTTAATATTGCAGGGGTTCCAACATCAGAATTAGAGGTCTGTAGCAAGAAGTTGTGGCTACAGTAACAGTTTTTGCCACGCGGTAAACAAGCAAAATCTCAAGCGATTCATGAAACGAATGGTCTAATCAACATTGTCCCAGCCTTTATGCAAATCATGGTGCAGTGGAGTTGCTTTCCAAAAAAGTCCGATCTCTTTCGTGTTGATGCTGCAGTTGTTTCTGGGTGGTGAGCCGATGCCCTGCAGAGGTCGTTTGTGACTCCGTTGATGAGAGCTCGACTGCGGCAGGGCCCCTCGGAAAAGCCTGGGTGTGGAGTGATTGGCCAGAACTCCTGCAAGCGGCCAGGAAACACTCGGAAACAAGGGTGTACCATGGCACAGAAAAGATAAACCAGTGGTTTGAGACCCAGCATAGCTAATGGATGTTCACTTGGATGTTCACTTCCCCCCCCAGAGGCAGCCACTTGGTTGTTCTTTCCACTTCAACTGCTTTGTTCGTCGCTTAAAACCCATGAACCAAGGCGTGGAAACATGCCAGGGATCTTTGGCCACTAGTCTCGACTCTGGGAGACTCTCCACAGCCGCGGTCTCGGTCAGAAGCGGAATAGGCTGCACATGGTTTGTGCTATGAGATTAGCTAGTGACTAGTGACCCAAAGCGGAGATCAATAGAAGTCGAGCTTAGGCTTATTCGAGTTTCATGTCGTTTGCTGATTGGAATCAATGTCGGAAGGCCCTTTTTGGATCCAATGCGGCTAGTGGGCCCTTGCTCGCTTGAAGAGAGGACCCATCACCAGCCTTGCTTGTTTCATCTCCGGTTTTTGGATGGGCTTTGCTGTGGACGGTGTTTTCACTCCCGCAAACTGGTCGAACGCACTGCGTGTCTCCGCCCGGGGGCGGCGGCGCCCTTGCGCGGCGTGTCCGTCGCCAGGTGCGCCCGGTGATCGAGACTGGCTGGGAGAATACCTTGATTATCAGGCAGGTTGTGCAACTGTGCGGTGTGGCTGGGACACCAACAATGGGAATGCGAAGTAGCTTGGGCAATGCGCAAGCTTGGGCTTGGCCGGTTTGGCTTTCATGTTGCAACGAATTCACTTGTGGGACATGCACACAGAGAATGGGCAGCTAGCTTGGTTTGATGTGATGTATTGAAGCAAAAACGGAGACCAAGAACTTTCAACCATTTTGAGGGTTTGCTTTGACGACTTCCAACCTTGCTTGTCACTGTTGCTGCGCGGCATACTTTCAACGGGCAGCGGGCAGGATGCTGGCAGATGCAAACCTGGTAGAGGCGGCTGTGTTGTTGGAGCGACACTTTCTCGGTCCAACGCTTGGTCGACCCACAATCGAAGCCTCGTGTCAGGACCCCACATCGAAACCTCGCCGTTTCGAAACGGATCCGAAAGGATCTGAAATCCTTGTTCATTCACTCGACACTTTTTGGAGGCACAAAGCCAGAAAGGTGAAGCTGAGCTGGAAGCCTGGAAATGAAACCTGACATTTGGACAAACAAGCTGATGAATGCAAACCTCTTTTCAGTGGGGTACTTGATATCCTTGTGCTGATCAAAGCCAGGGGAGCGGTGCGGGTTACACCAGAGTTTCAAAGTTGGTTCAACGGATTTGCTCAAAGTGGTAGACAGCTGGGCTTCCAAATCTTGAGACATCTGCCGTGATTTCTGTCAAGCTGACTATGTTTGGTAGTCTCCTCACAAGCATTGAAGAACTGGTGCAGGAGTGCCAGTTTGTTGTGTAAAGACATCCTGGCTGGCCCGGTGCTGAACATACGTCCAGCAGAGGTTTGTTTTTCTCGCATCATTATCAGCAGCATTGTACACCTGAAGTTTGTCGGAGCAGTAATGCCTTTTGTCATAGCCTTGGTTTTGTTTGCTTTGTGATATAGTTATAGTGCTCAACGTGATTGGACCCCAGCATTCAACCATTAGCCCCTTTACATGTAGTCAAGCCGCACCTTGCGCCATGAAGGGATACAGGCACATAACACGCATGACGACATATAATTATAACAGGTAGATCCAGTGCTGCCCTGGACAAAGGAAGAAAAAGGGTGAACCGTGGACCCTTTTTTCAAGGGGGCCTTATTACACAAATGGGCGCAAGTCCACCTTCTTTTAGTTTTTCCTTTCAGAACTGTGCTTTCAGATGGTCATTTTCATGTCCGTTCAAGGCTGGGAGCAGCTGAGAGATGAGAAAGTCCGCGAGCTCAAGCTGGACGTTCAGGCGGAGCTCGAGCTGGACGTTTTCTGATTTCATGCGATTTTCAGGCGACTCTAATTACATGCGATTGGTTTAAGCCTTGTTCCAACAACATCCCAAGCAAGAAAAGTAAGAACGTGTTGGGTTCTGTTTTTTTTTGACCCCTCACTGAAGGCACTTTTTTTGAGCATCGGTTTCCTGTGCCAGGGACTCATCAAGGGTTTTGGTGAGGCCAGGCAGTTAACATTCTTCAGGTGTAGACAGACACTTACAAGAAAACAGCGAATCATTGTGACACTTTCATTCATGCAGACACCAACCACGAGACGGAAAGTAGCTCCAGAAAACAAGTGGGTGGAGTGGATTTGCACTTCTTTTTGATTTGTGTCCACATAATACTTGTATACGCCTTTTTTTGTATCATATGTCCGTTTGCGAAAGAAACACCGCCCATACAGGTGCGAGACAAGTGGATGGCGGAAGATCTGAAGTCATGGTTTGTACGGCGGCCCAGGGGAAACATGTGATTGACATAGCAAGTCAAATGACCAAGACAGCCAGCTGTCTTGAACATCGACACGGGAATCGACCGTCGTTCTTTTTGGGCAGTCAAGTCATGTCCTTTCGGGGCTGAAGACCGTGAACGTACCTGGCGATGTTGCTTGTTGCTTGGCGATGAGGGCACGAACAGGGCCTATGACAGGGTCGGAGTCTTGGGAGGGGGGGGGAGATTCACGGGTGCATTCCGGCTGGGGAGAACGAAGCGAAACCGCACGAAGTCTTGGTACACCCGTAGCCACGCCGTAGCCACTGGTGGGGACGGGATCCAAATTCAATCGCTCATGGGTAAGACTCAAAAGCTCATAAGAGTGAAGAGAATCTTGAGTCCTTGTATATACTTGCCTAAATACAGGTTAGGGCTCTGAGCTTCCACTCCAAAACCTGCAAATGAGGTTCCGGATGTGATCATCCAAATGCTCTCGAGTGGAGCAGAGGTGCCTCTTTGCACGCATGATGGAAGGCAACTGTGGCACCCTGACGCCGATTCTAGACCCCGTAAGATCCTAGAAGAACACTCGGTTTTCCTGCCCTCTCAACCTCTAGAACTCCAACGGACATGGCTGGAGTGCCCGGAAACTGACGACCTGACACTTTGCACTTTCGTTGAGTTGCGATGCTTATGATGCTTCCGGTTGGACAGGTTTTCGTCATCACCACGAGCCTTGGCTGTCAAAAGCTGACCTTTGTGGCAATGTCATCAAGTCACGGTCTTTTCCTCCATGGAACGTGAGAACAGCACCGCTTGTATGTAGTCTTTAGGTGGTACAATGGGAGAACATCATTCCGGTTGACAATTGAAAACGGTCTCCTTATTTTTTCTGCCTTGTATCATCCCTTTCTGTCGAATGACAGCAAAAGGAAGTGAGCAAAAAGAGGTCAGTTTACCTGCCTCAGGAAGCAAAAACGCTTCGCCGAAGCCCTTCTTCAGGTGCGCCCGGCAAAAAGGATCAGGCTCCTTGCAAACTTCTTTCTTTCTCGTGAGTGAGTGTTATGTTGACCTGGAGTTCGAGACCTTCGAAAGGAAGTCACATGATTCCACCGCTTCTCTCAATTCTCAGGATAGTTTGGCCCGACATTTTTGACATGAAACTGATGCGGCAACAAGCTTTTCGCCATCAAGTCGAGGACTTTGGCATCAAGCTTCCTGCAGGGCATGTCTTTGTGCGACACCGAGTTAGTCCAGATTGGTTATGGGGTGTCGGTTTCTCGCCTTTGGCAATACCTCACAGAGATTTGTTTCCACTGGCAGAACTCATTGACTTTGTCAACATTTTTGGAACTTTGTATTGTAGTCTCTGAATGATGAAAGAAAAAGCCCGCTGACAGAGGCATTGGAAGACGGTCCCAAGACAGAAGTTTTGAAGTCCTTGTTGGCCAGAGCCGAGTGCGCCAGCCTGGTGAATATCGTTCAGAAAAGAACATAGCAGGATTATGCGGGATTGCAATTTGCCAAGAGGTACCGGGAAAAGAACTTTCACTTCATTGAGGAGACATTTGGGTGAAAACGATTTGCCTTGCGTGGCGCGTGCTTTGCGGCGCGTGCTTCGCGGCGCGTGCGTTGATCGATTTCTCGGAAGGTGACATTATATCGGGCTCAGCAGCAGAAACTATAGATGTACAATGAATGGCCTGAAACAACTGGTCGAGAACTCATGTTGGCGAGCGACGGTGCCCTTCAGCACTGCGAATGCTCGTGAGCAGAGGTGATGTCACGTTTTGTACTTGAGAAGAGAAAGAGAAGAGTCCGCAGTTTTAAAGGCTTGTCGTACCATCAACAACTGTTTAGCAGCCTTCTCTTTGCAGAATTGGACCCTTCACAAAAGCCATCAAACTCAGTGAGTCCAGCAATACTGGATGTCTTATGAGATCTTGCAAAATCCTAACGCGATGTCGGCGCAAAACTCTGTGCACGGCTTGCCGGCGAAGCCTGAGCTCAGAAGCTCCAGCCCCTCGTTCTTGTTTCCCTTGCGCAAAGATGCGCAAAGGTGGAACAACTGGGGATTGGATCGACTCGACTACATACTATAGTCCTTGTGGAAGTTTAGTAACTATATTGTATCACCAAGTTATGCTTAAATACAACGCCTATTAACGATAATCTTCTGGCAGAGCCGGTTGGAAAAATTCAAAACATATCAACGAGAGAGTGGTGTATGGTGGTGTGGTTGATGCATAAGGCCGTTCTTGTGTGACGTGATGGCTCTCGTGTCGTGACGCGTGATGTCTCTCGTGTCGGACGTGTCGTGACGAACGGTGAGTCGACGAGTCGTGAGTCGACTCGGAAATCACTCAGTGAAGGGAGTCAGTGAGTGCCACTACAGCTACGGCTGCTGTGAACGGTACTACATTTGTACTACAAACGTGCCTGGTTCTCAACCCAGGGCTGCCAGAAGCTTCTCCAAGTTCTATATACATTTGTACTACACAATTGCCAGTTCTGAGCCCAGAGCTGCCGATACGACCTCAACTTTTCGTGAAGCTCTGACGGTGCGTAGAGGGTGCCTTGCTTCTGATTCTTGTTTAAGCTACCAGGCGCATCCAGGCACTAACCCACTGAAACCTGACGGCGTAAGGATTCTCCCCATTCTACCCAGGGCATGCCTACGCACAGCCATGCTATTGCATCTACGCCTCTGACCCAACCCCATCCTGCACTCCCTGCTCTAACTGAAACTTTTGGCGACTCGGAAGTTTCGCTTCCTTTGATATGGATGCATGTTCAGTTTTTTTTTTTAATTGCTGCCAATTTCTGTGGGCGATCGGTTGGTCTGGCAATTTGTCACCCATGTTGGTTTTGAAATTTTGTTGCTGACGTGCGAAGAAACGTGTTTGTTCTTTCTTGGAATGCACCAGACAGGTTGATGATTCTATGGATCACTACTTAGATGAGACATTTGAAGACAGCACAGCTAGGTAGTGGTGGCGGTGGGAGATGGCGGAGCTGTCGCTGCCAGCGAGCCACGAGAAGTGGTGAAGGAGGCCGTGAATAGCCTTTGGTGGACTCCAACAACCAGATGTGTGTGATCATACCGGTCATTCTGGACTCCAGCCAGAAATCTTTAAGTCTTTAAGACCATGGGTGGCCAGTGCCTACCAAAACGGTTCTTCAACAAGGGGTTTTCCGTGAACACGGGGCTTCCCGGCTGTGAGGCCACTGGCCGTGAAGTGGCTGCTTTGACCTTTGCGCTGAAAGCCGCATCTCCAGTGCACGTTGCTTTGTCCTTGTTGCCGGAAGAGGCCGCTGGCACCCGCCGCAGGGTTGAGAGTCTCAGACCGTCATAAATGGTGACTGAAACATATGAAGATTTTGTGTTTCTTTTTGGTTCCAAGCGCAGGCAAAGCATGGCAACGCCCAAAATGTGTTTTGCCCTTCCACTTGTTGGTTTCAATTCAAAGCATATTTGGTGCTAAGACTGGATTTGCCCCACCCTGTCCATGTTGATCCCCTCCAGATCGAGCAGATGACGAGTCTTTTGAGGGTTCAGAAAGGGCCCCCCTTCTGCCTGTTCTCTTGATGAGGCGGGTGCGCGATTGGTGGCATTCAACATGGCCATTGCCAGCTGTTCGAGGGTGCGCTGACTTGACTAGGTTTGATTCAGATGAAACTTGCGCAGAAGCTGCGTGAGGGGATCCTGGGTTGTGTTCTGTTTTTCTTTGAATTTCCAGACCATACGACTTTCAGTCAAAATTCCGCCACATGTCGTATTCCGTAGATCAAGTCAGCAAGGGTGTTGCTGCACTCTCTTGACAAGTCGTAGTGGGCAAGTCTTGCAATAGTAAAGAATGGTGCTACCACAAGTGCCGAACTTCGATTTTCCACTCCAAGACATCTTTTCAATCACTTCCTAGGAAAAAGCAACCAAAAGACTACTGAAACAAACAAAAAAAGAACTGGGCTCGCCCAGTCAGTGTTTTTTGTTCCCCAAACAGTTTACTGCTAGGGGTTCTCAATTCTTTCTTAAGATGTGTCCGCCCTTTGTGTCACTGCTGGTGTCCGCCCTTTTCCGCTGGCCATGCAGCATTTGAATTCATTTGTCTCCCAGGTCTGTCACTGGTGGTGTCCGCCGGTTTCCGGTGGCCA
>CAXAMN010027139.1:602364-650478 GCA_963970005.1 Durusdinium trenchii | reverse complement strand
GTCTCCCAGGTCTGTCACTGGTGGTGTCCGCCGGTTTCCGGTGGCCATGTAGCATTTGAATTCATTCGTCTCCCAGGTCTGTCACTGGTGGTGTCCGCCCTTTTCTGTTGGCGACGCAACATTTCTATTCATTCCCCAATCAGTGTACTTTTAGGGGTTCTCAATTCTTTCTTAAAACGTGTCTGCCCTTTTCCGCTGGCCATGCAGCGTTTCAATTCATTTGTATCAAAAGTGGCGTCTTTACTTTTGTCTCCCAAGTTCGGTGTCCCCTGCTAGTGTCCACCCTAATCCGCTGGCCATGCAGCGTTTCTATTCATTTGCCTCCCATATGATTTGTTTACTTTTGTTTTCCAGGTTCGGTGCCTGCGCTGCTGGCCTCCGCCCTTTTCCCCTTTTCAGCATTTCTATTCATTTGTCTCCCAGGTGGTTTCTGTACCTCCCCGAACAGGTTATATACTGTTAGGGGTCCTCAAGGCCTTCTGAGAGTGTCCGCCTTGCTGCGGGACAGCGTGTCCGCCTTCCGTCCGGCTTGTATCCCTTTGTCTCCCTTCTTGTTGGTCACTATGTCCGCCTTCTCCCTTCTGTCTCCCTTTGTCTCCGGTCTTGTCTCCCTTCTTGTTGGTCACTGTGTCCGCTTTGTCCCCTTCTGTTACCTTGGTCTCCCTTCTTGTCTCCCTTCTTGTTGGTCACCTTGTCCGCCTTGTCGCCATTGTATGCGTCTTGTCTCCCTTCTGTTTCCTTTTGTTTCCCTTCTTGTCTCCCTTCTTGTTGGCCATTGTGTCCGTCTTGTCTCCCTTCTGTTTCCTTTTGTCTCCCTTCTTGTCTCCCTTCTTGTTGATGTCTCAAAATGTGGACGGAATGCTTCGTTGTTGTCCCACCTGTTTGGGGTCTACGGTGGTGTAATTTGTTCATTGCTTTACCTTCAGAGGCACCTCGCACCCACCAAAGGAAAGGCCCATCTTCGTGCCCAGGTCAGCCGCTGGCACACTGCTGCTTCTTGTCTGGCGTCTGGAGACAGAGCGATCTTTGCAGGTCAAGAGTTTGTTTTAGAATGCACTTGTTTAGCAAGGTTTTTGGGGATAAACGTATGACAAACACCTCTGAAGGTTGTTGACCACCGGTTTCAAGGGGTTCAACACCCAGTTCCGGTGCTGTGAGGCCCATCTGCTGCACGTCATGCCAGAGCAGGCGGACCGGGCGTGGTCCACCGTTCGGTGGAGATGTCATCGATCCATGACATCGATCCAGACGTGAGCCGTCAGGCGTGCACGCCAGATGCAGCAAGTTTCACAGCTGCCATGAGTGTGACCTGGCGAAACTAGGCTGGATGGGTCGCACCAGGAGACTGACTAGTTGACCTACCTGGGACGTCATGCTACATTATTCAACCGGGGTCGGCGGACATGGTGGACTGGTGGACCTCCAGGTTTTGACCCATCCTCATCATTCGCATGCCCGAATGGGGGCCTGCCTCAGCGCAGTGCCGAGGTGTTGGGAGGCTGGGCTTCGTGGGATTCGTGGGATCTGCCAAGGCATGCAAGGGTTCGAGCCAATGGCGTGTAGCCTTGGCGTTGATGAACCACGCAGAGCAGAGTAGCTTGGCGCTGGATGGCTTCGCCTGCAGTGCGGCCGCTGTTCTGCGGTGTGGGGCAGAAACATGTTGATAAACAAGAAGGAGATGGAAAAAGGTTGGAGTAGGAGAAGGCGGCAATGGTCTTGACTTGACAAGGGTGTTTGCCATTGCACGGAAGTCTGTGGTCGAAGCTCTTTTGCTTTCGATATTGCTTTAGATAGCTTTGCAAGTGCCAGACCTTTGACATCGGATTACTAAGGCCATGAGTGCATGCGAGAAGGGGCGCCTTTGGTCACAAGCTTTGAGGTGGGGTCAAATCAGAAAGGCAGAACACGAGGCAAACCCGGGCGGGACTTTAGGGCAAACAATGTTAAAAAGAGTTGCGTCCGCCGCGCATGAAAAAGCATACATTTGGAAGCACCTGCACACATCCTGCTGACGTAGGTTGTTGGAGAGAATGCATCGCCATGAGCTGCAGCCTGAAACAGTGACGTTCACTGCTGCCTTGGGCGCTTGTGCCAGCAGTGCCAAGTGGGAGAAAGCGTCGGGAGACCTAGCCGATCGGTGGGTGCCATGCGTCCACATAGAGGTGCCCGGAATACAAGCGTTTTTCTTCACCCCACATAAGACTATGCCACGGATGAGCGCCTTGTGCCCTGGTGCCACTGCTGGTGCCTTTCACAATGCATGCTGCAAACGAGGATGTTCATTTGTCTCATTTTTAAAAGTATTTACATATTCAAAGATTGTTATATTTTGCGCTGTTGGACTGATAGCTTTTGACTCCAACAAGCCAAAGGTTGCATCTTTTGGCAGCGGGTCCTGGTTTTGCAGGCAGGAGCTTGTGATGAACGGTGCATCGCTTTGAGTTGATATTCCAAACAATCTTTCGGGCGGGCAATTCGATCATGGAAATGGAAGACCCCACATATTTTGCGCGCAATAGTTGCGAAGCTGGATCTTCCTGCTTTCTGAAGATTTTCACCACTGTGATGTAAGAAATGTTACGTGGAGTTGGCTGCATAAATTGCATCATGGGCTCATAAGAGGAAGAGAGGACTCCCCAATATAAGAAAACCACAACTTTCCTGCAAAATTCAATCCTTGTATTTTCCGTTTTGTTGAGTTCCGTGGAAGACTTGTGGACATCAGGCTTGGCCTAAGTTGCCTATTTTGCCATAGGGAAGTTCAACAACAGCAGACCAACGGCAAGGAAGCAAACAGACCAGCAGACTAGCAGTAGAAGCGGCAGCAGCAATGCCAGCCAAGCTGTTTGCATGCCAGAACTTGTTTGCATTCGATGAACATATGCCAGGGCAATCTCAGAACCTCCATTTTGGAACCTTTGGATGCAGATTCCAGTGCTCTGCATATTCTCTGGGGGAATCGTGAGGCACCTTGCTGAATGCTGCTTGCCACGCCTGTCGCTTGGGCACTGCATGGAGTATGGCATTTGCTTTGCTCCAGACAGGCCTCCTGCCACAGCTACACTCTGTGATCCGCATATCTTCATTTTCCAGATCCGCACATAGTGCTGAAGGCAATAGAGGTCATAAACTCTTGAAGTTCAAAAACACATTTCCAGAGTTATGTGTTGGAGGTATGTTATTTGTGTTTGTTGTGTTTGTCGTGTTGGTGCTTGGAGGTAGCCCTGACCTCGCAGCCTTCTGAGCTAGCCTGCAGTCTGCAGAGGATGCAGGTGCATGGGGCAGCCAAGGCGATCATCGCATCGGGCTGATGAGGGCGCTACGAGGAGTGGCCAGAGGACCGCTCTGTGGTGAAGGTCGTGGCATCAAACCCTGGGGTGAAGCGGTGTCTTGTTTGAAAAGGACCATTATTGCCCACAGACATATTACAAACGCTACTTTTTAGAGTAAATGACAACTGGTGTTACGAGGGTAACAAAGAACTTGTTGGCTTTGTGAGTTTAGTGTCAGACTTTCAGAACTGTACGATCTTGTTTCAACATCTTTTTGCCTTCCAAGCTATGGGTACATTTGACATGTTATCCAACCTCCAAACTGAGGCTGGTGCTGCAAATCACTTGGTGCAGTGGAATTCTGGAAATACTGGGTGCAGGCTCCTGTCTGGGACAGCCCAGCAAATTTGGAATGTGCTTTCAGGCGGGCCGCTAAGCCACTTTTGGTGGGTGGTACTCAACAAGATAAGCTATGTTTTGATGTAATCAATTGTGGTGCACACTGTTGCCAAAGAACAATACAACAAAATTAGCCCTTTAATCTGTATATCACCAAGGCATGGGGTAACATCTGATGTTTCACTTTGATTGATACCACCATGGCCGATGCCCGCTCACTTCAACAGGCTGATGCAAAGCTGAAGTATTCAGTTGAAGCAGATCATCGACATCAATTGTAACACATCAGAAATGCAGACAGAACGATTATCAAGACGAACTCTTGAATGGATCAGTGGGTTGAAACACTCTCACGCACCTCCCAAAGGCCATCCGTTAATTGCTTCAGGCACTTTGGGATCAGCGAAGATGAAGGATTTCTACGATGTGGGCAGCCTCAATGCAAGAGACTTGATCTCCAAGTCTGGGCAGCAGCCCCATGCTGAGGACTGGGTCCGTCTGAAGAGGAAGGATATTCTCCAAAGAGAGTTTTACTTTTCCTCTTTTCAGGCTGTTCTGCAATTTGGAGTATCTCAATATCTCCTCTATCTTCATGGATCAGGTGTTCCTTAGGCCCTTTTGTAGAGCCTGAAGCAATCCTTTCAAGTCCAACGGATCAAATTGATCAAAGTTTCTGCGCACCCAAACCCACGGAAGCTGCGTGTCAAGCTGCGCGTCTGAGCCATCACCAGGACCCGCTTCAATCTGCGCGGGTGGCCGTCACCAGCGCTTGGGTGGCTTTGGAAACTCCACTGCCGGCCGCAGCGGCTGCTTCGCAGCTGGTGGCCTGGTGCCAAGCAGACTTGGCCACTGGGCGGGATTGGTGGCCTGGGTGATGGCACCAGCCAAGTTAAAAGACCCGCCGGATGGTTTTCTCTTTTAAAGAGCTTTCCGCACTGGAAGCTAAGTAGTTGAAATCTCGGCTTCTCAGGTGATTCCATCTCCGAGTGGATATCGCTTTATGCTTGAAAACAATGGGCCTGGTCGTGCTGGCAGTCCTGTTTTGATAGCATGACCGTTGAGTTTGCAGTTGGAGATGGGCGCAGTCGCACAAGCGAAGCTGGAGTAGTTCTCCTTCCTTCCTTCCTTCCTTTCTTCCCTCCTTGCTTGCTTTCTTTCTTTCTTTCTTCCTGTGCTTGCGTCCTGAATTTGGCACGGAAGGACAAGCTGGGCACCCTCCGAAAAGTGTTGAAGGAGCGGGTTTGGGAGTGGGTTGGTTTATACAATCATGTTTAACTGGGGTGATTTAGCAGCGCAACAATGACAGGTCAGTCTTTCCGCACAGTCAATTGGCAGGGAAGCCTGAAAAAGGTACCCAGTCTTTAGTTAATCAACTCATGATTTTCGATTTGCCACCATCTCTTCAAACAAAGTGGTAACAATGAAAGGATTTCACATCTCAATACAGGCCGTTCAATGGGGGACCTATTTCTCACCTTTGTCAGAATTCCCAGCATTCTCCAGTAATAGACTCGCTATGCTGGCGGAGGATCCGGACCTGAAAACCGTGAAGCTCCATTTGGCCTCTTGGGGCCTGGGCCTGAGGATGTGACTTCCAAAGGAACTGACATCAAAAAGAAGGAACGAACCACTTGTTACTAGTAGTGATGGCCTCCAACCTAATAGCAATGGCCTCTACCTCAATTTTGTTTTTCATATTGTAGTAATCCTTAAACAGGGTGGTGCATACTGTAACACAGCGTATCAGTTGCACCACGAGACGGACCATCCGCTGGACATGAATGGATTTTGTACCATCAAAGCTGTTCTGAATCCTTCGATCCAAACACTGAACTCCTCACTTCAAGGATTTAAATCAGGGTTTCCAGACGTGTCAAGTGGAGCTGCTCAGGTTACTGCACAAAGAATGATATTGACGAGGTCCCGTCTCGGCTGAGCTCGGTGAAGCAACCAGCTTTGCAACTTTGTGGGACAACAGAAAGTGACTTATGAAAGACCGCTATTTGCGGTGTTTATGAATTTTGAACACCATTGGTTGAAGCAACATAAACGATGGTTTATGTATTGATATGTTGGGTTTTTGTTTACTTACACACTACACACCGCAACTGGACGGAGGATGACAGACATGAACGATGACCATACCCTGCGTACGATGACACTGATGACACCGCATGACCCTTCTGAGAAGAGGACCCAGCGCTGAGAGATGCAGTTGGCTCCATGACGACGTCCGGTTGTCAAGGGGACGAAGCACCCGTTCGCCTGAGGTGACAGACGGCCTCGATGTGAACCTGCTCCACCGGTCGGACCTGGAGGCCGTTGGGAAGACTGGAAAGACGGTGAAGCTTCTTTTCAATGGGCCTTTTGAGAATTCACCCGCACAACCCTTCAGATATTCAGGTGATATCAGATATCAGATATCCACCCCAAAAGAAGGGCTCTCTGGAGGGTGGGGATTGACACAGGGAATCTGAGAAAGAGCGCTGCCACACATGTCGTGTGCGGAAACATCTTCGTTTACCTCCATATGTGGAAAACCTCCCCTGACCTCCACACAGACATCTGCCCTTCGCAGACGCCCACCGGCCACGCCGGCGCCCACGCGAAACCCCGCCAGTCTCTGGGAGTCTCTGAGCCGTGGCTCTGAGACGTGGATTAGTGGACAGTGGCTTTCAAATGTGGCACGGATCAGTATGATCAGAGGATCATCCGGGTCATTCGAATCATCATTGTCATCCAAAAGTGACTGTATGACTTGGTCAGTTGGTCATTCCCCTTTTTTTCGCTTCCACCGTCTCAACAAGGGCCGTCTGAGCAGCTTAGAACTTCAGAGCTGACTCTTTGCAGTCTCCGAAGATACATAGTTGTGCCAAGTTGCAAAGTGCTCCTTGCATCGCTTCCGTATCGCTCCTTGATTTCAGCAGATTTAAAACGTGCCCAGAGCGAGCTTGATGTTGATGACCTTTTGCTCAGGCCGGTGCTCAATAAGTAAGAACAAAAGCACCCTCAGGACTCAGCACCTTTGATGTTTGAAGATATTGAACATCTCGAAGACCGTTGGCTTGTGCGCATGCTTCACCCACACGAGGGTTTCTGACTAGCGAAGGATTTTGGTCACTTTTATCATCACCGACGCATGGGATTTTGTTTCGCCGCGTTTCGGATGGTCGCGACGTCAAACTCTCCACACCTGAGAAGAAGACTTGCCACGTTGCCGACGAGGACATTCGTGACATCGTGCTATTCGGAACGAAAGGGGCAGAAAGTGGCATATTTTTGGCTGTAGGAATCTATGGAAGCGTGTCGGTACATTTGGGACAAAACGGGATGTCACGGGGGCTCTTAAATCATGACTCGTGCGTTTGTGAACAATGAAAGGGTGTGGAACGAGCCGAAGAGAATCGGTGCATGTTTGGAGATTGAAATTCACTTCTGCAGAGGAATCTCCTTCAGGTAGAAGAGAACGCAACCACCAAAATCACGCAACCATCAGAAACGACCTGAGGCACATGTGGTGGCCAGAGACGCCAGCCGTGAGCACGGCAAACTCGTTGTGAGAGGCTCAGAGGTGCTTGACACAGCGACACCCGCCGCTTTTCCATGGCTAAAGGAGGCGTCCATTCAACACATCCATTTGAAGGAGGCACTCAAACTTGTCTCTCAGATGCCCAGGCAATAGAATTCATCAGAGTGGTTGATTAGATGCACTAGTACTGAGTTGTAGACGGTTGTAGATATTTGTAGATATGGTTAGCTGGTTCCATGGAAACATGCTTTCACCTGGCCCGGTCAGTGACCTTTCCAGAAGCAGGCTTTGCAAGCACGATGGCGGCGTTTTCAGGCGATCAAGCTAGAGGCGAGCCCAGCGCTAAATTGCATCAAGTGATTGCCAGATGAGATAAAGACTAAAGCCGCGTGCAAATTCCACAGTATGCTCCCAGATCATTAAGCCGTCATAGAAAACATGGCGAGAAGAACACACCACTCGCCAGGTGCAGAAGCGTCGTCGGCGACGGCAGCTGCGAGGAATTTGGATGGCTGCGGCGACGCTTGTGTGATGAAGCCAAGAAGCTGAAAGAAGATGGACAAGCGACTGATGGGGGTTCCACATGTTTCCACCATATTCACTCACATAGAGGAGTTTGAAGACGTAGCGTCACCTGGAATGGTTTTGTGCCCGGTACCGGTACCCTGATGTACCCTGACGGCCGAGTCTTTCCCCCAAACAGCCGCGTTTGAGCCTGTCGGGCCCCTCAGGTTGGAGCTAAAGCGAAGACAACGTCTCCTGCAAGCGCGGAGGAAGAAGCAGCTGCTGGCCGTTTTCTGGTGTTCTGCACGAAGCCGGTGAGAGGCTAAGCCGGTGAGTTGCCGTTCCTGGTGACATGTTGAAAACATCGGGGCCCTTACCCCTCCTCCTTTCAGTCCTTTTTTTTGCTAGCTCACTCAGACGGTGACTCACAAGCGGTCACCACTGGTTTCTGTAGGTGTTGACCAATCTTTTTAAACCTGCATTATTTTTACTTACCGAGGGATCAAACATCGAAACCCAAGGGCTATTTGGGAAAGGCTTGGGATGCTGAAGATGTTGGGAGGCATCGTGAGCATCATAAAGGTGGAGGGTTCGAAGATAGTGGAGGTCTTCAGACTACTGCCGACATTCCAACTATACGGATCCACGTCGATCCCCCATTCAAAACGATCCCTATTCTTGCACAATTTTTGTTTTTTTCGACATAAACGTTCACAAAAGCCCACGTTGTTCGCACTCCCAACCCTTTGGACATCGACATGCTCGGTGATCCTCCGGGACTCCCTCGCTCGCTCGCTCGCTCACTCAAACACACTCTTTCGACTTGTCGACTGCATGAACACTGCTGCCTGGCTTTCGTTCCTCCCTTTTCAGGTTAATCATGGTGAATATCCTGTTCATTTTCCTACATGTGACCTCAGTGTCCTTATCTCGTGTGCCCGCTCAATGCGAACAGTTCGCGTTGAGCAGAACCGTGGAAACGAGGCAACTCCTAGCGGCGGTGCGGCGACGGCTCCTTCATCGGAGACGAAGGCGCCGACTGGCACAGCTTCGTGCTGTGGGGCAGATTCTGTCTGGAGCTTGGAGGCTTTTTGAGGCGAGTGGCTCTGAATTTGAGGCGTCACTCAATGTGTTGATTTGTTTGATTTCACTGAATTTGAGAGAAGACCAAGGTGGTCCTTCCAGCGAGCGCATCGAGCAAGGATACAGAAGAGGATGCTAGTGCTCAGAGGTGTTTTCCGTGCATCTGCACACCTTGTGTCACAGCCTCAGCGATTTTCCGAAGACACATGTCAATAAGTAGAGATAGCATTGCTTCATTGCGGAGGCTGCAGATAGCTTATCTTATGATTTTTATTTTGGGTCCAGCCTAGTGACTGAACATGAGAAGATGAATAAGCTGCCTTTGCAAGAAGACAAACCGTGGAGTCCAGTCTTGTGTCAGTCCAGTCTTGTGACCACTTGGGTTTTCATAGCTTGTTGGTGCGATCTTCGATGCAGCCTTTGGGACTCTGAAGCACCAAGGCTCATGGTATTTGATGAAAAGAAGCATTCTCCTCACCCTGATGGGTCTCAGGAGTCCAAGACACTCTAAGGCGATCTCTACATCGTGTCCGACGGCTGCGCAAGGCCAAGCACCAGCGGCAGCTGATGACCCTGTGGAGGTCCAGGGCCATCTTCCAGCCGGGAGACCTGCCGGTCGATGAAATCGGCAAGGACTCATCTCGATGACGCAAAAACCGAAGGACCTAAACACACGTGGAGAACACGGAAGAGCATGAAGGGAGAACGTGGAGTTGAGCTCTGGTTTTGAGATAGACTTAAATCAGCGATCAAAATGATCAAAGGACTATGTCTGGAAATGGGAGCCTCAACCGCAAAAAGGACATTCGCCTGTAATTCGTTGTCTTTTTTTCCGTCTACTTCGAGGTCCCCAAGACAACCACAATTCAGTCACCTATTGCGTCAGGTGCTTTGATGCTCCAAACAATTGAGCCAGAGCCCATCGGCCAGCTAAACGCAACGCAAGGCTAGCATTGGTGCGGGCTCGCAAAGCCATCAGACGGAGACGACTGAGAGGCGACGGTCGCCGGTTCCCTGACAAGACGGATGAGAGACGGATCAAACGACGGACTGCACAACGACGGAGTCGACCCATACGTGCTTGGTATTTTTTTGTTTGCAATTTTTTGTCGCTTGTTCGGGTGATAAGTTTGGCTCTCTTAGCAGCACAACAGTGCTGTGCAATCAAACTGGTCAACTCATGCAGCATGCATGTCAACTTAGTTTTGCAATTTTCTGAGTTCGATCTTGTATGGAAAAGGTTCTCTTTTGTAACCTGTTTCTATTTCTCCTATCCCAATCTTTGTAGTCATTCAGACTTGCAGGCTTGAGGGGCTGCTTCCGTGGCACCGTTCACATCTCGGCATTCGATGGGGGGCTGCCTCCTTGTTGATGTGGACATGGCATCATACACGCACATCAGCACGATAGCCATAGTATGTATATATATATATATGTACCTATTATGTATTATGTATAACTACATATATATATATACACAAATGTATTTATGAGTCATACTAATGTTCAAAACTTGCAAATTAATTCTTCAACCAGAAACGATTCTGAGGTCGTTCTGCTGCGCAGTTGTCACCGAGCGAGGCGACGCACGTGGGCAGCTGTGGAGGCCGAAGAGCAAAGCAAACCTTCAGACGGTTAGCGTCCTTGCTCCTAGTAGCGATGCGCCTAATAGCTTCTTGTTCCTAGTAGTAAGATTGGTTGAAGGGAACATCTACTGGAAACCAGAGGTTTTGAGGGCGAACACCTTAAACACATCGATTTCAGCCAGAAGGAAAGCACGCGGAGGCTCAGACCAAACAGTTTTGCGCTTTCTTGCCCGCCCCACCGACCTCTCTTAGATATTCTTTTCGGAACCCCATCAACGATAGGGCAGCGACACAGCTAGACTCACAGCTAACAGATTGTACCAATCTGACAAGAAGCCTACCATTTTGTTGTTGTTGTCGTCACATTTTGGACTCCTCCCTGTTCTCCCTCCTGGATTGTATAAGCATTTGCCTTGTGCACAGCGATGCCTGCAGATACAGCGCCATGTCCGCACTTTCTTGGAGCGCGAGACTTTGCAGATAATGGTGCCCTTGTTGGAGTTTGTGTTTGCGATTCGGCGGGTGTCTTCTCCAAGCTTGAAGCAAAAGCTTTTAAGAAAACCAAGCAGCCTGTGCTTTACCAAGCTGTCCCTTCCTTCGCTTGCCAACAACAGCTACGACGTTGTAAAAGGGACAGGCATCTGTTTGCAGGTTCTGTTTGGTTTGGCTTCCGCTCGCGTCGCTTCGCCAGGCCAAGTATCGCGGACAGAGACACGCTGCCTGGGTCTCGAAGTCCGGTTCATCGGTTCGGGCGTATGGAATGAAGGACTAATCCCAGGACTATCCCACCAAATAACATCAAACAATATCATTTATGCACACACACAAAAAAAAATATATCATCATAAATCTATGAACCTGGCACATGACATGCACAGAACTGTCAGGTTCGCTGCTTCCGTGGGATTGTCCAGCGATACGATGCACAGGGGGCTGGTGCCTTGGAAACGGAGACCGTCCGTTCCAGCCCAAATAAAAGAACACAAAGTAAAGCAACCATGGTTTCAGCACAGCAAGGGGTCTCTCCGTTTCAGCTGTCTTTTCTTTCAAAACCTCTGAAAGCCGAATAGAACTGCACTGCCCGGAAATGCTGGCAAGCGTGTTGACATGGTGTTGATTATGTTTTAATTTCCTTCCCCATTGGCTCATCTTTGGTGCCCAAAAGTGATGCAAAGACTTCTCCAAGACGGCCTGACCGGTGACCGAAGGCTGCGAAGTCGCTGAAAGCTGAGGAACTCCTGAAGCTGAAAGCTCTTGCGGCCAAGTCCCTGTTGAAGGAGCTCAGATGAGCGATGAAGCGAAACTGAGAGAAACTGAGCTGAAAAGCAATATCGTTGTTCTTTTAAATGTGACAAGCCTTTTGATTCTTTGATGCACACATTAGACATGCACCCCTCCCGCGAGGTTCATGCTAAAGCATTCACTTCTGGTTTCTGTTTGTCCTTCGTTTTGGCAAGTCAGACTTCCCTCCTTCGTTGCCGTAGGACTTCCATCGAATATCGCATGCTCGCGGTGTGATTCTGAAGCTGCGGCGCGTTTGGGGCCCCGGAATTCGGCCCGGAATGGCTCGAGTTGGGATGGAAATGGCAAGAGGTTCAATGCTCCACATCGACGCGCAACCTTGACAGAGTCCCTTTGTTCCTCAACTTTCGAAGCTTAATTATATATGCTCTCGATTCTTTTACCAACAATTGGACACTGTTCCAGTGAGGAGTGATGCTAAAAAAGCCTTGTGCTATGACTTGAGTGACATGCACATGCACCGTTGATGTTTCTCAGGAGCGCAATGCCAGGCTCGAAGTTGTGTCGGGCGGGAGAACCAATGTGGGCCTTTGGGCTTGGACCTCTCAAAGCTGAGTCCTCCCACATCCTCTCAACCGTCCTGACCATTTCCAACCATCCAGATTTAGTTTACTGTATGTCTTTTGGAAGTTCACCTCATGTTGACATGTTGATGCAAGCACTTGTATTGAAGACACATTCTCTATCGAACTCTGTTTCGTCACGAACACTTAAACTTCATACACCTGTGAATTGTTGCGCCGTCCTGCCCCTCCCGGCCATGCCATGATTGATTTCCAAGTTCTATGGATTTGGAGGTGCCATTCAAATAGAGTTCGTGATTTCTGCTGGGCATCTCTTCTCGCAAGATGGTGCCTGGTGTCTTACAAATGGAGGTCCAAGCGATGGGCATGAACGAGTTTTTTTGCAGCTTACAAACATAGATGGTGCTCGTTTGGGAAGGATCGAGCACTGCTATAAAAAATCATCAGAACGCTTTGTAGAAACATTGTGATACATTGCGAAATTAGAGGACAACTAATTGAGCATCTGTAACCAAGCCATGGATTGACTTGCACGACAGCTAGGATAGCTTCCAAACAGCGAGTTGCACCGACGTATACTGTAAGTCTACCGGAGTTGACATTGAGTCAACACTCAGTCCCGTGGCTACTCAGTGGGCGCTTCAGTCTATCCTCCAGATCGCCCAGTTCGCCTTCAGTTGTTTTTGTTTGCGTTGGAGATTCACTGGGAGTCTTTGTTTTTTCTTTTTTAAATTTCTTTTCTCGGCGGAAGACGATCATAAGATATCATAAGCAAATGACCCCATCACGTGGGTTCCAAGCATGCACGGCTCAGTGGTGCCCCAAACACCGACTCCCCACTCTGACGTGGTGCAGATCCGACTCCAAACGTCAGGATGATCCAAACGATCACGCGTGGCTTGTGGCGGACTCAGCACCGATTCCGCGACTCCGAACGTGCAAGAAGACATGAGAAGGCTAGTCTGTGGAAGATCCTCATAGAATCCTATCTATGAATCTAATCTAATGTGATGCACCCTCCTTGAAGAAGAGATAGCAACAAACTCTCATGTGTGTTGCAGATAGTCTTTTGTGTGATCATGGAGTGGAATGTGGCAGCTGCCGCAAGCAGGCTTTGTCGGCGAAAGTTCAAGGAGCTCTTGGTCAGGATGGACTCCAGTTGCAAGACGGTTGCCAACCGGTAGATGCTGGATTGCCGCTGTTCAAGTCGATTGTTAATGGACGAGACATCATTCTCAGCCGTACCCGCCACAAACTGAGCTGACACAAAATGCATCACAATGCTCTATCTTGACTTTTTTTGTTGAAGAAATCATTAGAGAATTCTGTTTGCCTTGACATGTTTTTTACTTATTCTGTGTCTAAGAGAGCTCGACGACGGCCACGGGCCGCACGGGCCCTGTCGAGGAGACGTGCAAATGCTTCAAGAGAGCTCAAGGCTTATCTGGAGGTCCGGATGGGCAGCTTGTGGAACCACGGGACAAACATTGTTTGGCCCTCCCTCAGTAGTTATCAAAGTTCTCGAATCACAACATCAACTTCCGCTAGTTGGAGTTCTCCAGAGACTCCGATGTTCGGTATAGTCCCAAAAGACATTTTGGAAGACTAGAATGGCATGAGGAGAGCTTCATCTATCATTTTGCATCGTCGCAACTCGGCTCATCTCATATGCCCAGAAAAAGAGATGAACAATTCGGCCTGAAATACCTTCCTTTGTTCATCTCCCATGTCACTTTGCTTCATGTCGTTTAAGCTCCACATCAACACCCCAGGCAGCCCGATGCCGGTTGAAGTTTGCAGAATTCCGAAGGCATGGTCACAACATCGTCTGGGCATTCGTCTTGGCTTAGCATGTTCGCGTCGTGTTGGTTTGCTCAAAAGAATGAAAGCAACACGACGAGATGAGATGCTTGGAGCTTGGACCCATCCGGATTCCCAGGGCAAACGGACACAAGGGACCCATGCGGTGAGCGCACACCAAGAACGGAAGCAATGTAGATCGAGGCTGCAAATCACATAGCTTGAAAAGCTGTATCGCTGTAAGTGCATTATACTCTATGGCCCATGGCAGCACCAAACAGATTCGCTGTTGGGGTCACCTTTGGCATCTGCAGGTGTGAAGGATTCCACCGGGCAGGGCAATTGCTTTCAGAGACCAAGTCACTGAACCACCTGCTGGGCACCAGCAGCGCCGATCTGAGGTCGTGTTGTTCTGGTATGTGATTGATTGTGGTTGAGCATCATCAGACACAAAGACGTGAAGAGAAGTGTAGATGGTGAAGTAGATGGTGGAAGAGTTTTCTGACCGTGAAAGACCACAACTTCACCTGCGGAGTCAGCTTCGATGGCAGAGGTACCTTTTGCGGAGCGAAGAACGCTTCACACCGAGCTCGAAGTGCTTCTTCCGATGCTCTGAGGCCGCTACGGACTTCGAAATGCCTCCAGCGAGCGAGGAACCACCCGGGCAGCCCTGACATGTTTATTTGTTATATTTGTTTAGTTTATTTATATATCATTGCTATTTTTTTTTAAAATGTAAACTTTTTAAATCATATTATAATATATTTTCATGTATGTTCATTGTTTCTTCGCTCCTCATGCAGTTCTTTGTACAAGACACATGTGCCCAGGGAGATAGGCTGATCCTTTCAGCAGTTTACAAAGGCATTTAAGGCGACTAATTCCTGTCTGCATCCAGATGTACAAATGAAGAAGTGCAAAAGGTAGGTTCACACGTATGCGGATCGAGGTACAGTCAATTGGCCGAAATCTTGAAGTGATAAGTGCTACGCGCTGTAGAGGGTCTCAAGATGAGTTGAAGTGTTTCTTCTTGTACTTTAAAGAATGTGCCAGGCGCAGTCGCCCAAAGCATCTCCCAAATCAGCCCCGTCTCCATCCAAGACCTCATCCAAGATTGTGACCAGCGCCACGCCGGTGCCTGCGCCACCAGACGTGGTGAAGTGACTTGACTGAGTCTCGTGAGGTTGAACAACGTGGCAGTTGTTTTCACATGGCCACATGGCCTCCAACCTAATAGCAACGGCCTCCAACCAAATAGCGATGGCCTCCAACCTGATAGCCTCGAACCTAATAGCGACGGCCTCCAAGGCCTCGAACCTAATATATAGTCGTTTTCAGAATTTGAAAGGTCATTTAGCTCTATACAAGAGCGTTTGATTCACTTTGCTTTGGAGTTTCCTTGGACGACGATACGGGACGTCCACACACCGACAATGTCATTGTGCATGATGTCCTGGGATGTCCATGTGCGAACTCTGCAGGGTTCGATGCCTACACGTTCCAACAAAAAACACCATGTCGAACATTGCATTTTTGTTCCTGCCTCTCGCGTTCTCTTCTCTTCCCGCTGTCCTACCTTTCGTGTCTCCCTCCTCTCAAGTGTATATTAACACCTTCAACGCAGAGTTTTGACTTAGACAGCAACTCCTGTGACTCCTTTGCAAGCAAAGTAGGAATTGAGCCACTCTGGACCCAGATTTCAATTCCCACCTCACCAAGGTCATTAGGCATCCTGCGCGCAGCTGCAAAGTCAATGGGTCCAAACCATATGTCAGAGCCACAGAAATGCCAGCAACAGTGTGGCAAAAGTGAGATTCATGGTTTATTTCGTAATTTCAACCTTAGTTGATTCAGTGTCTTTGATTCACCATGGCCCATTTGGCAAGAGTTGATGTGGCCCATTTAGGTTTGCAATTGACCATTCGTGGGTGTGTATCCCATGGGTCTGCCCACCTGATTCCATTGGCTCGATGCACAGACCCGGCTTTGCTGGACGATGACCAGCGAGGGTAGTGATCCTGCTGTATCGGGCATTGGTGGAACCAGACGCAACAGAGCATATGGGAGCCGCGCCGATGCTGTATTGATTTGGTTGAAACAGACCGCGCTGCAGATGAACAAATCCAATCCCTTGATGAATAGTGAGGCATCGTTCAGGTCCCTGGGGTTCGTCGCACAATGTCGGCCTCTGAGGCAGCCTCCGCCAGACCGAGGCTCGATCGGGGCGTTGTCCGTCGCGGTGAATGACACTGGGCCTCCATGGCGAAGAGATGGCACGCAGGGAGGAACGCTGAGCAGCTATAGGATTTTAAGAATCATTTTTGGAGATGCAGAAGCTGCTTTGCTTTGCTTCTTCTGAGAAGAGCCACAAGTGACTGTGCAATTGAGTAGGCCAAGTACAGAAGCCCAAACGATCCTAAACGATCTTTGTAGAGTCGCAGGTAGTGGGAGAGCCAGCGAAAGCAGTGCGCTTTCTCGTGCGAACATGGCCCACGAGAGCTCCGCGAAAGCTCCGGCAGCTCCGGCAGCTCGACGGTACGGAATTTCTCCTTTGAGCGGACGCCGACGTTGTTTGGGGAAATGGAATATGTGGCAGATTCATAAAGATTTTCAATGGATGAACAAATCCTTTCACCATGTTTCATCAGGCATCCTGTCTTTTCACGCGCCACGATGTAAAAACCACAAAGATCTGTCACAGGGTATGGGAAGCTCGGATAAGCTCGATAGGCGGCGGTGACTTAGGCCGCTGGATGTCCTTGTGCAAAGCCGGAAGCATCAAGCAGCACTGAAGTCAAGCGAATCTTGGTCATTGTTCTTGTAAGGCTTTTGTCTTTGTGGCAGCTTTGAACTCGATTCGTTCTTTGTTGGGTAGGGTTGGTACTTAGCCTGAAGCTTTATCAAGCTTTCCTCCAAGAAGAATCCTCTCTAGTTTCCATTCTAGTGATTCTAGTGGCCCTTGAAAAGACACGTGTGAAATCACAACATGACAGCTCCGCAGCTGAAAACCATGCAACCAGGAGCTGCATCTTCTCAATCAGCTGAAACAGGATCGGCCCAAAGCCGAACTGTGGTGGCCCAGAATGGCAACAGCATCACAGGCAGAGGGAAACACTCGGCAAAGATCGATCGAGAGGGAACCGGCCGTTTTTTTGAATGTGTCTCATCTCACATACTCCAATGAAAGACACCACACGTCGCTTGTTGTGTTTGTGGCAGTCATGTGTGCATCCCCTCCATGAATCCTAGTGTCCCAGTGGGCGAATGATATCTCTCGCTGCCAGGAAAACTGATAAAACATGTAGTAACAAGAAGCTACTAGTAACAAGGTGCATCGCTACTAGTAGCAAGAAGCTACTAGTAGCTAAGTACATTACTACTAGTGGCAAGAAGCTACTAGTAGCATCTAGTAGCCTAAATGTTTCGATTTGATGTTCGACGCTTCGCCACGCCCGGTAGGTTTTAAAGCACGCAGCACGTCCGGACAAAGCACCGGTCGTCGAAGCTCCCCAGAGAAAATGAGATCCGATGAGCTCGAGATCCATCCCGACAGCATCAGACACCTGCCTGCTTTTTCAGTTTTTGTGTCAGATGTGTCAGTCTTCGTTTTTTTTTGATTTGGGTCCTAAAATGTCCTAAACTGTCCTGCAAAAAAAGGTCTTCTGTTTGAGTTCAGTTTTGCTCCCTTTGGTCGTGACTGACGGCATTTTGCCGAGGAGGCAGTTCTTCTGAAGCAGCTGCACGCACGGCTCCGGCACAGCTTCGCACGTGGCTGGAACGAGCACACCAAGAGGCCAGCGCCTTGTACACCAGCGGGGCACTGAACGGCTTGAAGAGTCCATTGCGTGGTCGACCCGCAGCTGATGAGGATCCAAGGGTGGCTTGGTCACAAAAACACATGACATCGAGGGCCGGTGGTTCCGCAACTTATCCAGAGTTTTTATCATTTCATATCATTTCATAGGTTTGCTTGTTTCCTTGAGCTGTCATTCCTTTCTTCTGTAACATGTTACTTTGGTCAACATCGTCAGTTACAGGTGGAGATGTTCTCCTATCCCCGATCTATGTCTCCTGCAGCTCCGCCCACCGAGCGTTCACGAGCAGAGCCGGCTCCGCTTCGCAGCCCGGAGCCCGCTCCGCTGGGCCCGGCGCGGCGGGACGGCCCGGCGCGGCCACGGCGTCCGTCGCCCGGGACGGCGCCCCGGGCGCCCCGCGCGGCGGCGGCGGAGAAGTCCGGTGCGGTGAGGTTCGCCGAAAGTGCCGAGAGTGCGCAGATGGAGGTCGAGGAAGATGCTACACTGATGTCACCGATTCCACTCGAGGGGAGGCGGATGAGTTCTGAGCAAGAGCAACTTGATATATCGCCTCATGAAGCCATGCTGCAGAGCCAATTGCGGTCAACACAACAGCAGTTGGAAGATTTGCAGCGGCAGTACATGGAGGTGCCTCTCGTCTCATATTGGGACCCAATTGACCCTCCTCCAAGGTGTATTGACTTGAAACTCCAAACCACCAACACCGGGAATGAATGATGAAGCCAAGCTGTTTGGCACTTTTTCCTAGCGGAGTTGCTGCTAAGTAGTTGGAATATGTTGGAATCTTCATAAAACATCCAGGACACGCTCTGGGAAAGAAGTGAATGCCAAGTTCCTCTGAGGCAAGAGCTGCTCCAGCAAAAGCGCTCACATCACATGGCAGGAGTGATTCTCGTTCCATCAAACGTCCATTCACTACATTGGCACAGTATATGGGATACTATTGGGTATCAATGTCAGCTCTCCGGCACAGCTTATCGTCCGCCCATGTACTCGTCGCGTGACTCCCTCGCAAGCAAGGACCCAGTGCACGAAGTCCCCCTCGTGGAGGCGCGTTGGACGGGACACATCGGGAGAGCGGTTCGGTGCGTGCGTCGTCGCGACTCGCCTGTTTTGGTAGACAAGGGAAGACAAGCAGCAGCATCCCGAACTAAAGCACCGTACCCAGCAAATCCAAACCGAAGCTGTTTGAAGAAACTCTTTGGTTTGCGGTCCCGTCCTCTCAGCCCTTCTCAGTCGAAGGTCGAAGTGTGACACCGAGGGAGACAGCATCACCTGTGAGGCCTTGAAGTTTTCACTGCGATATCGATATCGATGGTGAGGGCAATACACAGAATTCTTTAAACTTTGAACATTTTGTGTTTTAAATACATTTATTTGAACAGGTCATGATTTATTTGTATAGATAAATAAACTTGGAATGCTCCGGATTCCCTAACATGATTCTCAAGGAGTCTTTGACATGTTACTTGCTGATTGACACTTGGCCTTATATAGTTTCCTTGGCCTTCCTGGAACTGCCAGGCTTGTTCATCTTTCAGGTTGTTTGGAAGTCATGTACTGCCAGTCAAGCATGAATCTCGATGTCATGCAGTGTTTTGACTCTCATCAGAGCTGCCAAGCAAGCAGACATGGATGGAGCATTCATTTGCTTAATGACAGTGACAGTCGATCCATTTCACCCAATCCTCAATCTACTGGTGCACTTACTAGCAGCTCAGCAGTCGCCATTTGGTCAAACTGTAGTCTGGAGTCATTTTTCACGAGGCATTCTGCCGAAAATGGGCAGCATGGCTTTGCTGAAGATTGTCATACCCGCGGTTTGCTTGGGACATGCTTGTCCCTTGCTCACGGGAGTAATTCTTGTGGCACTAGGCCTTTGGGCAGTGAGATTACATCCACGGAAGACCTTGGACATGAGCTGGCTGGACCTTCTGGCTTCTTTCAAGGCTTGCTTCACCCGTCGAGACCGGCAGAGTGTGGAGAAGCAGCTGCAACAGATTTTGAGCCCGGAAGAGATTGTGACCCTGTCGGTCCGTTCTGCCTTTGATCTTCTGCTTTCAGCTTTAGACCTCCCAAGGGGTTCAGAGGCCGGGCCGAGCGTTTTTCGGCGTCACAAAACCGGCGTCACCAACACCGGTAGATACCAGTGGTTTTTCGTCCTATTCACCCATCGATGCACAGACCCCATCGATGCGGAACACAGGGTGTTTTCGGCACCGTTTGGGCAACCCTTCCACTTTTGGAATTCAGGAGAATTGGCAGGTCCGAACTGGCTTTTTGGATCCACCCATCTTCCAGTCTGGCACCCTTGCCCCTTTCCATCCCCTGCTGCCAGGTGCTGTTTGTGCCCGGCATCACCATTCCGGCCATGGTTCAGCTCGTGGAGTTGCACGGTTTACAGCCGGTGGGCGTGGACCCTCTGTCGCCTCAGCAAATGTTGCCAAGTCAACTGGAGCCCTTTGTGACCACGCAGACACGGGTGGCACCTCGGTGGTCTTAGCGCTGAAGTGAAGTGACGGAGGGCTTCGCGGCAGGTTCCGCCGGGATGCCCCCATTGTACTTCTCGGTCAAGTCTTTGTGAAGCTCCTCAAGTAGGTCGGATCTCTGATTCAGTTTTCCCAACAAAAGGTTCCAGACACAAACGGTCAAAGACACGAAACAAAGTACTTCTCAAAGTGACCTGTGGAATCTCACATTCTTTGCTAGTGACTGTCGATTGGTAATCTGTGCTTGTGCCTATTGGCCTATGGGCAGATGCCAGTTGACATTCGTTCGTAACCCACAGGACAAAAACAAGTTCATGTTCCGGCGATCACAACTGAATGCCCGCACTTTGCTTTGAAGAAACGGAATTCAGATATCACACCGTTCCTTCAAAGCGGCATTCTGACCGAAGTTCCGACCAAAGGCATTCTGGAATGGCAAATTGGTAGGACGAAAGACGGTTGAACCATATTTGCGTCCCTTTAAACTTCTTTCTGCATCCATCCTTCCAGGTCATCATCTCTCATCTATTTGGAACCATCCACAAAGCTGGACACTTGATCCGGGAGGCGAAGGATCTCGGGCTTCTCGTGGTGGAGGATTGCAACCATTTGCTTCAGATCTCTATTTTATTCCTTTCCATCAATTTTGGGAATCATGGGGCAGTGTCAGGCCCAAGATACTCCAAAGAAAAGGAATTTAATCACTGTAAGATTCCTTGAACTTCTTTATTGAGGGGTTTTGGGGTTCAACGGTTCATTCAGTCCTTCTTTTAAATGATGTCTCTGCGGTAAACCCCGAGGATTGTGCGCAGAGCTTCCTGGGTGCGATGCCCGCGAATCGGCGTTCTCTAGCCGCTCCCTGGCCCATGGGCTTTCGGGGCCACGAAAGTGCGGACGTTTGCCTCAGCAGCTTCGGGAATATCAAAACTCTCACGGCCTCTTGCCACTGAGATGACCGGTGCTACGACGTCCGGACCGTCGACGACGTTTTCATTTTTTTCACGAAAGGTAGCTTCAGCTGCCTGAGTTCAATTAGCTTTAGCTACAGGGCAGGATCCTGCCAAACGCCATAACTTTGGGCTCGTTAAAGCTAGTGGATCAACTCCACCCTGGGACGGGTGAATTTTCCTTCAATTGTACTGGTACCGTGGCTTCGTGTGATTGGATTCGTATCGAGCTTCTCCTCCCTCCTCGTAATTTGGCTACTGCTGCTGCTGCTGCTCCTGCTCTTCGAATCCCACGGATCTCTCTCTCGCTCTCTCTCTTCTCTCTTCTCTCTTCTCTCTTCTCTCTTCTCTCTTCTCTCTTCTCTCTTCTCTCTTCTCTCTTCTCTCATCTCTCATCTCTCATCTCTCTTCTCTTCCTCTTCTTCTTCTTCTCCTCTGTTTTTTTTCTTTCTCTCTTCTCTCTCTCTCTCTCTTCTCTCTTCCTTCTCTGTCTCTCTCTCTCTCTCTCCCTCTCTTCTCTCACTTCTCTCACCTCTTTGAATTTTGAACTTAATGACCTACCTTTCGTCCACCCCCTCCCACTCAAGTTTTCTCCGGGAGGCCCCCTTTCAGGCATTTCGATTGATGAAGATGATGAAGTAGGGTATGTGACTTTCTGTAGCCATCTCCAAGGCCTTGGGCGGAGGACTTGCACGCATCAAAGACCCCAAAGTACGTGCTGAGATGCAAGAGCTGCAGTCCACCTGGCCAACTCGTCGAACTTCCCACCGCCTATTCACCGTGCTCGGGGCCTCTTTTTTCAAGCAGTTTTGCTTGACACCATGTCTTTATGGCTTGGTGGAGACTCTTTGTGCAACACTGGGGCTCGATTTTGATGGCCTGATTGTTTCCAGTGTTCGAGGATTCGGCAAACTGGAGTATATCCGGCAACAACCCTCCTTAGCTTTGCTGGAGTGCCTTCTTCGTCGACTTCGGGAGCAGCACATGGCATGTTTTGAGGACTCCTCCCTGCAATCCTCCGTGGCAAAGAGGCGACGCGTGGCCAAAGTGGTTGTGGAGCGTCTCAGTGAGGAGGGCATCGACTGCTTGACTTATGGGGATGGCAGCAATGCTTGGTGGCTTCTTCCCATCCTCTCAACCAATCCAAAGAACATGGCCAAAGACCTGCTTTCCTATGGCTTTGATGCGACCAACACCTCCACGCAACTCCAGCGAGTAGCATCAATAGCTACATGCAAGTCCGCTGCTACAAGGCCCTCAGATGGGAAGGACAGCTTGGAAGAGCAAGAGGAAAAACACAAACCTCAAGGTACCAAGGGTCGGATCGGTGAGATGACCAAACAGAAACGATACAAGCTTGAAGGGCTTGAAGCAAGACAATACTAGGTACCATGCCAACAAGTTTGGAGCACAACTGTGCATGATGCTGCAAGACACCAAATCCACTTGCCCCTTCGCCAGTTGTGGGGTCCTTGTTGTGTACAAAACACTAGTCAGACTGCATAGTCATCTCAAAGTCTCAAGCCAGGTTTTGCCAGTTGAGAATACAGCGCTGAAAATGAGCCAAAACCATGCTCTGGTAGCAACCACACTAATTTAATCCAATAAGAGCTGGGATAGCTAGATTTTCAAGATTTTCCATTGAGTGTCCATGTTGGTCAAAGTGCCATTAAGGCCTCGAGTGAACTCTGCAGGACTTTATGGAGCAAGTCGTGTATTTGCCGTTATGCCCGGATATGGCGCCTGAAGCTTGGTCAATGTTCGAGGGCAGGCCATCTATATAGTGGATCAGCATGTTTAGAGAATTCAGAGAACATCTGCCATCTACCTAAGTGGGAGATGTTCAAGTGCTTTTGAATGAGTTACTAGCTCAATCATTTGGCAGCGTTGGAAGCACTTGAAGGTGGGTCCACGACGTGTTTGACAGATATTGGGAATCAAGAACGATCGGGTCGATCAATTCTCCCTGCTTGGAGTCCAAGGAAACAGCATCGAGCTTAGCAGATGCAGTGGTGAGACTCCACGCCGGCAAGAAGGGGCCTCGAAGCTCAGGCAGGATGACGTCCGGCAACGCTCATCACACGTGGCATGCATTGGCAACAGTGGCTTTCAACACGGAACCGGGGAAGTATATAAGGTTAACCTAGTGGAAGACAGAAACTTGCCTAAGGCCTGAGGTAAGCTAAACACCAAATTTACTCCATATTCACTGTCGCTACACAATCAACGATCATTTGTGCCACGATAACTTGCTGACTTGCTTTGTTTTGGCACTTCCGGGGATTCCAAAGTCAAGTTGGACGTCTTTTCTTCCTGGTGCCACGGAAAGGCCATGGTCTCGTCTCCTGTATTCTTGGAAGTGCCTTTCTGCTGATGCCAAGCCTCTCGGCAGAAGATGTTCTTCAGCTCGTGAAGCTAGCTGGACAATTTGAGGACCGTAGAAGTCTTATGCCAGACCGCTTAGGCCTGATGTCTTGCTGGCTTCCTTCTGCACGACAAATTCTCCTACTTTCGCTCCTCTTTCTTCTTGGGATCTTCATCATGACCAGAGTCGCCAAGTGGTTTGCGGCCGACCCTGATCTTCGGATGAACCCGAGGCTTGTCAAGGCCAGGACGATGCAGCTGACGGGCATCGGCTGGTCTGGCTGGGGCACGCTACATTGTTGTCCTTTGAGTCACAAGACAACGCATGTTGATACTCATAATTATCCCAGTTGAAGCATTGTTCTTGGATATTTGAGGTCCATTTATGTCCATTTTTGTCTTAATTTGTATGGAGAGAGGAGTGGGCTAAAATACAAAGTATGTCCGTGACCCTCTTTCAGGCGATGTCTGCTCCTCCGAGGGCAGAGGGTGTCGATTTTTGCAGAGCTCACCCACTGGATTTACGCCTTGATGGAGCGGTGCTGGTGACTGGGGCTACTGGCTTTGTTGGTGGTGGTACCTGCGGTTGCAGTAAAGGCTCCTTTTGATTTCTGTGAGTCCATTTCGGTTTGAAACTCTCAGAACATTCGATGTCACAAGGGATTTCAGAAAGCCACGAGGTATTCTGTTCTCTTTGTTGTCCAGAGCCGAAGAATTGGGTCTCACAAAGATCGTTCTGATGGTGCGTCGGCGCGCGGGCAAGACAGTGGAAGAACGCCTGCAGAAGCTCAAGGAGAATTCGATGTTTGATGGCCTCCGCGAGACCTTTGACCAGCTAGTGGTGGGTTTGGAAGGAGATGTATCTCAACAAAATTTTGGCTGGAAGGAGCATGAAAAGAGTTGGCCACATCAGGAACGCTTGAAAGCAGTCTTACATTGTGCCGGCGATGTGAGATTCCAACAACCAATGCAGCAAGCGGCCGTTTCTTTGGTGTCCGCGACGCTGCAGGTGCAACAGTTGGCCTCACAATGGAGGTCCAAACGCTTCCTCTTCGTCTCAACGGCTTTCGTCCATGCTGTGCCACCCAGCAGCACTGAAGCACTGGAAGAGAAATTGGTCGAGTTGCGGGATTTTGATGCGATGGAACTTTACCGTGATGCCATGTCGCACGGGAGCTGGGCAAAGACTGCGATGCGTGAGCTGGGTTTTCCAAACACCTACACCTTTGCCAAAGCCATTGCTGAACATTTGGTGATTCGAGCCTGTGAGGCAGATGAATTGGATGTGAGAATTGTACGACCCTCAATCGTTGGGCCCTCCTGGGCTTTCCCTTACACTGGATGGGCTGGCGACAAGCCCTCCACCATTGTTGGCGCTGGCGCCCTTCTGGCCAGACGTGGAGTGCGAGTGTTCCGTGATGGTTTTGACCATCCATGTCCAGTGGTTCCGGTGGATATGGTGGCCGATCTCACTGTCAGGGCCTTGTGTGGAGCCTCCAATGCGGAGCCTGGGTCTTGTTTGAAACTGCTTGTGTGGCAAATAAACGCCCCAAACGCAAAAGGGAAACTCTTTACGTGGCAAATGGCAAATGCGCGCTTTGCGTCGTGTTTGACTCTCAGGAAAGAGGACCAATTCTGCACGCCTGTCTAGATGCCACCGAAGCGGACCAAATGCCATCATTCAGGTTTGCTCTTCGCCTTCTTTTCCAAATATTTGCATTGAAGGGCATTTTGCCACTGCTCCTTAGCGTTAACGAAAAGGACAATTTAGAATTGAGTTCCAGACAATTCAGGAAACCAAACAACATCAAACAACATCAACGTTTCAGAGATCGTTAGATCGCAATCAGGTTTGAGCTGGGCTTCATGTCGAAGCTACTGAGAGCCAGTAGCAATGCCACCGTGTTCTACTATGCCAACAGCATTCTCAACGTTTTTCCAATCCATTTTCTTGATGCTGTACGCATTTGTTTGGAACGGATCTTCTCCATGTTCGGCCAAAAGTTGAGCAAGGAGTTTTCAACCGTGGTCCGGGTTCTTGTCTCATGCCGCAGCCTGCCAATGGACTACCATCCCTTTTCCAGTCCGTCAACACCCTGGCGATTCAAATCGTGCCTCCGTTTGGCTGAAGAATGGGATCTCTTTGAGTATGTCCTGATTTGCGGTCGGGCGGCCTATGCCTTTGCTTTGAACCCGTTGCAAGGACCGGAACGTGGTTATGCCAAGGAGTTCTCTGAGATACGTATTTGCTCCAAAGAGACAGCCATGACTGATGCCTTGTTGGCCTTTGTCCATCCTGAAGCCTCAATTTTCTACTCCATCGCAGCCTTTGTAGTTCGGCTGGGTCTCAGTTGGATCAGCCTTACTGTGACGGTGGACGGAACATCTTTGTCCTCAATTACCAGCCTTGATGCGCCATTGGTATTGTGTCCTCAACATCGGTCTGTCTTGGACTTTGTCATCATTGGTTTGATGTGCTCTCAGCTCCAGCCTTTGCTGTACCTGAGCAGTGTTTTAGATGGACTGAACGAATCTTTAGGAACTCTGCAAGGAAGCAACCAACATCAACCAACTGTGTTCTATCAACCTTGTTTATCACTGAGAAACGCACAGGCCACTCGCTCGAAAGTATCATTTGGTTCGATGCAACTTGCTGATCAGCAAGAAACATTCACAAACAAAAGTTGGCAACGAAGGACTTGGATTCTTAAAACCAACAAACACATCTAGCTAAAACACAATAAAAACACGCACAACGTATATCAACAACAATATATATATATATGTATGTATTATGTACAAAAACATATAATATACACCTAACAGCCGTTGAGTCTCCCTAAAGCACCATGTTTTGTCATATTTCGTCCGATTTGCAATTCAACCCCAATCAGATGAGGCCACTGCATTTGCCTCACGTGGCCGCAGACGCAGAGTTCTCGAATTTGCCGGTCTTAGGATGGGCTTTGAGTGGTTTGGGCTACTCAGCTCCAAGGGTTAAGTTTCTTTGGGGTTCTTTTTTTGACTGTATAGAAGATTGATAATGGCTGCACATGCCAAACAGCGCATTCTAAAGACCGTCCTGTTTCGTTCCGTTGGAACTCCGACGGGTCCGCCCTCGAGTCTCAGAGGTGCTTTCTTCGTGCGTCGTGGAGGTGGTGCCGTGCAGCCGGACCCCGCCTTGCGCGCCAAGGTGGGTCGAGTGTTCCAGAGCGGGCGCCCCCTGGAGGCGCGTTTCGGTCGGGACGTGTCAACGAAGCACGAAATGGGAGCGTGCCTGTTTTGGTGAAGGTCCTCAAAACAGAGCACAGCAGCATATGTACTAGTGCATACCAAGAACAGATTCACATCATCGGAATGGACGTGTCATCACTATCGCTCTTAGGTTGGAGGCCATTGCTTCTAGGTTGGAAGCGACCGTAGGAGCTTCATCGGTGCAGGTCTTCCTGGAAGGCCTGCGTTCCCGCGGCCGCCGGCAGCTCCGCTTGCGGACAGGGCTCTTGAAAGCGTTGCGGGATATCTCACAACGAACCGTGGCACTGGTGCCTTTGGCCATGTCTTACGAGTTGCTCCCCGAGGATGATGCCTGGCTGTGCAACACTGGGTGGTGACTTGGAACGTCTTTTTCATCCTTATGACTTATGACAGAATGCTGATCCAGATGGCTTGATTCTTTTGGGACATGGTTTTCCAATCAGATCGTAAAACAGACACACCCACCAAGACTCCTCAGTGGCCTTTTTTGGAGTTTCATTGCACCAAAGGACATGTCAGCAATTGAAGTTTAAACTTTGGCCCTTTCCTCCTGGAGCATTGCCCATGACATGTGCTTCACTTGCCTTGATACATTTCTTGCACCTTTCAGCGCGATGATAAATCATACCGCTCCCCAAATCTCCAAGGCTCCAACCATTTTCCAGCATCTCTTTTCCTAGCGGTCCTATATTCCAGCCTCGTTCATCCATCCATATCCATATCCATCCATATCCATCCATTCCGCTTTGTTCTCCTCAGGAGAGTTTGTACAAAGAGATGTGTGGCCTTCCGCGAGATCCTCTCCGTACCTTGGACCTGCTCTTCTGGGTCGTCCGAGGCCTGAAGGATGAGCTGCCGCCCGTGGGCGAGGCCTTCATGAGGCCGATGGAAAGACCGGGTGAGTCGTCGGGTAGAACGGCGGAAGACGAAAACAGCTGCTGGTGGACACTATAGCTGGAACAACCTTTGGGCATGACAACAAAACGTTTGGCCCCAAGACAAATTAAAGGAACTTCTTGCTGCAATGCTTTTGATAGGTTTGGAGCTGTCCAAACCCTGGCAGCTTCGAGCGACCTCGACCTTGTGGTTTCTGCATCTCAGCAAGCAGAAAGCTGGGCCCTTGCACGATTATGTCAACGCCTCGTCTTCGTCTCTTTCACCTGACACCCACAGAGACACTGTTGGGTCCGACCAAGGCCGTACAGAAAGAGTTGGTTGCGGATACCAGGCTTAGCACCCTCCACTGCCGAGCCTTGAGCGAGTTCTTGCAGCAAGATATGGACAAGGTTGGACGATGGGCTGTGGCCGGTCAACGCGCCGAGCCGAAGAAGCAAAGCATGTCGAAGATAGTCTAGCGTTGGGCAACAGCTTCGCTCGAACTAAGGGAGACACATGGAGAAACAAGAATAATGACAATGAACTATCTCTAATGGAGCCGACACACTCGTGTCGCGTCGTGTTGAAAGGTCGTCAAGTCCATGTCAGAGGAGATTGAGATCAGGAGCGGGAGTGGGACACCGCCTCCACACCGAAGGAAGGAACACCATTTGGTCCGCTCGGAGTCCGCTCGGAGTCCGCTCGTTCCTTCACCGAGACGTGAAAACGCACGTTCAAACGCACGTGATTTGCACTGCCAAATTATGAGTTTGGGCATGATAGATAGAATGACAAGTACACCTCCACAAAAAATGGTGTCGGAAACCGTGTTTATCTATTTGGGGGCCACTATAATAAGGGCACACCTGGCCAGCTGATTGGTTTCATCCAGGAGCTCCTCCTGTCAAGCTGTTCTGCGCGAGTGTGAACGATGGCCCCTGCTGCTTCAAGCGGCCACGTTAACGCCTTTGCGACGGCGCTTGCCACGGCCTTGGGCCAAGTGGCTGGTGGAAGGGCCAGATGATTCAGGCCATTCAGAGACACAACCAGCTCAGTCTTGAAGGAACGTGGACAGTCTTGAAGGAACGTGGCAGGAAAGAGGAAAAACTCAGCCATTCTTAAGCTTTAAGCTGCCTTCAGCTGATGATTGTTCCTTCCCGAATTTCTCCAATTCCAGTGCCCTCTTGCATCTGCCTCTGAATGCTGAGAATCGGATATGAATCAGAAGGGGCACCCGCACGTTGACAACTGTTAGGCCCCGCACATTTTGTGACTGCCGACCGGGAGGTCCCCAAGAGAAGCAGCAAAGTTTGGACGAGTTGGCCACTGCCCTTTGTGCCCACTTGACTGCCGCTGAACAAGCAGCACAGAACTGCATTGATGCTCTGCGGAAGAATGGCATCGTTGAGGTCACGGAGGAACACCTGGTGCAGGAGACCAAACCACTTCTAAGCGACTCAACAGGTCATGGTGGAACATGTCACACGGCAGCCTCTTCCAGTCCTGCCTTTGACAAATATATAAATGGGATCTTCACAGACCTGTCCGAGTCCAGGTCCTGCAGCCTCGAACTCGCTTCCATCAAACCTGATTGGCAGACCGAAGCTGCGTGTGTAAAAAACATCCGTGAAATATATACATAGATAGATGGTGAACCAAAAGGCCAAGGCAGACCTCGGGATTCCCGGGTACCGCTTCTCCGACGAACGCTTCAGGAGCTACTTGCAACCAGTTCAGTGCCACCACCCTTGGCACAGGGAGCTGCTTGCATTGTGGCCAGGTCCTTTGGTGCCTTCGGCGGTGTCACGACACTTGGGCGCTTTCTTTGTGCTGAATTCGATTGCAGTGCCTTTTTTCCCTTTGGCTTTGCGGGGCAGTGTTAACAGTTGGAGGTTTAGGTGCCTTTGACGTCAGAGTCAGAAACCCGTGAGACATCCAAGTCTACTGAAGCGATCGCAGTGAGGAAAGGAAAGCCACGCGCGTCACCGAGCTCTGTGACCTTGCTTTGGCCGACCTCACAAGCAGAACTGAAGGACGAAGAATCACTGGATCGCTGGGGCTTCAAGGAGAGACAGGGGCGCCAATCCGGCGGTTCGGAGTGAGGATTCACGGTGTCAGAGATACTGGTACTGGGTGCTATTTGCTTTCAGCAGTTGCTGAAGTGCGGAAAAGTCACAGTTTGTCGTACGTCGTCCTCCGTCTTTCAGAGTTTGCAAAGCATTCTTCACTACTGACTCTTCTGTAGCTAGTTAAGAGATCTTGTTCTCCAGGACACCAAGTTCATTGCACAATACGTGGATGGTCGGCCAGCGGCACAGATCACCTCGCAGAGGTATAAGGCTTTAGGCCAACAGCCCATGTACCGACTCTGGGAGCTCTTCCAAAGAAAGCTTTCAGTGCCATTGACTGTGCGAGATTTGATGCCTGAGCGCCCCATGCCGGATTTGCCAAAGCCGGCGGAGGGCTTGGAAGAGATCCTGGCCGCTGTGCTTCCGCAGGAGGGACGCGTGCGGATGGATGCGGACGCGCGGCTTCGTGCAGGTACAGGCCATGGCTTAGCAGACATTTGGCGGCTGCGTACAAGGCTGTTGGAACGCTTTCCAGATGCAGTAGTACGTCCTGAGACCGAGGAAGAAGTGCAGGCCTTGTTGAATGCAGCGATGTCCTACAACCATGGTGTTGGCTTTGGCATCATTCCTGTGGGTGGGCGAACAAACGTCACTTCTGCGACCAAATGTCCATCTACAGAAGTTGACTCAAGACCAATGGTATCGCTGGACATGCGTGGCCTTTCCAAAGTTCTTTGGGTAAACGCAGAAGATGGAGTTGCCATGATAGAAGCAGGAATTACAGGCATGGACCTAAAGACACTTGGTTTACAAGCTCAGATTCTTATGTTTTTGCGCTTTTACACTTTCGCACTCAAAGCCAAAAGTCCTTGCATGCTTCTTCCTTTTCTGGCTTCGCTGAAAGGAAATCCTTGAAGAAGCACGGCGTGACCATGGGTAGCTCAGCTGTTGACTCAGTCTATCCTTTCTATTCTTGTGCGCTCTGTCGACGGTATACGGCATGAGATCATCCGCCGGATGTTGCTGCAAGATCTCATCACTTGCCAATTGGTAGCTAGTAGCAAGAAGCTATATACTAGTAACAAGGCCATCGCTACTAGTAACAAGTGCATCGCTACTTGTAACCAGAAGCTACTAGTATGCAGATGCTGTTGCGGCATGTCTCGTCACTATAGGTCCGTCTCGTCACTATAGGTCTGTCTCGCCACGGGAAACCGAGGCATGGAGCCAGACTCCATGGAGCTTTCGACCTTGGGTGGCTGGATAGCAACACGAGCCAGCGGCATGAAGAGAGCGCGGTATGGCAACATCGAAGACATGGCCTCTTCGACGGCACACGAAACAAACCTTCAAAGCCAAAGGTGTTTTTCATAGTTCTTGAGAAAGGAAATACCTCTTAGGCTCTTAGGATGTTTGGAATCAACGCGAGATCCTGAGTATATAGGCGTTCCTCCAAGTTCGGTTAGAGACCGGGCATAGATGAAGATAGGCTATGATCAAATAAAGAGGTATCTACATGATAATGATCTACACAACCTTTCCCAAAGACCGACCTCACCCATTGTGTGCCTCGGCATGCCTCGGCTCGGTCCCGACCGAGGTTCTGGAGGTTCGTCTCATCACTCCAGGCGGTGCCATTTGGCAGCGCCATGGTGATCCAAAGGCTCAGGCAGAAACAGCCATTGGAAGAGCTTCGACCAACATCGGTCCTTCAGCATTGGCATAGTTATTTACCTATTTATTACTATTGTTATTATTGTGATTTATTGTTATTTTTTTGATTTAATTGATATATGTTTACTTGTTTTTTACTAAACGTCATATTATTATGTTACATGTTTCAATAAATTTCTACATGCTTCTCCTCCAAGTAAGAATTTGTCATACTATCTCCAAGGACCATCAGGACCTTGATGATATACTGATTTCTTGGTTGCCAATCAGGTCTCCCGGCCATGGTACTGGGCAGTGAAGGGTGCCTTGGAGTGATCACTTCTGCAGTGGTGAGGGTGCGGCCTTTGCCTCAGGTGCCGGGACGTCGAAACGGGTCGTCGCCTTGTCGCCTTCCCGAGCGGCCCGGAGGGCAGTGACGACATACGCACGAAATCACACGAAGCATCATACTGGCTAGCTGGAAGTGCCATGCTTCCTGGAGAAAGAACGTGATTTTGGCCAAAGGGCCGCGGAAGGCCGGCGACAGGAGCCTTACAACATGAACTTTGTTGGATAACCCGCATATGCTTTTGGCCAAACTGGAGTCTCGGGCTTCTATTCATGCTGGAAACATTCGATATGCCCTGTATCTCGTCTAACCAAAATCTGCGTACAAATTGCACTATCTCAGCATTGGGCATCCGCAAATGTATGAGAGTCATCCGTGGCAAATTGGTGGATGAACTATAGCGTATAGCCACACACACATCACACACAGAAGTTATCAGAAGTTGCATGAGAGATGCTGCGCAGACGCTCATTAGTTGGTTCGATTTAGCCATCAATTGCCCGCATCTCCTCCCGCTCCTGCTCCAATCCTTCTCGCAGGTTGTTGAGTACCAGAGTGTCGTTTTCCCAGACTGGGACCGTGGTGCCAGCTGGATGAGGGAGGTGGCACGCATGCCCGCAGGGTTGCGGCCGGCTTCTTGCAGGCTGGTTCGGGATCTGAAAACGAGACCACTGCTTAGAAGCGCGTACGGTAGACAAAGGTAATCACGTAGAGACAGATGTGGCCCAGGACCGCCCAAGGCTTTTGGTGTCGCTTTGGGATGCATTTTGGTCACTGGGATATGCCCTCACAGTATCGAGAGATAGGTATCGATAGACGGTTCACCGTCGCCAAGAAGCCCTTTGGTGAGGCTCATGGACCAGAATCAGCTGCAGCTAGCACAAGCCTTGAAGCAAGGCTCAGAGGAAATCAGTGCATGGCAGAGCCTTCGCAACAGCTTGAAAGATGCTTTCTTGCACTGGAAAGGCGCGGGGTGGAGGAACTCCTCATTTGATTCTTTCCTCACACCCAGCTTCTGTGCCAGCTGGCCCAGTCGGGCTGGGCTTGTTTTTTTTAGTCGTTCCAAGAGGAAACACTAAACAACCTGCATACGGTATGGTAAACGTCACCGGACTTTCAACAGAGTACACAGTCAAACAACATGATGTGACATGAGCACCTGGATCATGTCACACAAATATGTGTAAAAAGCAGTGAACCAGGTGAAACCTTGACTCCTTGGCTGAAACAGGCATCTCTTTGGAAGACGCTGCAGCAGTTACATTAGTCTTTGAGGGCCATCGAGCTGAAGTCAATCTGCAGAAGAAGGAGATCTCGAAGCTGGTCCCTTGGTCACGAGAGGGACTCACAGTGCCTCCAGTTGGTTCAATTGGGTTTTGCCGCAAGGCTTGAGGTGCTTCTGCAAGGCTGAAACAAGATTAGTCCTTTTCGCACAGGCACCTCTTGCCTCAGGTGAGTATGGCCGGAGGCCTGTGGGGTGGCGCTTCAGCCGGATCGGCTGGATACACCCTCACCTTTGCAATTGCTTACTTGCGAGACTTCGGTTTGGACTATCGCATCCTCTCGGAGTCTCTGGAGACCATGGTGCCCTGGTCTACAATCCATGAAGTCTGGCCAGCAGTGAAAATGGCGGTGCAAAGGGAACACCGCCAGCTGCGCTTGCCTGGCAAGCCTTTCATGTCTTGTCGCATGACTCAGCTCTACGATGAAGGTGCCTTGATTTCCAACAGAGTTTTCTATTCTTTCAGGCCTATGGTTTGAGAAAGCCTTGGATCATGACAACTATTCTTCAAAAAAAATATCTTGAATAGTCATGATTAGTCATGCTGGAATGAAGTCAGGAGCAAACAGCAAGTAGCACAAACGCACAGGAACAAAGTGAAGTTGAGCTCGTAGTGTTGCCAATAAATGCAGCCTGATCTGCTCTGTTTTAGTCAATATGTTGCCGTCTTATGTGAAGTTGTTTCCCGCACATTTTCCGTATTTCTGCAACTTTTGCGACCTGTGGTTTCATGGTGTGATATTCACCACTAGGAGAACCTAAGAGATCTCAAGTGAACATGCCACCAAATTCAACTGTTTTTCATCATGCAGGCGCTTTGCAGTATTACTACAACATGCTGTGTTGCGGCTACATCTACATACATGAGAGCTTTTCAGCGCAACCGATAATGGGACAAAACATGCCCTCAAGCTCGTCCCAAAAGGCTAATGTTCTCAATCACATTTTAAGCAATGCTAGGTTGTTTTTGCAATACTAATGACGGTTAATGTCATACTGTTATACTTTTATTATTGTTCGGATCTCCAGTTTGTTTTGGTTCATGTTCTCTGTAGAAACACCCGTTACACGGAAGGCTGCACGCACACACACACACACACACACTCTCACCCTCAGCACAAACTTCAGACCACGCTAGCGGAATTCATAGGTCAAGAGAAACACGGTGTTCCTGTTTTGATTGGATTATTTGCCAGACAAAAGAAATCAAAAGAACTATATAACTTGTGATGTTTCAGGCGGGGTCCTGTACATGTACCTCGCCATTTGCACTACGGGGCTCGAAGCGCAAAGCGCTCTTGCGGCCTTTGAGAGCTTGGAGCATGCAGCTCGGTGCGCCATTCTCAATGCAGGTGGCTGCCTGAGCCACCATCACGGGGTGCCTGGGAGGATATTGAACTACTCTTGTATCGTTTTGATTTTAGGGCTTTGCGTTTTCTTTCCACTGTCAAACGGATAATATAGACACACATGTGTGTTCCTCTCTTTTGTGGGGTTCACGACTTCCAAGGTTGGCAAGCTCAGAGCTTCGTTACTGCCTGAGACCCAATCTCTCGTTCTCACACAAGCCTTGAGAAACTTCAAAATGGCATTGGATCCTTCCAATGTCTTGGCTGCCAGAAATGGCACCTGGTGCACGACGGCTCTCGAGGGCTCAGACTCGCAAAGCCTCGCGAGCGATGCTCACGAGTCGGAGGATTGAAAACGGAGTTCTAACGGGATGGGACGGAGAGAGTTCCCCTCTCGAAATAAAGACCTTGGAAGATGGGGACGCAATAGGACGATTCAGCCCATTGTCGATGCATTCGAAACCCTGTACAAGTCGCCCAAGACCCGCACCCACTGAGAGTGCGTGGATGCCTGGCACCTTTTCCTGCAGCTGCTTTCCGACCAAGCGGGCAGAATACCAGTGCCGCAAGCTTGAACTCCCATCTCACACTTCAATCCACGGTGGTTTGGACCTGTCTGCTTGTGAGATGTCTTGGTTTTTGGACTTCATCTCGACAAGGATACAGATGGTAGGTTGTTTGGTTTGGGTTCCTCGAAGGGGGCCTGCACAGAGGAATTTCGACTCCAGAATTTCGACACGCTGAGCCGAAAGCGGAAGATTCTTCGCGCAGCCGAAAGCCATGTCGTGGCCAACTGCCTTTTGTGGGGCCACGGGTGAGCAGGAGCTGGTCGATGAGATCGTTGCTTGGAAGAGACGAGGCCGTAGCGGCCGTAGCGGCCGTAGCATTCCTCAAAAGGACGAGGCGGTGGTGGTCAAATTGGTTGTATGCTTGCGACCGGAATCCTGTGCTCAGACACCCAAAACAGATGGCTCAGTTATACACTGCACGAGGTACTATGGACCAAACAGGTCCTACAGTACCGGTGAATCATAGGACTCATGGGTGAGAAATTTGACCAACCTTTGGTGACTCAGGCTGCTACACTTCAAAAGAGAGGAGCGTTGGCTTCTTGGCGTTGGCTAAGATAGACTGGAATATGACATAAATTATAGAAGAACAATACTGTAAATTAAATGTTTTCAAGTTACTGGAATATCTCATAACTTATATATTACTATTGAGATATACACATATATATATATATTGATATATTTTGTTATGCCACAATGTGGTTACTTCCTTTTCAGAAGAGAATCCAAAGGAATTAACCTTCAATGCGTGAATCTCAGAGCGTGCAATTCAGTTGCTGGTCAAGATGCTTATTCTTAAGACGATGAGCCTAATTTATGGAGTGGAAGCATTTTATTGAAGGCCCTTCACAACATAGTTGGAGCTCCATGTGTCACTGTGATAGAGCAGACTCTTGAACGCCCGGGTTGTATTCCTGCAGCTGGTGTTTGCACACACCATGTGTTTACACCAGCTGCGCAGTCTTAAAGTCTTAAAGTTTGAAGGTGCGAGTGAGATCCTCAAAAGCCGCGCGTCTTCAAGGAAATTCAAGTCCTTTCCAAGCAGTTCGCTGAGCGTTTCAACCGAGTGGTGCGGGTGCGGGCCTTGGCGGCCGAAGCGAGCTTCGGGGTTCAAGGCCAGCAAAACCGAGCAACGACAGACCAGTCCAGTTCTCTAAATTTGTCAGGAGATTCAGTTGGTCAGTCTGATTCTTGAATATTCTTGATATCTTGGACCTTGGTGCAGCGCACGATGGAAGATCAACTAGCTGGCCCATTTTCTTTTGGACTCATTTTTGGACAAGTACTTTTCAATCAAGCAGTGCCTGGGTTGGTCAGGTACACATTTCTCCACAAACCATCTGCCCTGCCCAAGAGGTTTGTTTCTGCTCTGGTCGGCTCACTTCCCACAGCGAACCACTCCTCTGATGTGGATATGCCATCCTTCGGCCCGGCTAAGTTGAGTCCTTGGTCACCATATGCCGAAAACCGGCGGAATGATGGAAGCTTCAAGAAATGGCCACCTGGCAGCTTGAAAGAAGAGAATGCCCTAATCTACTGTAGATGTGAAATGACCAATTAATACATTTCGCGCATATTTGTACTCTGACATAAGACCAGCAGTACAAACCAGAACTGGTGAATGTGGACTCCCTGGATTCCCAACAACCTGCCTGAATTGATCGCTTCCCTAAATACTTGAAACTCGTGATGCGTATAATTCATATTTGAGTTCTTGTGTTGGTTTCGGTTTCCAGGTGTTTTCTCCTTTTAATTGCACCTTTTGCAGGCAGAGTGGAGAGGCTCACATTGACACACAAACACCTCAGGCATACCTTCGACCAGGTTGTGTTGTGAGTGCTGGCTTTTATCCCTTACGTTGAACTTCCTCTAGAAGCTCAGGCAAACACAGTAGTCGTTGAACTCAATTTGCACAAACAACTGAGCCATTGTAAGACAGATTAAGAAAGACTAAGAAAGTAAACCAACTATCCTGAGGCTAACATCCTATTCACTGCTTGCTTCAGGTTGAAAGATTGTGGTTTCGATGTTGGACAAATGATCAACGGCAACCAGGCTGGGGGGAGGGCAACCGACCCGACCGACCAGACCGACCTGCGATGGTTTCAGGCATGGGTCTATGCTCCAGAGACCTGGGACTCCGGCGCCTGGGAGGACGGGGTGAGCCCGAAAGACAGAGTTTGAAGAGGTCCCGAATGAAAGCCCATCAATTCAGGATTCTTTGAAAGGAAGGTCCGAAATCGCTGGAAGTCACTCGTCTAGTCCGACATGGGGTGTAAGTTGGTGTAAGAACTCATGAGTAGCATTTGTTCTGTGCTTTATCCTTTCTTTTTGCAAGGGCTTTGGTGAAACGTTGCACATGCCCTCGTGGAACCTGCGCGGGGATATCAAGTGCAAGTTTGATATCAGGCACAGGCACTCATCTTTCAGCGCGTACAACAGTCTTCGGTCGGGTCATTTCGCAACATTTTCGCTCCGCCAGTGCATTGCCATGGAGATACAAACAAATCACCCGGGCTTCGTTTCGGACCGCAGCTGTATGGCTTTCACGCTGTAGTGTGCGAACGCGCAGGCGACCGCTCCAAAGCACGTTTCCGAGACCCGGGAGCTATTTCGAAAAACGTATTTGCCCCACATTGACGTGTGGGGTTGTTGTTTTTAGTCTGGTATCCGCTCCTGCCTCGCTCCTCCTCCTCGCCCCGCTCCTCCACCACTTGTCACTCACCAACCAATTGTCATCAACCAAATGTCACCAACCATTTGTCACCAACCAATTGTCACCAACCAATTGCCACCAACCAATTGCTACCAACGATTTGCTTGCCACTTGTCTTCTGCAGGGGGTCGGATGTACGCCCCGGTGCTGGCCGGTGCTGTGCTGCTGGGTCTCCGCCGCTGTTCCGCCGTGATCTGCGCGCGAGGTGTTCAAAAACACTGTGTTTTACAGGGCTTTGTGGGCGTGGAAGGTCTACATTTGGACAGTGGCGAAATGCAAAAACGGTGTGTTTTACACGGGTGGTGTCGGTAATGCGCGCTGGCCCCGCGTGCATAATCGGAATTTTTGGAGTCATGGGCCCGTGTCAACGCAAATGGCGCAAAATGTACCCGCCCCAAGACGGCCTAACATAGGCCCAAGATGGCCCAACATAGGCCGAAGAGGGGCCCAACATAGGCCGCAGAGGGCACAACATAGGGCCAACATGGGCCCAAGATGGGCCAACAACAACAACAGCAGCAACAACAACAACAACGACAACTGGTGGGTGGCAATTGATTGCCGTGACAGTTGATTGAAGACAATTGGTTGAGGACCATTTTTTCCCCAATAGCCATGCTATGGGGTCTTGCAAAACTAATAGGCGGACGGGCGCCGTCGGGTCACCGTCAGAGCTGGTGGGCGGATGGTGTCCCGGTCATGTTTTGATGGCCTCCGGGTCATGTGATGCTGGTGTCCCGGTCATGTTTTGATGGTGTCCCGATCATGTTTTGATTGTGACCCAGTCATGTTGTGATGGTGTCCCGGTCCTGTTTTGATGGTGTCCCGGTCATGTTTTGATGGTGTCCCGGTCATGTTGTGATGGTGTCCCGGTCATGTTGTGACGGTGTCCCGGTCATGTTGTGATGGTGTCCCGGTCATGTTGTGATGGTGTCCCGGGCATGTTTTGATGGTGTCCCGGTCGTGTTGTGACGGTGTCTCGGTCATGTTTTGATGGTGTCCCGATCATGTGATGGTGGCGCGGTCATGTTGTGATGGTGTCCCGATCATGTTTTGATTGTGTCCCGGTCATGTTTTGATGGTGTCCCGGTCGTGTTGTGACGGTGTCCCGGTCATGTTTTGATGGTGTCCCGATCATGTGATGGTGGCGCGGTCATGTTGTGATGGTGTCCCGATCATGTTTTGATTGTGTCCCAGTCATGTTGTGATGGTGTCCCGTCCTGTTTTGATGGTGTCCCGGTCATGTTTTGATGGTCCCGGTCATGTTTTGATGGTGTCCCGGTCATGTTTTGATGGTGTCCCGGTCGTGTTGTGACGGTGTCCCGGTCATGTTTTTGATGGTGTCCCGGTCATGTTGTGATGGTGTCCTGGTCATGTTTTGGCGGTGCGCCGGTTATGTTTTGATGGTGTCCGGGTCATGTGACGGTGTCCCGGTCATGTTGTGATGGTGTCCTGGTCATCTTGTGATGGTTTTCCCGTCATGTCATGTTGGTGTCCCGGTCACCTTGTGATGGTGTCCCGGTCATGTTGTGATTGTGTCCCAGTCATGTTGTGACGGTGTCCCAGTCATGTTGTGATCGTGTCTCGCTCATGTTGTGACGGTGTCCCGGTCGTGTTTTGGTGGTGTCCCGGTCATGTTTTGATGGTGTCCCGGTCATGTTGTGATGGTGTCCCGGTCATGTTTTGATGGTGTCCCGGTCATGTGATGGTGTCCCTCCCGGTCATGTTGTGATGGTGTCCCGGTCATGTTTTGATGGTGTCCCGGTCGTGTTGTGACGGTGTCCCGGTCATGTTTTGATGGTGTCCCGATCATGTGATGGTGGCGCGGCCATGTTGTGATGGTGTCCCGATCATGTTTTGATGGTGTCCCGGTCATGTTGTGATGGTGTCCCCGTCATGTCATGCTGGTGTCCGGTCACCTTGTGATGGTGTCCCGGTTATGTTGTGATGGTGTCCCAATCATGTTGTGACGGTGTCCGGTCATGTTTCGATGGTGATTTTGTGAAGGTGTCCCGGTTATGTGATGATGGTGTCCAAGGAAGAGATGGTCGATGTGTTGAAAACAGCAGCTGTTTCCAGATTTTTCTTTTTGTCCCGGTTTGTATCTTGCTATTGGGGTCTCCAGCTGGGAAGGCTCAAAAATAACCAGTTCAGAAGGGCAGAGACCTACCAACCAGTTGTCACCAACCAACTGCCACCAACCAATTGTCACCAACCAATTGCCACCAACTGATTGTCACCAACCAACTGTCATCAACGAATTGCCACCCACAATCAATTGCCACCCACAATCAATTGCCACCCACCAATTGCTAATTGCTACCAACTAATTGTCACCAACCAACTGTCACCAATTGCTACCAACCAATTGTCACGAACTAATTGTCGTCAACCAGTTATCATCAACCAATTGCCACCCACCAATTGTCGTCAACTAGTTGTCATCAACCAATTGCCACCCACCAATTGCCACCAACAAACTGCCACCAACCAATTGCCACCAACCCATTGCCACCAGGAAATTGCCACCAACCAATTGCCACCCACCAACCACCAATTGTCCGCTCCTGTGTCCAGTGAAGTTGTTAACATGTGGGGTTATCCGGTCCTATAATTCGAAATCACTGATGCGACCATGGCGAACTCACTGGTTTTTCGACCCAGGAGGACTGGCATAGCACTGCCCACAATGCAGCCATTGTGGAGCTTTCCAGCTGGGGCGCGGACACCGGGCGCCGACTCGGTCCCGACGGTCGGGTGGTCCTTTTGGATCATGGGCATTCATGTGCCATGTTGTCCTAGATTGCAGGTGTCAGATAAGTCAGTCACTTTGCGCCACCATGCAGAAAAGAGTTGTTTGGATTATCCAAGCCTGTCAGGCATTGGAGATGCTGGCATAGTGGATATTTTCAAGCAAGAGTTCCCCGGCATTTTGCTCTCATGTTCAGATTTTTTTCACCAAACAGTGTGGTCACACTAGGGGTTCTTACGGTATTCTTACGGTAGTGGTTAAGGGCCGGTGTTTAATCGAGGTGTTGCACCGGGGCGTCTGGCTAATTCGTTGCTATTTACAGTACATTCACGCCTCTGGAAATCTTCGGAGTGCGTTTCAGGCTCGCAAAATCTGGTGGGGCGCGGCGGGTGCTTGTCGCGACTGCGCTCTCGTTGTGGCGCCGTGCGCATTTTCGGGCATTGTGGTCACTTTTGGTGGCAGCTCGTGTGATCCAAACTCGACTTTTCGTGACAGGCGCAGGGGGTCGGAGCGGTTTTACTTCGATGTGTAGATTTCGTGGCAGGCGCAGCACTTTGGACATGGTAGTTATCTTCGACGCGCTCTGACTTCGTGACAGGTGCAGTGAATCGTGGCTATTGGACAGTGGGTCGTTTTCAGAAATCGGGGGAAGTCTCGCGCGAACGTTGCGTTTTCGTATCTTGATGTTGTCTTTGGAAGCGCTCTTGCGGCAAAAGGGCTGCGCCATGTGAATCTTGAAGTGCAGATTTCATGGCAGGCACAGCATTTTGTGAACCTGGAAAAACATTTTTTGGGCAGACGGAGCACTTTGTCAACCTCGACGCTCTCGACCTCCAGATCGCTAGACCTCTAGACCTCGCGGTCTAGATCTAGATTTTTTAAGACCTCTCTCGGCCTAGGTCTCTTAATTCTTTTGATTTTTACAGACCTTTAGATTGTTCTCTTGATTTCTTCTAGACCAAGAGACCTCTACAACTAACTGTCTGGATCTAGGCATAGAACTTGAATCTAGCTCTCTCCCTTAATCTCTAGTTACGATCGCTTTCCCGACCTCTATACCTCAGTATTGTTTCTAGGCCTCTAGAAATAGAGATCGATTATGATCGACTCGTTTTTTGCAATTTCAACTTGCATGTTTTTTTCGTTTGAAAAAATCATAATATGTTTTGCATGTGCAAGTGTTACCTATGTGCTCTCATTCCCGGCAGTTCATGTTTGTGCGTGATCTGGTGTGGTTGCGTATGCAAGGGATCGCATTGCGCAGTACTTGGGTGCTCTCGTATGCGTGTTCGCCTCGCGGTGCTTTCATAAGCGCGTGTGCTTTGACACGTGCGGTCTCGCGATCGTGGGTGCTCTACCTCGGACTCGTCCTTTGGGGTCTCTTGCCAGGATAATGTTGAATGTAATTTAGCAGTAGATTCTTGTTACTAGTAGCGATGGCCGAAAACCTACTTGGCTTCTAGCTACTGTAATTCCATGTAATTCCCGTTTAATTACCATATAGTATTTCGCCCCCAGAGACTCTGAGGATTGCCCACAAATTTGGAATCGGGCACTCAATTCCCTGTATACTTACAATGCCATGTCTGGGACTGTGGGCGCTTGAGGCCTTGGAATCGGTTTTCGCGATCGGATGACGGACACTTTCACTACATATTTGTCAAGTTCTCAGCAGTTCCAGTCAAATGACAGTACACAACCTACACCCTGAAGCCGTAGAGCCTAATGTGGGGAAGGCGAACCATGCGTCCTGGTACTAGTATTTGCATGTAGTTGCCTGCGGGCACCTGTGAACTAAGGACTTGCAATGTGATGTACAATCCTGGAATTCGCAACAGCGAGACAGTACACCTTCGCCGCAGCTCCCTACAACTTCAGCTTTGTTTGTTCTTCCCGCGGCACAAAAAGAAAAATAACCACTCGACTCCCGCATGGCGTTGTGGTTGGAAGTCTAAGCCAGACATCCCCAATATCTGGCTGAGCGGCGGTCGAGCGACTGCGTGACTGTCATCGGTATGACTGTGGTGGTTCGAAGACGAGCACGGTTACACATTCGAGACATCGGTCTGGAAGCCAAGGAGTAAATTTGCAAGAAAATCGTCTCAGTGATGCTGGAGTGGAGGCTGCTTGATGAACAATTCGCACTTGGACGTATCCAGCGGACATTGAGATCTCTTTCCTTTTTGGAGGGGTCAAAACAGGTTTAGAGCTTGATGGAGCGTTCACTTCCCACTTTTTCTTTGCAAGACATTTGGTTTTTGAACAACTCCTTGCTGCTGCAAGCAGTTCTAAGCAGCTCTGTTATCTTTCTTGCATGCAGTCCCTGTCTCATTTGCTGCAGGAACTTGTCGAGTGCTTTCTGCAGCTCCGAGCCTGAGTTGCATTCATTCATCACTTGAGCTGTGTGCGTGGAGCATCCCGTGCTTTGACGGAGGGGGGACAGCTTTATGTGCCAAGGACTGAGGATGGATGTCTTGAAGCTCTACAAAAACCCAGGCACAGCTTTATCAAGTCCTGTTGACGCCATCTAAACAAGATATTTGCTGAGGCATCAGCAACCGTGGAGCTTGCAAACTTGCGAAGCTCTATGGGATGGAGCCGTTGCTGAATTTGGGAGGTGGATCACGTTTTGGATTTCCCGAGCTTATTCCAACCACTTCATGTAGTCAGAGTCAGTGGACTGGGTCTTCCTTTGTTTGTAGCGACTTATATGCTACCCGCTAACCACATACAGCATTTACATCGAACGTAGTCAAAGGAAGGCATTAGGCAAGCTATGAAAGCCAAGCTGCATCGACATTGAAGCGTTCACGCGTGTGCATTCACGCGCGCAAGTGTCACCTTGTCAGCTTTGACGGACATGAGATGGAGTGACCAACGAGAAGTCGTCGATCACACATGGTCGGTCGACCGAAATGGTCCATACATGGTGAAGCACACTCAATCCCTTTTCATCCCTTTTCAATCAATTTCCGTTCTCCTTGCATTCCCTGTTCGAATGCTCAATGCGCCTAAGGACTGTCGGCCACCTCCAAAGGAACTGCATTTGTCCGACTGTTCTGTGCACGAGTGTCTTGTCTGTCCGTGGCGGCCACCTTAGCTGGGGAAGGTCCCAGTCACCTCAACCAGGGAAGAGTATGATGATGTCAAGAAGCATTCGTCACCTTGGTAGACCAAAAATGAACAGAGTCATTTTTTTGAGTGATGTCAACCTACCATGATTTGTAGGGTGAGGTTTTGACCTACAGCCATGCAAGCAGATGTCAGCACAGTCAGATTGCAAGGCAACCGGGGTACTTGATCACACACTTGCTTTCGCTTTTGCCACAGTGTTCTGCAAACCATCTCCAGACGAATGCATTACAGTACATAACACTTAACACCAAAAGAATCCATATGGCAAACCAGCGTGGAAATCTGCCACAAGCAATCCAACATACTGTAGATTCCGAAGTGGAAAGATGCTGCGCATTGGTCTATATAGTGATCTAGCCACTGCAGGCAAGGGGCCAGCGAGCTGCTGGTCGCAATCGCCCACCGATGGAGAAATTCGGATCTTTGGTCAAAGGCTGCCAGGCCTGCCTATGCAGCTCTCCTGCGCTTGGAGAACTTCAGTGAACATCGTATGTTCAGTCATGAGCCATCATGTTCTGAGCCATCGTGCGTAGAAAGAACGACTTGGTGCTAGCCATTTGTTTTTGAGTAGAATCGCATATGACTTCGTACAGACGCTGGATGAATGGCTTCGTCACCACACGCCGCCATGCCACCGTGCTGAGGTTCGTCTAGACAACAATCCATTCAGCAGCTCAGCTGCGCTTTGCATGCTGAAGGTTTCACAGTGCTTTAACAAGGGCCTACAAACCAGGAATTACAACATGTTTTTTTTGATAGAGAGCTGTAGAAGTCAAACGTAGAATATCTAAGAGTTTGTTCGAAGGATTTCGCCACTCACCGGCGTCGTTGGCACGTCCTGTGCGTCTCCTGTGCAGCTTTGGAGTTACTGTACCCACCTTCAAAAGGGCCACGGAACAGAGGAAAACCGGGCTCATGGGATCTCATTCATCGCTAGTAGGTTGGAGGCCATCGCTAGTGGGTTGGAGGCCATCGCTACTAGGGTGGAGCAAGCTTCTTGTCCTCTCTTTCAATCGTCACGGATTTTGTTTGACTCTGATACCACGTACAGACGGTACATGTGTTGTGTGTTCGTTGCACGCCTCGTTGGTTTAAAGCCTCGCTGGATTTCCTTGTACAACGCACAAAGGAAAATGGGGACCTTGGGGGTAGACCTGAGGTCTAGACCAAGTCCAAGACTACTTGTACTCCTTGAACTTCTACCTGAAACAGGCATGGCATGCGGCATGGCATGCGGCATGGCATACTAAGCTGACTTGGTTGATCAAAATTGCAATGCTACTTTGCTGGTTTTCAGAACATCACGGTTTTGTGAAGTGCTTTGGAATTCAGGCAGATGATGCCTGAAGAGTTTATGCTGAGACACGAAGTAGCACTTGTCAGCAAAGTTGCAAACAGATTGGCTATGAACAAGCTTGAGACACTCCACTCGGAACAAGGGTTTGTGCTGCACACCTCAATCTCGTGCAGGTGTACGACCCACGACGTCAGCATGATGGATGCGAGGTGTTGGCCAAACAGTCCTTTTCTTCCACTAGAGTCAAGTTACAAGGTCTTTGAAACGCACTCTCTAAAGACAACCTAGGACAGCGCCCTGCGAAATCCAGGAGAACGACATAGAACGAGTTTACTGTATATAACATAACAATATATATACTGTATATATTTATTTATTTATTCATTCTTAGTCCATCCAAGCCAAGAGTATTTTTGTGTACAGATGAAAGGATGTTTACTGTAGCCACATTGTGATACCAAGATTACACAAGACTGCACACAATAGAGAAGCGCAAGTCAGACTGCCTGGATCAACAGGTTTATGAGCTCGCCGGAGGGCCTTCCTTGATCACGCACCTTGAATGAGAATGGAAGCAGCAAAGTTTGGGTGTTCCTCTGAGTTTTGTGAGCAAACAAGGTCATGTAGGTTTTCACAATTTTTCCCACCTGTAGCGCCCAGGATCTGAGTTGCATGTGACATTCATTGAGCAAAAATGCAGTAGGGTAGCTGGAACTATCTGTGAATGACCCTGACATGTCGGGTTGGCCGAGGCTCCCATTCGTGAGCTTCAGTTCGGCCAGCCGCTACAGTCACAGCGGTCACAGGCTTCCGCTTCTTTTCCTCGCTTTAAGAGTGTGGAAGGATTGTCTGTGAAGTTTAGGTGTGACCTTGTTTGATTGGATACGGGTTGCTGGCGTTGTTTGTTGCAGCTGCAGGCAACAAGCCTGGGAACCAGAGACGCCGGATCAGGAGGTCGGGTTTGCCTAACTGATTCACACTGATCGAGAGACCCTCAAGATGTTTTGGAGAGAATCGCTGGACTCTGTGCAGGGATGCGACGGCTTGCAGTCTCGCTTGTAGACATACATGGCTTGCTCCCTTAATAGCACAGCTTCATTCGCATGTTGCTGTATCAGACACTCATTGGTCGCGGTGTCCGAAAAACATCGACCTGCGTGGTTGCCAGTTCCGAAGTTCGGTCAAATCAGCCGAGCAAATCCCGTTGTCTGTCGTTGCCACGCTAGTAGTAACAAGTGCCACGCTAGTAGTAACAAATTAGAATTAAGTTAAATTAGAATGCAACACGCAGCGAGTGGCCGAACGTCGCAGGGGTCGTACCCGAAGACGCAGCCCGGCGAGACGACAGGGCTGAGCGTCTTTCAGGACTCGGACTCAGCCGACTCGTGGCATTGGTCCATTTGTGACCAAATCACGCCACCGCAGGGGCAACAATGCCAAGATAGCCCTGTGACTGAGGCATGATTCTGGTGCGTAGCGATTTGGATCGGTCATGTTCGGTCCTGTCTTCTTTTGTTCTGACTTAATTACCGGCGGCTTCCTAGTACGGTACATCCTAATAGGTATGTCACAAGATTTGTTCATTCAACCTGAAGACTCTTGCTTAAGGGTTTTCCATTGGGGTTCAGGCTCAGGCTTGTCCAACATGCCACGTGGCAACGTCAGTTTCCAGATCGATCGATGTCCGAAACGCATGGAAATGTGACCAGGAGAACCTGGCCAATCCTCCACCTGATGTGGAGGGACTGCCTATCCAGCGCGGATGTACCGTGCAGCAACTTGGTGAGCGATTCACTCAAGATTGGATGAGCTCATGGACCCCCCAAAAATCTAGGAACCAAAGGAACCAAATCATAACAAGCGTGAGCTATCCTGCGTCCAGTTACTACTTGTAGAAGCTTAAGTAGCTAGGAGATGCTAGGAGCAAACTTTTCCCTTATAATTGAGTAGGCGCCTAGGAGGGAGGGCCACGGGCCAATACCCTGAATGCACACACGCAGTCGAAAACAAACGGCCCAACATTGTTTGACACTCTACTCTTGTCGGACACTCTTTTAGGCGGCACTCTTGTAGGACACTCTTGTAGGAGACAGTCTTGTGGGACACGCTCATGCGACACTCTTGTGGGACACTCAATGTGTGGGACTCACTCTTGCGGGACACTCTTGTGATTGTGGGACACTGGTGGAATGCTCTGTTGTGATCGGTTGGGGGCCGATTGCAAACGCTACGACCACGCGTCGCGAAGAAGACTCTACCCCCAAACCCCAAAAGTTGAACGAGAACCGCTTCGCTACGCATTCGGGAAAGAAAAGAGCACTAGACTAGTCCAATAGGGTCATGAAGGGCTATCCGGGTTAGGTTCCATGTCTGGTCTCTCACCGGCTTGTCCCTCTACTACGGTGGTCTCTCACCGTGGTCTCCAATAGTGACGAACCGTCCCTTTCATTTTGCAAAGCCCCTCAAGTTGCCGAGTTGACCTTGTGAGGTATCACGATGTCAACGCCTCAGAGTTTTACTCCGGCCAAGAGAATTTTGCAACGGTTTTAGTGTCGAAATTGCATGAATTTGCGCAGTTCACTCTTCATTCCATCCCTGGCTATTATAGATTGATACAGAGTTGTCGGCAGCCAGGGCTTTGTGTCCAAGGACCCCAACTGGATTGGCGTCGTGGTTGGCTTTGACTACAAGGCCGCCCCTTTGGACTTGGAATGACTTGGAAGTCACCTTTCAAGTCATACATCATCATACATCTACTTAACCAAATTCAGACGATTATGTAAGAATTTGATAGAATTTGATGTAACTGCATGTCAATTGTTCTCTTTGCCTTTGTCATATTCTTATATATACTAGCTGAAACGGGCCGGGTCTTCGTTAACGCTCAGCGAGTAGATGTCTAGTGGCACCCACAGACGGCGCTTTTGGTGTTGCCCGACCCGGTCCTCCTGGCACACAGGGTACCGCTGTCGTGGCCTGGCATCATGGAGCCAAAAAGGGCACCCGGACGACTGCCGGCAGCAAGTGACCCAAAGAGATGACGTCGTCGAAGAGACGGACACGACGGAGTGTGAAGGAAAGGGTCTCGGTTGTGACGCGTTTTTTTGTCTCGAATGTGACGCGGAGAGCTTTTCTCAGTTGTGACGCGGAGAGCTTTTCTTTTAGATAATCTGTGTGCTTCTGGGCCCTTGCTTG
>CAXAMN010027139.1:585540-601964 GCA_963970005.1 Durusdinium trenchii | reverse complement strand
CCCCAACCTAATGTCCCACCCAACCTAATGCTTGCAATCATATGTGTTCATGTGTCTGTGTCGCGAATGAGAGAGATTTGGTGTCGTACATGAGAGGAATACAGGGGGGTGGTGGTGTCGCAAATGAGTCAGATTTGGTGTCGCAAATGAGCCCCTTGCCGAGTGTGAATAGCAAAACGGAATGTGAGGAATTTTGCTTAAAAACCTCAAAACTGGGTTTGAGCGAGGGCGAAAGTCATTTCGTATTTGCTGCTGGGCTTGTTCAAATGCAGCATGCGGGACTTTTGAGAGTGACTAGGGTGTGGCAAACTGCTGATTACTGTAGGTTCAACACGACAACCCAGCCTAGAATGATGATAAGTTTAGAATAGTTTAGAGACGATTTCAGCGAATGCAGCAGTCACTGGCAGTGTAAGAGAATCGGCGTATATATATATATATATCATGCGTATATGATATATCAGCTTCTATAGGGCCGCGCCAAAGATGTTTGTTTTTCATAGTGCATGAAAAGATGGATTATCAGATACTCTGAGGCATGCAAAACTCGTCAAAGTTCCTCTGCGCTTTGGGCACACAGGTACTTGAGAATCGTGACGCCAGTAGATGCTGGCGCGGCAAGTTCACAGGAGCAACGAGAGTGAAACCAAGGTTTCACTCCCATTCCATCATATTCAAGGAAAACGAAGGAAATCAAATCATTTATTTTTCTCTTTTTCCTTCCCATTCCTTCCTTCCATCCATTCCTTCCTTCTTTTGATCGCACTGTTTTCCGTTTTCCTTGCTTAACAGGTTGCCCACCCTTCTTATCCCTGAACAACTGGACCGCGACGGTGCTCGGGACCGTGCTTTTTCACATCGTGGACCATCGCGAGGAAGCTGTCCTGCCAAAGGAGCAGGAGGTGGGTGTTCGTGCGATTGACTGGTGTACACCTGAAGCACAGTGAAGTACCACACCGTGAGACATCACAAAACAGAGACATTCGGGCAATATGTAGTTTTACAAGTGTGGCATTGAGCGCTTTCTCCGTTTTTCCAGTAAAGAGATGCAGCAGCTGATACTCAGAGGGCGTTGAGAGAATAAGTTCCATTCAGAAGTTTCCTATGGACTGTTGCATGTTTGCAAAGCAGGCAAAACCTTCCTGGGAGACATTGCAAGCGAGGCAGGGCTTCATTCCGTCCATTTTCATATATTGTTGACTAGGACTGCCATTGGGCGGATCCGCCAATGGAAAGTGTTGATGATGCAACAGGAATTTTGAGCTTATAGCGCCAAGTCTGAGTGTAGCCAAATACGGCTTGTCAGGCTTTTTGCTGAGCCTCCTTCAGCTGCACCTTATAGACATGGTGAGCAAAGGCCAGTGTGCGAGTATCAGTAGTAGGCTAAGATGCAGTTGTTTTGAATTTTCCCTTGGGAATACAGCTACCTTCCTGTTTGTTTGTCAAGTGCCCCAAGCCGTGCTAACTTGATCCAAACGGCCGCTTGCTTTCCACAAAAGCTCATCGGGTCTCTTCAAAAAGAATCGACAACCCATCGAAACCTTTTGTATATGCGGACTGTTTGCAAACCTTGTTGCATCGATCGGTGAGCCTCCTCTCGCTTTGAAAACGCTTGCCGTGTAGACCGAAAGCTGCAGGACTGAGTGCAGCCCTGTGAGTACAGAAACATGGCAGGCATGGCCGAAGGAATTGAATGAGCGGAACTCAGACATCGAGGGATGAAATGCCGAAGGGTTTCTCAGCAGCCTGAAGAGGACTCAGAGTATGATGCTTTCGAAAGGGACTAGCAGGTGGATCCAGAGAACATTAGCAACTCATTAGTATGAATATGGGCTTAGGATGTTGGGAAATGTACGGTTCTTTCACAACATCATCAATGGTCTTTGGTGGCCGCCTTCAAAAACTGAAGCGTAAATTGCAACGTTAAGAAGAGGGTAGGAGAGCAAACGGGTGATGACAATGACAAGAACGGTTACAGGACCACAAACTTCAACCACTTTTCCCCGGACCCGCAATCACACTGTAACAAGAGTCCTCCTGACCTATTCCACCAAAGGACCTAAGGAGGTGCTGAACTCAAAGATGTTTGAGGGAGATGTTCTGAAGAGAGGATTGTTTGTTTGTCAAGTGTGTTGGAGGCCATTATGTCGGCTCACCTGGCTAGGCCCGTGAGATGCCCATTCCCGAGAGGCGACCAGAGCCTGCAGGTGGGACTCACATCGGGCAAGCACCATAGAGTACCTAGATGTACCATGATATACCAAGGACATGCTAATTTTTTGTCATATTTTTTCCCTTGAACTACTGTAATCTTTGGGTGCCCCAAGTTTAATGGTCTTGAGGGCCTCGACGCGACCTCAAAGTCTGTTTTTCGAGCCGCTGAAGTCTGTCTCTTTTGGGAAGCGCTTATCGATGTCCTGGTGTTTGTTCTGTTGTTCTCATATTGCACGATTTGCTTCCTGTGTCATGGACTACCTGACTACGACTCGCTAATGCCTAACTTGCTGCAGTGTTAGTTTTGATTTCGATGTCTGGAGATTTTTGATATTGGTAAGTGAAATTAAATTAATAGCTTCTTGTTACTACTAGGAGGCACTTGTTTCTAGTAGCTTCTTAGTGACTTATATAATATTTGACTTTTGTAGTTCTCAGTCCTGAGTTGGATCATGTTGGATCCAAATGAACATGTACAGACTTTCTTCAGCGCCAGCTTGCAGACTCTGTGGCAGGTGATTCGCTACCGGTATCACAACCACAGGCTGGGGCAGTCATCACCCAACTGAAGTGCCTGGACTTGGGTGTCTTGTTTGGCATGCCTCAACTCAATGCCTTGTCGGAACGATAAGACTTCCATCAGATTCCATCAGAGGTTTTCCCCAGCGCCTGTGAGGCCAAATGTGAAGCCAAGTAACTACTCACAGACTGACCGACAGAGACCGACAGAGACCGATTGTATCCGATTGTCATTCGTTTGCTGCAGGAGCCGCGGGATTGCGGTGGTTTACCCTTGCGGAAAGATCAAAGGGTGCAGCATCTGGGCTCCGCAAAAGCCGAGAACGACCGGCGTTGGTCGAACCATCGAATCATCGAGAGGTTGATCGACCGGCGTTCCGAGTTCTCGAAGATGTCCTGAAACTAAGGTACCACGATGTGCCGCTCTTAGCGGGTTTTGGCTCCATTCTTCCATTTTCTTGCTGTTTTCCCAAACAAACCGTTGAGTCGGATGCGAACCATTTCTGGACTCAGGATCCGAACTGGGTGGGTGTTGTCGTGGGCTTCTCCTCCAAGGCTCGGAACGACACCCACGTGACTCGCGCCCGCCGACGTGACTCGTACCGCCAGGATAGCTTGACCGTCGTAGAGTGGCTCAGTGGCGGCAAAGCAGGCAAAAGGACCTTCGCCAGTGGCAGGCCAGAGGAAGACCGTCGAGTACCAAACATGACCAAACCAGACTGTGATATTGTCGTGAAGAGCGCGGAAGACTGGAGATGGCAGGTATCTGCGAATTGTCTCGCGTGAGGCAGACGAGGCTTGGCGAAGGTCTCGAATTGGTCTTCCGATACAGCTGTGAATCTGTGAAGGGGTGACTGTGAATCGAACGGTCACAAGTCCGGTGCGGTATAACATATTGCATACTATTGCACAATATTGCATAATATATTATATACATCATTGTCTTACATAACTACTGTCATAATGCAATATGCAATACCGCAATATGTTATAACCAGTCATATATATATATAACACCAGTCATTGAGTTGTCTCACAGTGACTGACTGCATGTCAGGCACCACAGCGTTGGGTCGTGAGCTTGGTGGGTTGGACGGGCGACAAATCGTCCACGTTGGACAGATTTAAAGAGCAAGATATGCCAAAAGCAAGGGGCCTACTTTCATGGCTTACCTTCATTTTGCTCATCTCTTCTTTACTTGTTTTGTCTTCTTCTCTATATTTTTCTAACAGTTTTTCTGGTCACTTCTGCGTCCCAAGAACGACCTGATTTGAGGTCGAGGATGTCATTGGCGTCATTGGGCGTTCCGAAGATGCCAGGTGGGATGGTTTGACACGCCGAAGAACGGGGAGTAACGAACATCGTCAGTTCTCGAGCTCAGGCAACCTGCGGTGGCTGCGTGGCATGGCCTTTCTGGTCTTTGAACCCAGGAGCACCGATGGCCTTTCTTGTGCCCCAACAAACATGCGATCTTGAAGGGAGTCAAACGGACATGTCAAAGATGTCAAGTTCTGAGGCAGGATCCTCGAGCATCCTTGAAATATGTTTTGGTTGGACATTATTGACAGGCGTCCGAAGCAACCTACCAAGATAGAACATATGAAGCCAGGACCGTCTGGACCGCAGACTTCCTGAGTCATCATACTTTCGATTTGTGCCACGTAGTTTCTCATGGATCAAGATTTCCATGTATACCTGCCAAGTGAAGAGCAAATGTGAAGAGACACTGGAATCTGCTGGCACACCCCTCTTGATCAACATACAGTAATATATACAGAATCCATCGGAGCCACTTAATGCCCACGATGTTAAAACACCCCTACTGCAGCATCCCATGCATGCAGTGAACATTTGATAACATTTGCCATTGCTATTGAGGGAACCTCACGCCACACACCATCCGCACGGGTGAACTTCCAACCCCTCATGGACGAACAACCAGAGTGGTACACCAAGAAGGATGTGGTGGAGAAGCAGTTGGCTCGTATGCGTGAAGAGCGAGACGCTTTGAAGAAGCAGGAGCTCGACTCAAGGGAACAACAGAAACTCATTGAAGAGGAAGCCTCTCAGCGCGAGACAGACATCTTGCAGAGCGCCAGTGCTGCAGAGGCTGCGCAGGTGGCCGAGACCTCGGCCCTGCGGGAGCGCATGGCGCAGGTCAAGGATCAGGCGGAGGATTTGATGTTGGACGCGGATGAACAAGAGCTCGCCTATGCTGAGGAGTGCCGGCATTTGCGTTTAGAGCGCTTGACGGCAGAGAAGGGTTTGCGTGAGGAGGCGAAGAAGCTCAAAGATCTCGCAAAGCAAATTGAAGAGGTGGAGGTTGAACAACTTGAAGCCTTGAAGAAGCAGGATGTTGAGTTGCAGAAAAGGCGCCAAGTCCTGCGGCAGCGGCGGCAGCAGCTGTTGGAGGAGACCGAAGCCAAAGCACTTGAGATGAAGTCGGAGTTGATGAAGGAGTTGGAAGCTGTTCACGAGGAATTGAAGAAGGCCAAGGTTGAAATCCATCGAGGGGTTCAAGAGGAGGTCCTTTTGCGACAGCAGGTGTTGAAAAGTGTGGATGACGATATTCACCAGATCGACCTCGCAGTAAACCAAGGACTCCAGGAAGCCAAGACTCGTGCAAGAGACCTGCAAGAGCGCTCGCAACAGATGATCCAGGAAGTTCAGTTGCGGGACTTTGCGCTGGAAGTGGAGTTGCGACAGCGTGTTTCCACTGCCGTGACCGTCCTGGACATGGCCAAGACGGTCAAAGACTCCGTGGCCACCCAGCATTCCGCCCACGAGCACCGCCGGCGACACACCGCGAAGGCCTTCGGTGATGTGTTTCCCCGAAGCACCCACTTCGACCTGGTGGGGCTGCAACGTGCGGCCAAGCCGCGCTTGGGGCCCTGAAAAAAAGACCTTTGAGATCCACATGCACATGTCATGCCTTGGTTTCTGGATGATTCTGGATGTTTCTGGCATTTTGGATGACTTAGACTTAGATATATTTGGATGTCAACTTTGTGAATTCCACTTGGCAATGTCCAGGACATGGGCCACTGCAATTTTCCTGCAAGCTGTCCAGCCCCTTCGTGGAGGAGCTCATGGCACAGGGTGGCCTGCTAAGCTCTCACGAAGCATATGGAGCTGCTAAAAATGTTTGAACTCAGCGTGTTGCGTTGAATTCTTTTGAACAGTGAAACACATTTCCAGCAAGCTTTGGTTTTGGATTCACATATTATATAGAAACGCGATTGACACGAGGCTCGGCAAACGCGTTGTGGATCTCCTGATGAGGGAATGGTGTTGAACTTTATGGTACCAGGGTCAACCATCACAAATGAGCATTCGACGCATTCGAGATGACTGGGCCAATTCGGTTTCGTAAGAGATGCGAGCTACTCATTGGGAGAGCTGTCACTGCTGTGTCCACTTGTCTTTATTTTGAGTGCAGGACACGACCGAGACGCTTTCTTGACCGGCGGCGGTCCCTCCATGGCCTTCAGCCCGGCAATGGAGAAGAAAGAAACCAACGGGCCACATTGGTTGTCCAACATGCTCACTTTGCTTGTTCTATATCGCCTGATGTTTTCACGATCATTGATTCTGTTAATATGCAAGAACATCTCCAATGACTTTGGAATAAGATTGGAACTGGGCCGAGATTCTTCTCCCTAGTTTCTTGTACAGCATCTGCATCGCATCCCTGCAGGTTGTCATAGATGTCAAAGGAGTTAGCTGTTCGCAGTAGACCGAACGCTGTGTCCCCGTCAGCTAGAGGACTCCAGCCAAATTTTTGACCTGACACTGTTTTTAGATGTTTTTAAAGTGCAGTGCATACACACAAAATCATTTAAATCCACAGATCTGCGCATGTTGGCAGCACATTTATTTTTGGCTTGCACACGCCGCAGGGATTTGAATCCGTTTGTTTTTCTTGTCCCGGCGGAACCGCGGGTGCGGCCGTTGGTGTGGTGCAAGATGCCCACGCTATTTCTGGCTGATATTTGTTGGCACTCACATCACTCACTGCGATCCACCTGGTTGCTATGGAAATCTGCACACAGAGAAGAGAGAGAGAGGCTCATCCCATTCTTTGTCCGTGAACCCCAGCTGAATGCTAACCTGGGCTGAGACTTGCAAACAAGCTTGCCGAGTTGGCCGGAGCAACTTTGAGATCCTGGACTGGCTGCACTATGGGCTAAATATATCTAGTATAATTATAAACAATATTTGTCCTACCCAGTACCCAAATCTGTTGGAATATCTCCAGCAGCGACAAGGGTTGCTTCTCAACTGACAAATCAGAAAGTGTCAACGTCATCGAATATACGTGAAGGCGCACAATCATCCGGGGTGCGGATGTTTTTTAGGACTTTTAACATGCCACTTTGCCCCCTACCTAATAGCAATGGCCTCCAACCTAATAACGATGTAGGTGCAGCAATTGATGAACCCTTTCAGTTGATGTGGCAGATTCCCTGCAGAATGTCACTGGCAGGCGGAACCCAGTGCGACAGCCCCGTGGACTGCGAGGCCCGCTGATGTCAATGGACCTCTTCGCCGGTGATGCCGGACACAGACTGATGTAGACTCTTGATGTAGCAAAACCCACCTGTTTGGATGCACTTGCGGGCGAGGTACGCGACCACACATACCCTTGTCATGTTGTATGACGATTATGACGGATGTACCCACCCGTTTGGATGGAACAACCTCTTCATATGCGGGGGTTTAGCGACTTCAGGAGGGTGGGAATGGCCGAGCTTTCCGACCTTTCTGGACATAGGGCCAGACGGCTTCTCTTCAAGTGCGCTTCTCTTCATGTTTCATTGGTCTTTTGCCAGACTCCGGATTCTTCTGATGTGTGCGAACAGGTGGATTTAGCCCAAGCGCAATCTTTTCAACACAAGTATTAACAGAACATGTATTAAAGATGTTGTGTACTGAATTCTGAATCTCTGAAGGCAGAACAGTGCTGCTGCCGTTTTTCCAGTTCAGGCTTTGTGAGAAGACGCTTAGCCAAATGAGGTTGTGTGGGAGTGTGACGAGAACTCTCGTTTGCCACGAAGCTCTTTTGTTTGACACAGGCGAAAGACCTTCTCCTCGACGGACCGGCCATCCGAGGCGAGGAAACTTATATAAGTGTAAATTCTCTATTCAACTTTGCTTTGCATAAGTCTGGAAAGTTGAAGTGTATGTTCGAAGGAAGGGCTTCTAAAACTTAGGCGTTCGTGGCAACCTGTGATCAAGAATCTCCAAGACCTAGAATAGTCAGTTGAATGGCTCTTGCAGGCAATGAGCTGATTTCAAAGATGGAGCAGTGAAGAACGTATGCAGAGGATGGCATTGACATTTACCAACACATGCTAGATCCCAATGACGTCATCAACCTGCTCAGAACGTGGGAACTTGACAGAATTGCCATCCTTTGACATCCAAGTTCGGTCAATGATTGGCACAGCCTTCGCAAACAGCGAAGTTGGTGCGATGGGTTGACACGTGACCCGTGCCATCGGTTTTAGTTACGAAAAAAGTACCAAAAGCATCCAAAAGCTGTGGAGAGTCCAGAGTTGCCATAGGGTGCTTTTTTTACTACATTGCCATCGATTAATCTTTCAATACATTTTTACTTGTATGAGTTGGTATGGCCGTGAATTTCACAAGGGATTTGATCCCGTTAGCAAAGGATTGGAAAACCATTGGCCTTCAGATTGGCTACCACAGAGAAGAGCAAGAAACACCAGTAGGATTGGTACGATTGAAACCCAGCAGCAACTCAGGAGGAAGTTATTTTTTGCGGCTTTTGCAGCTGTTTGCTCTTCGCAGAACGCCCAACATGGCAGAACCTTGCATGAGACCTGTCTCAGTGTGTTCACATCCTACCACTCATTGCTTCGCAACAGACTTATGACGTCAGACATCAGCATGCTTTAACGGCTTTGATGCCTGTCAGATCCAACCATTGAACTTGTGAGCACCTTGCTGCCAATCTAGCTCTTCGAAACCATGGAAGCCAGTCAGTTTGAGGCGCTCAAGGAGAGAGTGTGTGGATTTCACGAATGAAATTCGCAACTTCAAACAACGAAGATTTCAATCAAGTGTTCATCCTTTATTATTTATTGGTCAAATCTACTTCCCATTCGATGCCGCATGGCTTTTGAAGGAGAATCTATGGGACTTCATGAAGACAGAGACCCTGGGCCGGCACACAGATGCTTTTCTTTTGTTCTGGGAACAAGTCTGGCAGCAGGGCACGAAATTCGTGATCTTGACTTTCAACGACCGACTGGGCCTGTTCCGTGCAGTGAAACGCCGAATCTCAGAGCGGCCGGTTACGTTCGGCGGTGTCTTCGTCTTCGCTTCTCCGGTGGGCTGAGGATTTATCCCAATGAGCTGCGGCACATCAAGGAGGCGCAAAACGCGAAAAATCTGACGCAGAGTTTGCCGAGTCCTGCCGGATCCTTGTAGCAAGGTTCATGGAGTGACTAAGAGTTGCTGGATCCTTGTGCTAGCTGCTAGATGCTGCTAGTTACTACCTGGGAACACAGCTGTGGTAAGATTGAGCGGATACTCCAGCAAGAGGGTGTGGATTGAACAATGAATTGCAGTTGGCCAATAGTAAAGACATTGCCGCTGGATGTTTTGAACCGGAGGTAAAAGAGATCCGTTCTAAAGGGCCAAGCCATTGGAAGCAGCCGCAAATCATTTTTGAGCTTCGAGAGAAGGCGAAGGCGAGGGCCCTCCCCAGTTGCCTTTCACAGCTTCACTTCGGCCTGACAGCATAAGTTCGGGGTTTTGTTCCAAACCTAAATGTTCAAAAATGTTTGATAAGAATACCGGATGAAGGACAAGCTCTTTACAGCTCCCACAGCTCCCTCTCTGAGTCTTTGTGAATGAAGGATTGGAAGAGGAGCGGATCAACAAAGGATCTTGACTAGATTATAAACTAGATGTATCTAGATGTCTTGAACTTCGGTCGATCCTTTTCTGCTCGTCAGGCGAGGGGCCTTTGGTCGTGCCCTCAGTGTGGGGCTTTGGTTTTGGCTCCGTGCTCCAAACTCTGTGCGCGGTTCCGTAAACAAGTGCATCGCTACTAGGACCAAGTGCCTTACTAGTAGTAACAAGAAGCTACTAGTAGTAACACGTGCCTTACTACTCGTAACAATAAGAATTTAATTAGAATTGTAGTGGGTGTGCTCCCAACTCCATCGAGCGGACGATGCGATTCGGGGCTCGGCCGAAGATTCGGGCGGCGAAGGGTTTGGGGTCTTCGCCGCGCTCCGGGGGCGCTTCGCCGAGGAACCTGTTTTTGCCGGTGGATTCTGCTCAACTCGCTGGCCGTAAAGGTGGTGGTCTGACCAACCTGCAGCACCTCGGCATGGGATACAAGACATGGCAGACATGGTGTTTCGTAACTTGCAAGATTGCAAGATTGACATTTCTACGAAAGATACATATGACTATGACTCATATGACTATGACACAGGTCTGATGTACTGTAGTATGAGATGAACATGAGATGGACTCAAAAGCCGAAGTGTTATCATTGCCGCTGAAGTGCTGTACTTCCCTACACAAAATAACAATATGACAAGCATGGCTCCTTAAGCCTGAGGGTGGTTTCGTGGCCTCGTGAGTGCCGGCTTGGTATTGTTGTTATGTTTTGTTTGTGTCGTTTCCTTTTTTGGGGCAGCATAGTACGATTTTTTTGGCGTTCTGTGGCCTGGTTGGCTGTATTTTTGGGCCTACTTGCACTCGCCAGTTTTTCCTTTACCACCCTCAATATGTCCTGAGGTATGCGGATTGCGAGAACCTCGGAATGCGCACGTTGTGAAGTTGAGTTGTCGACGTGCTCGACCCATTCGACCTGTGGTGGTGTGAGAGAAGAGACAGATGACGACTTTAAGTTGTTGGAAATATATATATATATAGAAGCCATGTGGACATAGCATGCAACACACGCAAAAGAATTGAATAAGTATGAGGACATCCCAGAAAAAACAAAAAAACATCATGTTGAAGACGTACAGCACAACGCTCGACGTTGGGGGTCTCATGCACACATGCTTCAGGCTGTGAAATCATGGGCACTTCGAACCACGCTGAATTTGCTGCTGAGGCGAACGTGTAAGGGATAAACAGAAGGAAACGGTAGCGGAAACAGATCAAGTATTATGTTGTGCCTTCATGCTTCATCGGTCAGACTCAATCATGGAGCTTAGTTAGTCCCAAATGAATTCAACAAACTTGACATTGAAAAGGACATCACGGCCAGGCCACAGATGGCCACTCATGAGGAATTTGTGCAACGAAACGGCTGGAGAGTTGAGTGTGTCACTAAAGCGACTGTTGTAACTTACAACAGTGACATATAGCATTCAGATGAGCATGAATCAACACTGTCAGACCAGGCTTGCAATTGTGCCAGTCCTGACACTGGCAATATGGAGGCACTCTTAAAGCCAGCTCTTTTGCCTCTGAGTGTCAATTTTTGTCTAGATTCCATGTAGATCTTGATACAATAATGGCTGGGCATTCTCTTGAGGCACTATTGACATGCCGGTGTTTTCTATCAAATGAGACTGCAATAGAAAGGATCTGGACATGAGACCTCCGCGAATATCATCGAATATCAACGAAAGACCAGCACCATGTTCCCTGGCTCTGCCATCGCCGAAGTGACAACAGGTCTTAGCCAGATTTGGTACAGAGGAGCAGAAGAAGCTTTGGCTTGCGAGGATCTCGGCATTGCACAAACATTTGCCAAAGCATTGCATCAGGCTTGTTTTGGCGTTCATTTGTGTTTTTACTTTGGTCTGCCACATGTCTTTGCTTTTTCCACTCACCTTTAAGTTTAAGCCTTCAATTTATTACGACTGTTCCATCTGGTCCTCTTGTGATTTCACGAACCCAGAATCACAGCGCCAACCAAGGAGCCATTGCTGGATGCCAAAATCCGCTCCTGCTATGCTGCTGGCTCAACCGGTGGAGATTTCTATGTTCGGTTCGGTTCTGGTCGACAGAGCGTTTTTGCTCTGCCTGCTTTTGCGTGCTTCCGCGAGTAGCTTCGCACCAACGTTCATGCACTACAGCGATGGATCTCAACTTCTTAGGCGATGACTGAGCCAGCAGTCGCAAGTAGCGATGCCACCAACATCAGGAGATTGTCGCGCAATTCGAATGCGGTAACCTAGTACATATCTGAAGGACATTATTGCCGTCTCACTTAAGAATACTATCTGAAGGACATTTCTTTATGCTTTGCAGCTCAAAGCAGTTCGTAAGGATGCGGTTGGCACATGAGTCAGTCCTTCCTAAGAGTTAAGAGAAGGATATCTTCCAGCCATTGGCGGGTTCTTTTCTTTTCTTCCATCTGAAGCACATGTAAACTTCGCAAGTCTGAGTTTGGGCGAGTTCTGCACTGCCAGAGTTCCGAGCGAACTGCATGTTTTCAGGACTATGATCACGCGTGATGGTGACCACTGGGTGATCAATGGCGTTCTCCTGAGAACAAGTTCTACTCACACCCTGATAGTACAGTACGTATGTATCTTCTCAGTCATTTCGTTAAGGTGTGTCACACCAATGGTTGTTCCATGTTTTTTCTATACGATCTATTATTATGACTCGTTCGATGAGACATGCTCGAACAAACCATATCTCAGACAGTTGAACATCATTGAACCGTGTCTCAGGCCGAAAACATTGGATCACTGGAGCTGGGAGACTTGGCTTTTTCAGCTGACCGGCTGACCGCTTTCGTCCGACGCGTCCGACGAGCTGGGCGTTTTCAGGAAGAACTCCGATGCTTCTCATCTGATTCCGACCAGTTTCCCAGTTGCTGTGCCCAGCAGATCGGCCCTGCCCAAATTTCCTCGCTGCGAGGCTCGGTTTTCAGATGTCAGGGTGTTCACTGAGAGTCCAAGCAGTGTTTGGCGCACACTTCTTTGAGAGAACTTGTATGCGTCCGAGCAGTTCCCATCGTTTGTCGCCCTTCGTCTGAGGAATGTGGACTGCAAAATCATGATTCTCATGGGCAGGAGCCGCTGAATTGTGTGAATTACAAAAAGGGGGTAAGACTGGCTGCAAAGGACGCCCGGTGGATGCTCTTAAGGTTTTCGGCAACTCTTTTTTGGCTCCGCTAATAGCAAACTACATCAAACTACTGTCCTTCATCCATCAACATGCTGTTTCCATTTTGGCTATGTTTGAGTCTTGAAGTGGATGCTTAGTCCGGGAGGACAGGGCCAAAGGATGCTGCGACCTACCGTTCCCAATCTCAAATTTTGGTGCCCATGGTGTGGAGCTCAGCTTTCTCCCGCAAAAATCGGGCCTCTTCGCTTTTTGGAAGAGTCCTGTGTTGGTTGTTCCTGCACCTTCCACAAGTTCACGCCAGTTCAGTCCGTCTTGCCTCAGTGCATGAAAGGAACCTACATGCCACGACAACGATACCACTTGATCGTATACAACTTCAGACTACCGTGCCATTAGCTAGGTTTGGAATTTGGTATATAGACCCCCAACTACGGTAGATAGAAAAGTATATCCCCACTAAAAATGTAAGTTGGCAGAATATCAGTGGAGTGGGCAACCTGCGAATCAATGCATGATATATCCCATTCCTGCAGATCGTGCGTCCGACCAGACGCGCGAATCGTGCAAGCAATCAAAACGGCCATCAGATCCGCATCATGATCCAAATGTATCAGAATTCAGAAGTCTGCTTTGAGACCTCCCAAAGACTCCAACCGACACGACGCGAGAGGACACGACGCTGCGGTTCCGTGTCGCTGTCCAGGACACGCCTGGGATCACCTTGGTGCGGCCCATGGAGACTTTTGGGGACGATGATTGTCCCAAGGGCCACATGGAGATTCTCTTCGAGGTCAGATCAGTTCTCACCTGGTAAAGAGCACGGTTTCACGAACTCGCTCTCACCTTTTTTGCAGTCTGAGAGCAGTCTGAGGCATAATGAGATCAGAGAATGGTCACCAGTACTCCTAGAAGATGTGGCAGTTTGGAAGCTTTCAACCCTTCTGATACTACTTAGTTCTTCAAGTTTGAGAGTTTGTTCCAAGAACTTTGAGCCTCAGACTTCCTGAACCTATAGTGATTTACATGTACCAGGATGTTCGTGTGCCCCTGAGCAACATGATTTGGGGAGAGGCATGGAGGGGGCTGCGAATGACAGCAAGCAGCTTATTTGAACCAGACGTAGCGCTTCTTGTGCATTTGCTTTACTTCAAGGAATCACAGTGTATCACAAACTGCGTATTTGAGGTCCTCGACCGTGCCGCGCGATATTTTTTCTTCGCTGTGCTACTGGGTGTTCTGTCAAAGCTGGCAAGCTCGCTGCGCGGATTCTCTTGCGAATTCTCTTGATGCGTAGGCATGCTTAATTAGGCATGCCTAGGCTCTGAAGGATTTCCACCCATTCCGGTGCAACAGCATTACCCAAGTCCCACTAACGCTCAAAACAAATAATTAGAAACGATGCATTTTACGGTATTTACGGAGGTTGACTTTCTATCCTTCCTCTATCATCCTCTCTCTACCAGTGAATCACCGTACCTCGTGCCATTTCTTGGCCCGCGCGCTAAAGCCGCAGGGCCGCGGCTTTGAAATCGCCCAGCTGCGATTGGGCCCGGGCCGTCGGGACGCTCATCCCGCCGTGGCGAGCGCGTTTTTGCTTCGAGGTGAAGTCTCATTCAGGTGTTCCAAGCTCACGTTTCTTCAAGGAAGCTCCCCGGTGCCTCCGCTTGAGGGTGGGGGGGAGCTTCCTTGAAGAAGCACTCGCACTAATGATTTGGTTCAAATATATGATAAAGTCTATATAAGAGGTCTGAGAAGTCTCACCATCGCTCAACTCTGGTAGTTGCAATTCTGCATGCCCTAATTGTTGTCAAGTCAAGGAGACGTTGCAAGATTCATTATAAGATAAAATATGATAAAATATTTATGCTGCTTGAAATGCTACTTTTTCCCAGCCATCCTAAGGCATTCACCATTGTATGCGCATGATTGGGCAGGCACTTTCAATGCAACTGTCTTTGTTAGGACCTTCCAAGGGATCCCTTTCTTCCTTTTTGTTTCAGCTGTAGTGCTCGTTGTCATTTTAGAATTTGAATATTTTGCTTCTGTGCTTGGATGTAGGCGCTTTTAGATCCATCACCGCCCAATCTGCCCAATATTTTAGATCAGAATCATCACCTGCACTTTTGCGCCAGGCAGAGCGCGCCTTGAGCCACATGTGCCGTTGAAGCCTCAGAGGAGCATGAAATTTGGTCAACAGATGTGCACGGCATTTTTTTTCTGGGTGTCACCTCCCAGCCCCCACTTGCTGAAATATGGTGCAACCAAAAAATATGTATACAGAACTATCGAACACTCAGACTCACTATGGTTTGATTGTGTTTGATATTTCTGTCAATGTCCAGGCTTTTTTTCTTTCTCTGGTACGACATACTAATGATACCTCAGGAGTCAGTGAGGTCTGCACAAAGCCAGCCGTCATGTGACAGAACATGTTGAGACAAAATGTGGAATTCGTTTGGCCTCGACAAATACAGACCAAGCGAACCACCAACCATGCAGGTGACCAGAGAACCGCCGTCGATTCTTCAATCTTTGCTAGTCTAGGATGAAATCATAAGAAATCACACCAAAAAACCATACATGGCATGCATGGCTTGCCTTATTCCCCTATTTTGGGGATCAAGCGCCTTTGGCCAGCTTTAGAGTACCTGAGTGAAGCTTTCAGGTCGCGCAAGCTCTCGAAAAGCATTTGGACAACAGCTTTCAGAGATGGGCAGCGTGGTGAGAAACTTGGGATTTTCGGAGATGTGGAAGTGCACTGCCGGTAAAAAGCAATGTGCATGCAAAAACAGAGCAGGCATACGCAACAGAGAATAGTTTGGAGTTGAGAGGCAAAGATATGAAACCATAGGAAACCGTAGGCTCAAGACAATCAAAATGGTATTGGGAGCTCACTTGAAACTAGCTGAAATGCAAGCAACTATACATGCAGCACAAATGCATTTTGCAAGCAGGTTCATTGTTTTGTTGCTGGGAAAGCACAATCTATTGTGAATGGCTGTGGGCAAGCACAAACAATACAGGACACGGAGAATAGCAAAGCCGCGTCAAGTTTTATTTTATTTTACTTTTTTACAAAGGCATGCCTTAACAACAACTATTCACACCGCTTCGCGGTCGAAGCCGCCCGCACAGAGTACTGAGTAAAGGGAAAACAGACACACACACACACACATACAGACATAGATATCCATCCATGAAAACAGACATACATACCTGCAAACATACATCCAGACATACATGGGAAAAGTGTGTCATTAGCACCCTACTAGGTACCGGCTCGGCAGCAACCTGCGCTCGCGGAGCCGGGAACTAGCAACTTGTGCTCTCGGAGCCGGGAGGAAATGTTAACCGGGCTCAAGCTTGAAGAAGCGTTTCGCAATGGCCCTATCTACTCACCAGCCTTTTCACAGAGCGTTCTGTCCCGGTGCGTCTGTCTCGGTCTGTCAGTCTGTCTCGGTCGAGCAGGACACACGGACGAACGCACCTTTGTCTGTCTGTCTGTCTGTCGGCCGGCCGGCTGTCTGTCTGTCTGTGTAGTCTGTCTCGGTGTGTCTCGGTCGGTCTGTCTCGGTCTGTCTGTCTCGGTCTGTCTCGGTCTGTCTGA
>CAXAMN010027139.1:575374-585530 GCA_963970005.1 Durusdinium trenchii | reverse complement strand
TGTCTCGGTCTGTCTCGGTCTGTCTGACTCGGTCTGTCTCGGTCTGTTTGTCTGTCTCGGTCTCTCGGTCTGTCTGTCACGGTCGGGCAGGACACACAGACGAACCTACCCACGATGTCAATAATGCAGTGTTCCGCGGGGCGCGCGTGCGTCCGCGATGTCGATGAAGCTATACCCGATACCCCGCGGCTGGCGTAACCGGGGTCGTCAACCTTTGGTCCGAAGCCGCACCATCTCTTATCAATCTTCAAAAGCACTGCAAAGCACAGCAACTCCTGAGCTGGAAATGGACCCCCCCACCTAGCTCAACCCTCCAGATTTCTGACGGCTTGTACGATTTTTCTATGTTTTTCTCACCACTTTCTAGCAGAGCCTCAACAAGAGCGTGGGATGAGCAGTTGAGGTCCAGCAGATCGCCGAATGCCGCGCTGAGATTGACCAGGACCCTTTGAGTTGCAGCTCTTTTGCAACACCTCTGCCAACCGCATCCCACCGCATCTGTGCCAAGACCTGCATGTTGACCCGCCAGGCCCGTTTGTTGGTTCGTGAAGCTGCGGACAGGATGGACAGGTGCGCGGACACAAAAGAGAAGGTTACAATGGGTGATTGGTGTTGTATCGATGCATTTTGTTTGCAACATGTTCTGCCAGACATGATGCCATCCAAAAATACATGACCACTGATCACTACACCTCAGGCTTGGCAACACTGATCACTACACCCGAAAACTTCTGAGCCTTGTGAAGGCAGGGCCGTTCGACATAGCTCTTGGTTTTTGCACAAACGAGACATGATCTTGCAAAACGCCTCTGTTGAGGCTGTGGTGCCCAGCATGTCAGGGAAACCCAGCGGAGTGGCTTCGTTGACAGCCTTTTTTTCACAGTCCCAAGTTCCAACAATCGCCTATTAGGACCTGTTCTATATATGACTGTGGGTCAATACCTCGTAACCCTGGTTGACCGCTGAAAATGAGCAAATTCCTCTATGTATGTAAAAAGCATGTCAACCCACCAAGGTTTGGGGCTCCAGGTTTTGACCCAGACCCACAGCCATATTGGTGTGTCGTCTGGGCATGAACGAACGAGGGAGATGCTTTTGCCCGGCACTGTTCCTCAAGCAACGATGACAGAGGCACTTGCAATGCTGCAACTCTAATCAATTCAATCGACCTAAGGATCTTAGATTAATTTGGTTGGCCTTCACGGTTCTGGTATTTTTGGGTCACTTGCAGCAAGAGAAAAGGCTATGCTGACATATGTTGACCGTGGAATTTTGGATTCGCAAAAACGCTCCATGCTTAGGACTCAACGTGTGGTGGATCGTGCGATGCAGCTTCACGGCGGCCTTGGAGGTCTGAAAGATTCGTTCAATGGGACCGCGCCCTGAGAGACATTTGAGAAACGCCTGAGACAATGCCTCGAGCAAGAGACCGGAATTGATGACATCTTGTCCGTATGTACTTTTCATTGATTGTTTCCCTTCTCAAGATTGCGATTTGAACAAAAATACTGGTCAAGTGTCTAGCAGAGGTAGCGCTAGAATCTGCTTGTTTTTGATTTGGATCACGTGTCTGAGCAGTTTGTTGAACCCCGTGGAGCAGTTGGAGAGCATACCGTGGACAGCAAAGCATAGCCAGCACAGCCCAAGAAACACAATGGTGAAGGACGGCTGAAGCAGTTGCACCAAACATGAGTGTAGCAAACAGCAAGATTGAATCACGAGCAGACCGCGAGGCTCTCAAGACAGCTTCCTCCCTGCGGCCTTTGTCGGGTTTGTGCCCCAACTTGATGGTGTTGCGAGCCAAAGCTAGCATTTCATGTTGCAGCAGTCGGTGCAAGGTTCCAAGGACCGTTCAGCAACTTCAGCACACACTCTTATTGGACGATTCTTGAGGATGTTGTGGTTGGTATTAATGAAGTCTCACAAGCACACACACACAGACACAAGCAGTTTTTGACATTGTCTCTGGCCTCCCGAACTTGCAGCAGCACTGAAGGGGGGTGACAGAAGCAACAAACAGTCCAAATACGACAGAAGTGATGCGTTGCGCGCGTCATCCACTCTCCTCTCACTCGCCCTCGACGCCATCTCCTGTCTTCTATTTTTTGACGTTTTCTTGGCGTCAGCATGCGTTAGCTTGCGGGCTCTTCTGCTTCAACTCTCCTTTGGAATTGGGATGTTCTTGGCCTTTGAGTCTTTTCATGAGCATGCCTCAGACATTTGCACCTCGTTCCTCTTTGGGGTTATTCTGCACTTCCCCGCCGACATTGGCACTGGGTGGCTGCTTCGAATCTTCAACACGGCAAGACGGAGGACACCGCTGTGAGAACGCTGAGGTGCCGGAACCTGCGTTGGGCGGATGGCCCAGATGAGGCGCGGAGCTAGCTCGACGGCGACCAGGTATAAGACCAGGTGATGCTAGGTGCAAAATGGACACGCTATAGTGTCTAAGAGTGAATCCGCTCATTGAAGGCTATCAAAGGCTCTGATAATACTCTGATCGGCTAAAGGAGATCAATGACAAATGACTTGTCCGCCAACTGGTCCAAGATGGCCCAAGTCTCCCCTGAGTGCTTTTCCCTCCGAGCACCTGTGAGGTCCATTGGCGTACTGCAGGACGCTTGGAGCTGTCCTTTCAAAGGTGGGCAGCCAGGCTTCATCATTTGACACAGGGGCAGATTTATGTACTCTATGGACAGTGACATTGCTGATTCTCTTGCCTTGACCCTGCAAGTACTTGTATCATCCGCGCCATTCAGGTTTGTACCCATCACTGGTGCGGGTTGCTTTATGAGTTTCTTTTGGATCTACATGGGTTCCAGCGATTTGTCCTTGCCAGGAAGGAATCGCCTCTCTATCAGATTGAGCTGCATCTTGAACTAAAAGATTCTTAAGTTTGCGTTGTACTTTTTTTACTACTGTTTATTTTTTTAGAGTTTGGTTCCATCAAGTCCACTTGTTCTCCCTCGGTCCCGAGCCCCTAAGGTATCAGCATGACAAAACGGTTCCATTTCGCGCCAAACTCTGAGAAGACTTCGAGGTCTCCGAAGTGCAGGACTGGTCACACTTGGCATGTAGACGACAGACACATCTTGTAATTGAGGAGTTGTCCATGGGCAAACGAAGTGATTTGGGGCGCAGGGCGGATCCCGGCGGGTAGGGCGAACCCAGAGCCTGGTGGGGAGATCGAAAAGATCGAGCATCCTGTATGTTTTAGGTTTCTTGGTGATGCGAGTGATGCAAACGACACTAAATTGTGCATCATTAGCATCACGAAGTGCTCAGAAGAGTATTTATTTGACAGTTTATTGACTAGGGTGGGAGGTTGGGTAGAGGACAGAAGAGGGGAGACTGCGTAACAGGAAATGCAAGTAAGAAACGAGGTGACCCCACACCGACAGACCAGGTGTGTCCAGCCAGTTAGAGGGCAGAAGCGGCGAGACTGTGCAAGCTAGGTTCTCATACAGATAGCGCTCGCACAACTCAGGAGGATGTTTGCGGGCTTCATCTTTACAACTGCGTCTAAGCTCTAAGCACTCATAGAAACAGCGCTTTGCAACGTAGCAGGACATTACAAGTGCGCACTCATATAAGTTACACTGAGGTAAGCTCACTGTTTGTGAGTCCAGCAGTGCCCTTTTTTGGTGTGAAAACGGCTTTGAGCCAAGAGAAAAAAGGGCATCCCCGCCCGAATTTTGAATGTCCTGCTCAGTTCAACCTTGATCAAGGCCTTGTATATAAAGAGCCTATCATATCGACCCTCGATGCGAGACTTTGCGCCTCTCTGCCTCAGGTCAGTGCAATGTCGATCGCCCCCTCCCTTCTCAGGTAGATATACAAATGCGCCCTAACCGGGCCAGATCTCATGTATATACGTCATTATGGGCCTGCAAATGAGCAACAAAGATGGGGAGGGTCTCCCCCACTTTCTGATTCGGACATCCTCAGATGGCGCAAAAATGGCGCAGAAGTGCATACAAGAGTAGTAAGGGCGCTACTAGTAGCTCTTGGCATTAACTACTAGGAACAACGATGATACTAGTAACAAGGGCATCGCTACTAGGAGCAAAAAAATACCGACATGTGCTTCGCAGGAACTCAGCCAGGCCACAGAGATGCTGCGAGTGCTCAGTTGAGGAAAACCGTGGTGGAAGTTGTTTGTAAGTTCACTTGAAGACAGCGCACCCCCCTGATTTGCAGTGGTTCAATGCCAGCATGACAGCTTTCATAAGGCAGGTGACTGACGAACACGAACCAGGTATCGGGCCACCAGAGCCACGACTGTGCCATTTCTTTGCGGACATAGCGCGATGTTGCCATATGTTGCCATCTTGAAGTTCTGATATGCTGGGCAAAAGCCTGTCAAAGCGACAGTTGTCTTCGTTAAATGCTCAATGTGAAGCGTTAGCGACTGGAGTCGCGGAGTTGCAGTCAGAACGGCAAAGGCATTTGGTTTGGATCCAACGTGAAGCCTCTGAGGCTGCTTCATTGGAATCGCAATTAAGAGAACTGGAAAGCACGGAGAGTGCAGAGAGTGTGGCAGCTGCACCTGCACCCTCGCTGCCGAATGAAGGTGAAGAGAAAGAAAAACTATGTTTGCCCTTTTCTTCCGCTTTCGGACCGTTTAAACTCCTGTAGACGATTGAACATGCATCTTATTTTGACCGTTCGTTCTTTCAGACCTGAAGGTGAAGAGAAAGAACTGGAAAGATGGCGGGCCGAAGAGGCGACAGTTTCAGAAGAACTTCAAACTGAGAGCGAAGAGGCCCAAAAGCATGAGCAACTCTCAGGAGACTATTGATTCTTGTTTTTCTTGAATAGGCCGCTCCTTGTTAGTAAGTTAGGGGTATATAAGTGTGTAGTACGAAGGAAACTAGTAGACCGCAGAAGAGCTTCAACGAAACTCCCTCCGCCTGAGGGCGAAGGCCAGAGTTTCCTTGAAGAACTCCTCACATGATTGACTTGGTTCTTAGATGTTTTTCCTTTGGTCACTCGTACGAGGAATAACATTTGTTTAAACATTCTATGTTGTTCTTATTCTAGGCTTGACGCGTTTTGCGTTTTGTCACCCTTTTTTGGCAGGGCAACCGGTGCCGGTGCCATCGGAATACATATCATCACTAGCAATACCCATTTTGGTTGAAGGTCATTCAGGGAAAACACTTGGAACAGAACTGTAACAAAACGTATTTTTTCTTGACTCAAAGACTTTCCTCGAGGCAACAGATCTCTGAGAAAATGGTCCACAGGAGCAAGCTTGAAGCAGCTGTTGATTCGCAGCAGCGTTTGCTTGCCAAAGCCACACAGCGTTGCACTGCTGTGCAGAGCGAGAGAGATAGACTAAGAGAAGAAGAGATCGTTCACGAGCATGCGCTTGGCATGAAATTAGAGCAGCTGGAAGCCAAGAAATGCCGAGGTGCTGAGAGATCCAATTCGTACTGGGAGAGGGCTCCATTCTTGTCTACGGACTCAAACAGTTTTGAGAGGTACAAGGAGGAGTTACAATCTGAGCGCGAGGAACTCCAGCAGTTGGAAGCGGAGCTGTGTGCAGCCTTGGTAGCGAAACAGGCGGCAGAGCTCCATGCGCACTCTGAACGTCAGAAAGAAGAGAAGACTCAAAGAGAACGGCAGCAGAACTTGCAGAAGCTCACGAGGCTTCAAAGTACAAGTAGCAGTAGCAGCAAGCAGGATGTGGGCGTGAGATCCCAGCTTGAGGTCCGTCCGAAGGACAATATCGATCAACTCCGGAGAACACAGCAGCATCTCAGGCAAGAACTCCAAACACATCAGGATATGCTGGCGGAATTGCCCTTTGAAAGTATCCAAGGTCCCAGCGTGGAACAAATGAAGGAGATGTTGAAGGAAGATTTGGTGTTGATGAAGCGACTTCAGGCCAGGAAACGGGACTTGGAAGTTCACAGTGACCAGGAGAGACGCCTCGTGGCCTCGCTACAGCGCCAAGTCGCCAGGGCCGCCGACCAACCGAGCGCTGAGGTTGACTTGACGAAGGTTGCTCAAGACCCTGACAAAACGGAGTGACATCGGAGTAAGGTCGCGGTTTTGGGTGTCCAATCGGCTGACATCACGGACTAGATCGGGAAGTGACCCAAATCCGGTGAATTCCCACGGTCGGACTGACAAGGCTTTCGATTGGTCGCTCTAACATTTGCTGCCGACCGGAGTCAGCTCAGGGGGGACATGTTTGGAAAAGATGCAATGAAGAGACGCAAAGAACACATGCTTTATGCTGCATGCTTTAGTTCCATAAGGTGGAGGATTTTTCCTGGGTTTTTTGATTTCATGTTTACTTATGTTTACTTGGTGTTCTGTTGCTGTTTCACAGCCTTGCTTTAGGTAGGCAAGCAGTGGTAAGGCGCGAGAAACAATTAGGGAGGAGGATTTGGTAGCTGTGACAGACCGATTTTTTCCAAGTGGGCATTGCACAGACACCACGGCGTCTGGTCTTCTTTTCGGGGCTAAGGTCTACAAGGTGCCTCGAAAAGCATCCTACCCTACAATGAAGGGGGTCCAGCCACATTTTGGTTCCGCACTCGTCTTCGGATCAGACAAAGCGTAGGGGTTCGACGGAAACGTTTGGACTCAACGGAAAATGCCTGGAGGCCCGTGAATTGATATGAATCGATGCTGTTGCGACAACCATTTGCACATAAGCACTTCTTGAGTCGACCCATTCCAATATTGAGCCATACCTACTGTAATTACAAACGTAATAACGCAATAATATAACATAAGTACAATAAAATATAATATAACATAGCACAAAGTATATAATTGATTATGTATATATACACATGCGTCATGTACCGGAGCATAGACCCACATGCATCACACAGCACCTGAAGACACTTGTGATGTCTCATGGCGCCGTTGAAACTGAGCGCTTTTTGCACCTCTACATCTTCGATAAGGCGCCGCGTTGTTTGCCACCTTACCTCGACCTCGCCCGGCGAAGCGACGACTTTTTCGTCCGAGCCCTGCGGCGTGCGGCACTGCTCCCCTGGCGCGACGCGCGATTCTGGCGCCGGGCTGCGGACGCAGTGGCCGAGAGGGAGAAGATGGCTGGGCGCGACCTGGCACAGGCCGACCACGAAAGGAAGGAGGGGAGATGAGGGGAGAGATAAGAAAACAGACTTGCTTTTTTGGTCTAAAGAGAAAGGACACAAAAAAAAGTGTTCTTCTAAAACTCCATTTAACAATGACCCTAATGGGGCCTATTAAAAGGGCCCAAACGCCTTTTTCCTCTCCAAATTGAACAATCAAAACCACGCAAATGTGTGTTTTGTGCAAAGTGAAGCTCAGATTCGCGGTGGTTTGGTTCCAATCACATCCTGCATCTCATCATTTTTTGTTTTGAATCACTAGCCGTTTGGGGCATCACTCCCTATCACTCCGCAGGTTTGCTTGGCCTTCCGGAGAGTAGACTTCCCAAGCCGCATCCTCTCGCAGCATTGCCAAAGCTATGTCACTCGGACTCTTTCTCGTGCTCCACAAACGAGACTTGCATTGTTGTGGACGGGCGCAAGTTTTTGGGTTGGAGACATGCAGCGACCAAGATTTGCTGAAGTGCCATGCCAACTGTAAGATGATTTTCTATTCAGAACACACCAGCAGAATCTACAGAGCTGGAGCAAACCACCCAGCATTATTTATTCACTACTACGACTTTGTATATATATATAGGAAAAGGACATCGACTTTGGCTTGCAAGACTTTGAAAGAAACAACATGGTTGTCATGGTGTCTCTCTGGTAACAGATTGCAGCTTCACCTAGTGGTTCACACAAGAACCTAAGAGAGCTTGGCAGAACATTATAGCTGCAACCGGGTCAGCCCAAAAGCCTTGGTGAGTCGGAACTGTCCGATGAACAGAATCTTCCCCTGCGATCTGCTGTTTGTTTCCTGCTTCCTGTAACAACTGGTCAACTGTGATCACATTGGAACTATACCTGGGCTGTTTTCACAACATCAGGAAAACCGCAAGCGTTTTACCATGAACCGCCATCATTGGCAAAGCATACCGCCAAAAGCGCAAGCCGCTGGACCAAGTCGGTGGTCGCCTTGTGTCTCGTGTGCAGCGTTTCGGTCGTCGTTGTGTTCATCCGTTTGTTTTTCTTGACCCTCTACTTTACGTAAGCAGGCCCCTACTTAATTAAGGGAGTAAGCTACGAGCAATAGGAAGCTCCTACAGATAGACGCAGGATAGCGCTCGCACTAATGATGTGGTTCCTAGATCTTTGGGGACACTTAACGTGATCTACCAAAAACGTCCCGATATGAACATTGTTATCACCGTGCTCACCTGAACACCATTCCTACGTCATGACCACCTCAAAAGCTTCAATGATTTGTTGATCATCAAACTTTGCGACCCCAGATGGAAGAAAGGAAAGCTGTTCGAACAGCCCGAAAGCTGTTCAAAAGGACTTGCTTCGTGCCCGTTATTCCAAGGTGGCCGAAAATGCGCCGAGCTTCAACACATTTGAGTTTCTTGAAGCAATTTTGGTGAAGCTTTGAATGTTGTTCTCGGTGTTTTTTTTTTGTGGCGTCGTTGCCGTTTTCCGTTCCATGAAAGGCACCTGATAGATGGTAGAGTTTATTGATGTTTATTGACCCTTCTTGATAAGCTTCCTTGTGAAATGGGACCATTCAAGCAACCAGAGTTTCCAGCTGAACGCCTTTTCAATTGCACCACGCGGAGGTTCCAAGTGCAGAGGTAAGTAGTACCAGGCAAATCTGTCAGTTTTTGCTCCGCATCCCCAGCGAAGGGCGTGAGTGAGTGCTTTTTGTTTCAAGGCTTGCGGCGGTGCTGAGCTACTTCTCGTATGCTGGAGCTGGTTTGCCAGGCTGGTTTGCCAGGTTCCATTTTGGTTTGACAGTCAAGGTTCTTGAAGCATGTGCCATACTTTGTATAATTTCTCACATTTGCACTGGCTCAATAGCGTAAATGCTCATCAGTTGGTGGCCTTTCATAGATTGCTGACCAGGGTAGTCTGATTTGTAGTCTTTCCGCAGAATTGGCATGGAGTGCTGATCAGTGAGTGATTTGACGCAGAATCAGGCGCTGAACAGTTTGTCCAAAGCTTGGCAGACGAAGCAGTGTCAAGTTGGAGACAAAGGGAAGCGGTCCCTTGGTCAGCTTGGAAGATGCTTGGGCAGCGAACGAAAGTGGAAAAGGTTTGCTTTCTTTTGCGACCTCCAATGATCCCGAAATGACTTTGCGACTCTTCAACTCTTCCATCTTCCAGTGTTTTTTCGCCCGTCCTTGAAGGAGTTCACGACAGCCACACGTGTAAGAAAATATAAGCTTATACTTAAATGCAACTTATATATATACTGTATATAAACTGTATGATGGATTATAATGGGGCCCTTCCCGGTTTTACTTGGAATCCACTCCGAGCGCTTCGTTAAGGATGCTGGTCATCGCTTCTGCTGAAGCTGGTGTAGACCATCAACTCCTCTTCACCACAGCGGCGCCACATTTAGTGCGAAATGTCAAGTACATGAGTGGGCGAGATGCTGTGGATGTGTCCCTCGGGCATAGACAATCATTCCTCCTGCACCTGCACGAGAAAGCCCAATGGCCATAGAAAATCATTCCGCCTTAATGTGCTAAACCCTCCGGACTTGTGCGGCTTTGGTCGTTTGCCTTCACTCAGGCTTTTGGATGAGTCGGATGACAGTTTCGCACTCATGTTGGGCCATGTTGGGGTCAATGGCCACCCAAATCAATGTCCTTTGAGAACATCTATTTTTTCATCAATCTGCAAATGTTTGCAATCACCCTCAAGGTGCGGTGCCTTTGCAGAGTTCCGCTTCAAGTGACTTGACCATTCTCTCTGCCCAATGGGCTGGGTGTTGCTCGGGTTACCCCGAAGACATTCGGTGCCGTACGAGACTCCAATTCCAGAATTCGTCATCCTGTAGTCACGCATACAGCATGCTAAAACATGCTACAGCAGAGAGTGTTTGGACGTTGAGGTGATCATGAATCTTTCGATTTTGGTGCATGAGCATTCGCTTTTCACTTTTGCGCAGCCTAGATTGCTTCGTCCTCGTCCTCGTCCTCGTCCTCCTCGTCCTCGTCCTCGTCCTCCTCGTCGTCGTCCTCCTCGTCGTCGTCCTCCTCGTCGTC
>CAXAMN010027139.1:546530-575364 GCA_963970005.1 Durusdinium trenchii | reverse complement strand
TCGTCCTCCTCGTCGTCGTCCTCCTCGTCGTCGTCCTCCTCGTCGTCGTCCTCCTCGTGTCGTCGTCCTCCTCGTCGTCGTCCTCCTCGTCGTCGTCGTAGTAGTAGTAGTAGGCATCCTGGTGCATCCACCCATGTAGAGTAGAGCCCCAAATCCAGACATCGGAACACCTGGTCGAGTGGTGAAAGACCAGCAGCTGCATCCACCAAACCCTTCAGCTTGGAACAGATTGAACATGATTGAACACATTGAAAGAGGTTTACCATTTACCCCAACTTCTAGGATACGAGGCGGCCCATCCACACTTGCCGTAGGCGGGGAGTTTCCCTCCCATGGGCTCACAGTGCGTGCTAACACTCAGCTTGCTCGTCCCTCGAGTTTTCGAGCGATGTGACCAAGGCACCAAACCTTGCTCATGGAGCTGCAGCGTTTCTTGCCCTCAATGGGACTCTCTGATGCTGAGGTTGCCGCCTTGCAGGTTGGGCGGCATACAAAAATACATTTGCATCATCTTGCATTGAATTCGAAGAAACTGTGTTGCTAAGAAATTGCGCAAGCTGAATCTCCAACTATTTGTATTTGATCACTTCGTGACAACGTTTTACACAGTAATGACTTGCTTCACAATGATGTCCAATGCTGCTCAACTCACAAACTGCTGCTGCTCCTGCTGCTGCTGGATATGCTTGTCCATAGTTTAAGCATCACCAGCATCACGAGAGCACCCACGTGGGAAACATTTTCTGTTGGACGGATTTGCACCAGCAAACCTCGCAGCTTGCCAATTCTGTTAGGCGTCCTTCTTGCGCTTGGACTTTGAAGCCCCGCAGCTGCGGCGTTTGCAGCAGCTCAGAAGTTGAGCAACAGAGAAAAAGGGCTGATTCAGCATGGATGAACCTCATAAGTACAGTGGTTGCTTTATTGGTTGCTTCACGGGTTGTCAACCGGATCCACTTGGCGTTTTGAAATTACCTTGTTAAAGGGCACTCCTGTGTTGTGGGTAGCCGGGTCTCTTGATCCGGTCCCGACTGAGTCCCTTGCCTCGGTCACATCGAACATTGGTGTTTGGGGTCGAACGTGTTTTACTGGTCCTGGTAGTTGAATGTAGTTGAAGCAGCACTGCAAGTTTACTGCAATGTGAAGTGCATGTTTTGTACATGTTTTGTTGTTCTTGCACTGAGATGCTTGGCTGTGGCCGTGCAGATCACACACATTATAAATGGAGTTATATAACCTTCAATTCCATCTTCCACGCTACTGGGCTTGTGATCGCATGCAGGCATGAATCATCACTAGGACCCCACCTATATTTAATTACATCAAAGGCTGAATCAAAGGGAGCATCGATGAGAAAGTTCGGAGTTACCTCAAGTCGAAGAATGAGAGTCACGCGTGCCTTTTAGACACACGGGTGAAAATCCGCGCGCGCCTTTTCGTGGGAAGGAAAGATCAATGAGGGGCGGCATGAGGGCAGCTTCGTGGTGCAATGGAAGTGGATAACTTCAATACACTGTCAGGGCTGTGCAAGGGTGAAGCAGTTGGGGAACGACCTTGGAGGAATGATCATAGGCGCATGTCGAACAGAATCCGAGGATCAAGAACCCATTGCTGGAATGACATGATATGAAATTGTAATTCTGGAGAAAAGTATCTTAAACCGCCTAAAGAAAAAAATGACATAGTGGCACAGCCAAAGGGGCAAATTGGTCCAGAAGAGTAGGCACAGCATAGATGTCTAGAGTGCTCTTCTGCAGAAAGATCTTAGAAACGCATACTGTTACTGTACCATTAGAAGCAAACATGGAATGGCACCTTCCTGATGTTTGTGAAGGCCGGTCACATCACCGTTCACCACACCACTTGACCGCGCATTACAGAACAAACTATACCTGACCGCATCACTGCATTGCACTTCGCCTGCGCGACACTTGACCACATGATATCACATCAATCTGACTTCGCTTCACCGCATCAAAAGCCACCACACTTCACCGCGAGAGATGTCACCACATCACACACCACCCACAACCACGAGCCAAATGCGTCGTGCCGCTTCACCATCGCCGTTCCTGGCACCACACCAATGAGCAGCGATGTCAAATTTTGGCAAAATACCGTGGTCACTACATCGCCGCATCACCGTGTGCACTTCGCACCATGGTAGACACTACATGACACCTCCTTGCTCTTCTGCATGCTGCAATTCAGCACCATCAAAGATGCTCGTGCACCCCCAACTTTACATCTTCCACAGGCATCACTGGTGGCATCAAGAAACGCCTTGATCTCATGGCATCTAAACGCACTCACCCGGTCACACGAAAAGGCCGGAACTGACACTTCCGCCCTCGTTTTCCTTTTAGAATCTTCCGCCCAGCGGCTGTGCCGGAGCTTGCTTTTAACAGGGTTTCACTGAGTGCGGTGGCCTGCGACCGTTTCTTCTAGGTTTCCAGCGCAGCGCGTTTGCTTCAAAGAGGGAAAGAATCTTTCTCTTTCCGGATCCTTGTGGCCATGCCACCATGGCTTGTTGGTGTTCTTTTGGCTGCTCTGATGTGCTTTACCTCAAGCTGCTACTTTTTCCAGACGCTCGGATCAAATTGGACTCGTACGCGCTGTAGACGCCTCTGAGACATCAGCCCAAGTTGATGGTGTTTTTTTTTCCAAATAAAGGCAAGTTAAGTTGCACATGAACGAGATCGGCCATTGGCAAGTCTGTTGTTTGTGGCGCGAGGATCCCTGACGACATCCGCAAGAAGGAAAGCAACACCACGCTGGGTGTTTGGGGCCCGCCAGATGCTGAGTTCAATTGGTGCGAAGAGGACGAGTGATTGAGATCCTGGGCATTTTGTGAAGACAGTATCCGAGACAATTTGCAGGGTTTTTGGGTGAATCTGAAAATCTATTTTGGTACATTTCATGTAGTTTCTTGTCAGACAGGAACAAAAGGGCTGGGGGCTGAGGATAAAGGTGTTCGCGGAGGAAATTAGGGATTGTACGCAGTCAAGCCTCTTTCTTCTCCCCCAAATCCAAAACCTTGTGTAGCTGTTGGGCTTTGCGCATGACTGGGAACCCCCAATTTGATTGATTTGAGAGAGTAGTAGTGTCGTAGCATACGAGTTCACTGAATATCACTCATGTCACTGAATGCATGGTTTTAATAAGCTCAGTCAGCTGCAGGACTACCAGCTGTCAGAGTGGATTGCGGAACCTGTGAACACTGCCTCCTGCCTTCCCATGATCTTGCTGCCACTTCTATTCTTAGCAATGCACGAGGCCTATCAGCGAAGAACTATGTCTTGCTTGAACCGTGTCATTCACTTTGGTTTGTGTACCAAATCAAGGGGCTCCAAAAGCCATTTCAGAGGCTCTGTCACCTCATGTGATTTTCTTATCTTTGATTCGCTTGCCAGGCGACGGCAGATGTTTGTGTCATCGCTTGGATGGAAGTAGCAATTGCAATCGGCAGTATGCTTTTTCATGCCACCTTGCGGTGCCGTGGCCGCCCGTGTTGTACTTGTGGATGTCCACCGGTGGTCCGTCCGTGGAGGACGCCCGAAGTTACAGAAGTGAACTGAAGTTATTGCGACAGTGACAGGCATCCCAACATAATGCAAACATGAGTTGCCAAGCAAAAAAGGGTGGTATTGGGCTATAGCTTAGAATGATGACTGGTATGGAGCTGTCTGTCCTTTTCGTCCGCCAGTTCGAGGTATCCCATGCAGTTGGCAGACGAGCTCCCCATGCTCTGGTGCCTTGGTGGTGACAGACTTGCTGCACCACGCTGCACCACGCTGGGGTTGGGTGTTTTCGGTTCCCAGTTTCATGTTTACACCGTGAAGGGAAAACACCAAACCAGGAACTAAAAAACCCGGAGTCCGCAGACTCCCTTTCTGAGAAGAGGTTTTATGTTTCAAGGATTTTTCACCTTGAAGCGTTTGTGTGTTATTATCATGTCGGTACTGTAGCTTCTGGCCGTTTTCCCTATTCAGGTACGTTTCTGCAGTGGCGTGCAGCTGCTTGAAGCGTTTAAAAGCTGTTCATGCTTATCCATTGGCCTATGGCTGGGCAGCGGTTTTAAGCATCGTCATCATCGCCACCTGTCGCAGCTTTTGCCGGAACAGTCACCGACGGTCCATACCGACCCGTTGGCAAGCACGTCGAGTTGGAAGGGAAAGGAAAGAGAGATGGTGCTTGGGTCACTTGGGTCCCTTTAAGAAGGCACCCCCCTTACATGCGGTTCTTTATTAAAAGTGCCTTTACCACCATGTATATACAATCCTTTTTCATCTATAGTGTTCGGAGCCATCACATTGCAGTGGCTGAGCAGATTTGTCTCCGAGTTGCCGGAACACTCATTACTGAGGTGACTCAGCAGCATTCGCTGCTCCATGACTGTTTTCGTGGCATGATGACTGTTACTTTCTGCACCGGCTTGGTGGTGATAGGCGAGGCCCTGGCTCATGCAAGTACATACAAAGAAACACGTCATTACAAGTACAAGTAGACAGAGTAAACACAGTGAAGTGAGAACCTGAAATCAAGTGATGCGGGATATTTTGGACCCAAGCTGCTGCCTTCCTACAGCCCTGAAGCTCCCATTTAGCAAACTTAGACTTGCAAGAGTCACTCAATCCGTTGCCAACTATATAAGTACAGTGACAATGAGTTGAACAGCACCCGGACACATTTCATATCTATGTAATTGTTGAACAGACCCTTCACACCTCGCCAACTCAAGTTTGACACTATAAAGTTTGGTGCTCAAGTTTGACATTTTGTGTGCAATGCCTGCTCCATGCGGAAGACCATGTTGATGGTGCTCTACAGTCTACAATAAGTAATACTGTAATGATCTATAAGTAGACATATATATATATATATGTATATATATATAGTATACAGTATATTACTGTAACATTACCGACATTGATACGTGCGGTTGGATGCTTTTTTTGTCACTTGGATGACACACACACACACATATATATATATATGTACTGTACTATTTGTACATTGTACTGTTGGCACTTTTTGGCCATGGCTTCATAGATGATGCCACTGGTTCTCAGCAGCCTATCCCTTTGTCTCACTAGGCTGGGGATCATCGTCGATCTCGGTCCGCATCAAAAGCTGCCGCGATGACAAGGGCAAACGTGCAGCGAAAGCGGCAGCGCCCGAGAAGCATGGAAGAACTATTGAGTGCATCCTGATATGCTGTTTCTTCATTTCACATCAAACATCAGAAGGGGGACGTCAGGCAGGTACGCAATGAATTTCTCTCCCTCGTTGCCTCTTTCTTGTCTCTTGTGGGATTGACATCTTTGACATTCAGGAGAACATGATGCAAGCAGCTTTGCTCATGTTTGCAGTTTCGGTGGTGAGCTGGCTCCTGGACAACTACCACTGTGCGAGGCTCAAGAACCTGCCAGGTGGGTCCAAAAGCAGGGCAGGTGGGGTACGGCAGGTGCCTGGCGTACCGGCGGCGTCCTTTCACTGAACGAGCCTGTCCTAACTCGTCCGGAACGCGGTTTCTTCCTGCATCATTCGTCCGAACAAGTCCGAACGCTTCACCTGGTGAGCCTTCTTCTCGATCGGCCAAACACAAAACCGGCGACCCCTGTCCAGGTGGCCTTCCGTATCCACAGTTGCACACTTGGTGGCACATGTTCATCGCAGGGACCTTGCACTGCATCACGATGCTTCTGCACATGGATTCTCATCGGGACTCGTCTGGTCTGGACGTGCGCTTCGTGGCAGGTCTTCCTGTGATTGATACTTGATGGCACCAGTCATTGAGTCCCTGGTTTTGGATTGTTTGACGTTGAGACTCAGAGACCAAGATGCCAAAGGCAATCTTCATGAACCGAATCACGCACGATGTCAGGAGATGTGGCAAAGACATTCTGCAATTAAGCATTGCATCAAATGTGGAGAAACTTGTGCTTGTGACTCGTGACGTGAATTCCGAAAAGCACCAATGCAGTCAAAATGGCTGCTGCTAGCTAGGGTAAGTTGGTCTTTGATATTATCCTTCCTCTTGGCTCAAGCTTTGCGGACAAAAGAGAAAGTCACATGAGCACATATCATCAGCACAGTGTATATGTGTCAGACCTCTCTTGGCGGAGGAGGGTGAATTGGACCATCTACAAGCTGAGAAGCAACATGTACTATTCCAACTTGTGCAAAGGTTTGACATGCAACACGTTTATTATTCCACCTCCAAACAAGCGGTCAAACAGACTTTTCCTATCGAATCATGTGGACATGTTGCTGGTGGAGCCTCCAGTGCTGAGAGCTTAGAAAGATCCAAATCAAAACCATAAGCTCCTTAGGGTTTAAGATGCTCTAAGCATGCAAAGCTGACCCAACAAACTTTTGCAAAGCATGCGAAGCATTGCGAAGCTACATTCTTGCAATCTTCTCAACCTCCCAAACACAGACGTCACCTCTCAACTGAATTTGTCAAACTTGCATAAACTTGCTGGACAACAGGAGATGCTTGAGACAGCAGATTGACAAAGGATGCGTATACCCTTGTGGTTCAAAACTTGTTTCTAGTTGGAAGAGCTGCCTTGGCAGCAGTGCGTCTGCAGGGGTCCACAACAGACCAAGCTCAACTTTTCTCGGGGAGCAACAAGGTTGTCGTTCCAATTGCAGTGCTGAAGTGGCCTTTCTCCATTCTTTCAACGCAAGGGTTGACTCTGTGTTGTTTTTGACTAGAAACAACATGAAAAAACATCACCGTTGCTGGCTGCCCAGGATGCGGGTTTTGCGCACAGATGGATACCCGCGTAGGCCAGGACTCAGACAAATGGACAGGCACATGAGTTGTCCACTGAGATTCCATGTTTGTTCACTTTGGTTTGAGAACCTTCCACCCAGAAGCTGTTTCGGCTAAAGCTGGCGGAATGCCAGTGAAACAGAGGGTGAACGTCGTATGGTTCAAATGTACAGACCTTCGGACTCACGATCATGCAGCCTTGAAAGCTGCGCATGCCAGCAAGTTGCCCGTGCTGCACTTGTACGTGTTTGATCCATTTTGGCACGCAGGCAAGACTCGGCTTTGTGGCTTTCCAAAGACTGGTGCACTTCGGAACCGCTTTCAGCTAGAGGCTATCCAAGACTTGTCCCAGCGACTGGCATCCCACGGGCATGTTCTGAATATTCGATCAAAGATTAGCACCAAGGAATGCTTCGAAGAGTTATGTGAAGACTATTTCATCAATTCTGTTTTCGCCTTCCACGAGATTTGCAGTGAAGAACTTCGTGTGGAGCGTCAGGTACGCGAGGTGCTCCGAAAGCATGGGCAAGGGTCGCTGAGCCTGTTCTGGGGCTTTGAACTTTATCACCTTGATGACCTCACCTTTGACCCCAAGAGACCAAAAGGAGCATTCAACTCATATACGGCCTTCCGCAAACGCGTGGAAGAGGGATACTCGTTTGCTTGAGAGTTGTTGGTTTTTCCATTTCTGAGCTTTGGGTGCTTTTCCCTTTGCCCAAAGTTCTAGGTGTATTACATACTCACTGCATTAATTATGCTCCTTTTCCAGTCTTTTTCCACCTCTTCCCACCTTGCCAAGCTGGTTCTTTTCTTGGTTTGAGCGGGGGCAGCCGTCACAGGAAGCTACGTTCGAGCAAGCCAATTGGAGAACCCCCAGTTCCGCTCAAGTGAGCATGCGGTGCAATGGGAGCGGGGAGATCGCAGTGTGCCGAGTCTCCAGGACACAGTTCTGACAGTTCTATAAGAAAGTCCATGGTCAATTACAACAGCCTTATCATACAAATACTGTATTATCACGCACACGCACACGGTATTTTTGTATTACAAATACTGTAGAGAATATTCATACACACGCTTTTCTTCCGCTGCAAAGACTTAAGACACGTGCCGACTTGTTCGTTGGCCGGTTCGCTACTCGCTACTCGCTCCTCACCGGCAGGAACTGATGAGTGCCACCTATAGCTCTGAGCTGGATCCGGGAGACTTGAAAGACCCCCGTGCGGAGCTGAAATGGCGTGGTGGAGAGACTGCAGCCTTGCAACGAGTGCAGGAGTACTTGTGGGAGGAGGACTCTTTAGGCTTGGACTATGTAGGTGCAACCATGACGATGGATCCTGCCAAAAGCTGCATGCGGGATAAGGCCATGTCCAAGTTATCTCCTTGGTTGGCACATGGATGCCTTTCGCCACGCCTTCTCTACGAGGAGGTAAAGAGATATGAGCGTGAAAGGAGGAAGAACAAATCAACCTACTGGATCACCCATGAGTTGCTCGCATACACTCAGTATAGTTGCTACTAGTAGCGTCCGATCGCTCCGTTCGTAGCGATGCCAGGAGCCCCTAGTAGGATTCTTGTTCCGTTCGTAGAAACGGCCAGGAACCCCGTTCGTAGCGTCCGATCGCTCCTGGATCAGAAGAATTGGAGTACGTAGTTGGTCTCTTCTGTGATGAAATAAACAAAACGGTGATCGATTCGCCACACAAGGTTACTTTGGCGCGACTTCGTACGTTTTGGCAGCATCTACGCCGGAATGTCCATCTTTCGGATCGGAGGCCCACAGAACCTAAGACCAAACTGGTCTTGGTCATCGGATCGACAAAGGCTGAACACATGGATTCAGGGTGAAACTGGATTTCCCTTCATTGACTGCTTCATGCGTGAGCTCAAAACGACAGGCTACTGCAACCATATGGGACGGGAAACTGCTGGTTGGTTTCTCATTGCAGATCTGGGCCTGGATTGGAGAATGGCAGCGGAATGGTTTGAGTCTGTCCTGATCCTTGTAGAAAGTAAAGCATTAGTATGCATTAGTAAAGCTTTATAAGACTATTTTCTTGAAGAAACACGGCACATGGGCACCTGACAATTGCGAGGCTACTTCGCTAGCTCAGCATGTTAAACATATCAAAAGCACGTGCATGGAGTGAGGATAGACTATGAACCCACAGCGAACTGGTACAACTGGAGCTATCGCTGTTTGCCTGCAGCCCAGAAATCACCTGGTGAGCGCTTGGGGTCTTTGGAGATTCTGAAATGGGGCGCGCAGCATGATCCCGATGCGACCTACATCAAACGCCCCCCGGCGGTCTCAAGCTGCTCTTGGAAGGGCAGCTAAAAGAGCCTTTTGTGCGCCAGCGGGCCAACGGCCAACTAAAACAGCAGGCAAGTTTCAATGCTTCTCACATCTCTGGTGTTGGGAATGAGTTCATTATGCTCATGTGCGAGTTGTGAGATGTTGTGAGTGTGAGACCATCTATAGACTCTATAACTTGCTTTCCATGGACCCCTTTCCATGGTCAACTCGTGTCCCAGCTTACTCTGTAAGCCGCAGCCCTCCTGGGCGCTTACCAAAACGCCCGTGGGTAACGAGGTTGGCTTCCAGAGCTCTCCTCGTTGCCTGCAACGGTGGCGCGCGAACCCTGGCGCCTTGGCCTCCTGGAGGACGGCGACGGTGGAGAAGCGGAGACGCTGCGGGCCATGCCGACGGGGCAGTTCAGCGTCTCGAAGCAACCCTTGGAGGCCGGGCCCCTCCGTCACCCGACCCTGGAAGTTGGGGGGGGGTTGTTTTTTTGGTGGATTGCACATATTTTCAAGGGTTCAGAAACTCAGACGCGACAGTGGCAGAAGGTTTTGGGTGTACAAGGCTGCTCAGTTCCTCGGTTGGTGATGTGGGTGGGTAGGTGCTGTTTCATGCTGTTTCAAGCTTCCCGGAGTTGGCAAAACCTTTGTGGCACAGTACTGTAGTGCAGTAGTAACGCAGTAGGTGATGGATCTAAGGATTGTTGAAAACTCCTGTGAATTGTTTTCCACAAACTGAAGATTCGCAATCAGGCGCTGTTGGCCATGGGTTTTGATCAGAAGGATGCAGCGATTGCCTTGTATCGAACTTGGGAAGACCCAGATGCGGCTGCAGCACTGCTGCTTTCACAGAAAGAAGGATCCGAGGCCAAGGTGGATTCAGAAACTTGGAATCGGAATGCTACACAAATGATACATGAGATGTAGTTTGTTGGGAAGTTGCTAAATTCCAAACCCCAATTCAATAGTCAACAAGGGTAGAGCCAAACTCATGTCAGTTTATCCAAAGAGCCTTCATTTTTTGCCAAACACATATCGGATAAACATTGTTATATGACTATGAGACTATGATGTTCTATTTTTGTATATATATATAGGCTTTTCATCCAGCGCTCCGTTCCGATGGCTCAGGAAGATGAAGACCTGGCCCGTGCCGTCGCCCTCTCACTGGGGTCGCCAATTCAGATGGAAGGTGAGAAAGATGACAAGAAGGGCCAATTCAGATATGGCCTTGACTATCCCAAGCCAATGATTCAACCGGTTTCCCTGATGAATACTGAGGAAGCTGAAGCAGAAGCCCGTCAGCATCAGCTTCGGCGAGATGGGCAAATTGCGGCATCAAAGCGGCAGAAGCGGGACTCATCAGGAGAGTTTCAAAAGTCCCAATGGGAGCACGCTCGACGGGACTGGCCAGCTGAAACTCCAACAGGTGCCAAGCCTGGTAAGTGGAGGGAGCAAGGGACCAACAAAGCAGAAGGATACGGAGGAAGGAGCGAAACTGGAAGGAGCTGGAGAAATTCCAAGAATCACCAGGCTGAGGGAACCGAGGGAACTGCCCGCAGATGGGGTAGCAGAGCAATGGGTGGATGAACTGGAAGGGCAGTATCAACTGCATCATTCCGCACCGGACCCATTTCTCGCAGAAGCCGCAGTAGCTTGCGGCCTCGTTCGCAATCCAAGCCCTGCGGGACTGTGTCAAATCGTGCCAAATCTCAACTTTTGTTGTCTCTTTGCCCAAAACTTTTTGTAAAGTCTCACAGCGGCATCTCCTTCTCCGGCGGAAGCGCTTCCGCAAGGTTTTCAGGTGCCAGTTTTCCACGCGGAACGCCTACAGCCGTGTGCCGCGTGCAGAAATGCTTGCGAAAAAAATAAGTATCAAACCATTTAGGTTCGCTTTTCATATCTTTTCACCAGCAAAGACGCATGCAAATCCTGTACCCCTTTGAGGGAAAGCAGCAGCCTCACTATCAACTTTCTCGGGCCTGGCATGCTGATCTTGCAGGCTTCACACCTATCAGCCTTTGCAGCCCCGTTCAGGAGCACAGTCTTCAGGTCTTGGTAGGTCTTCCGTAGAGCCTGGTGCAGTGAGAGCTGGTCTTGAAGATGAAAACTGAGCCTTCAGTTGTATTTTGAGATGTTTTCCACAGTGCTAACATGGCTGGCCAGCTGAGTCTCTTGTTATGTTGGCTTGAGCACCCAGGATCACCCCCTTTGTTGACTTCAATTCAGACAAGGAAGATTTACTGTTTCACGGTCATCCTCGGATGATGTGCCAAGGCATTGGGGAGACCATGGGAGACCCCTGGAAGACCACCGGATTGGGAGACCCCTGCGTGAGGATCCCACAGAGCTGTTGCAGACGGCCGCTGTGCAGGTGGCCATGTCAAACGACCTCCATGCCGTGGAACTCCACAGCTGTCCTTTCCGGTAGCTTCTTGTTTCTAATAGCTTCTTGTTACTCGTACTACTAGTAAGGCACTTGTTACTAGAAGCGATGCACTTGTTCCTAGTAGCTTCTTGTATTTTCCGTGCTCTTTTTGGCATATGGGCCAGAGTCAAGGGACACACCTTTAGTTTCTGAACATTCCCAACACGCAGAACCGGAACCATCACTTTGAGAATCATGCCACATGTGAAGTATGTGGACTAAAAGCGATGCATAGTGCTGTGCAGGTGGCAGAAGCCTTGGCACGAGAATACTTTGGATGGCCACGGCTGAGAAGCTTCCAGTCATGGCCTCAGAGTGACCGATCATCACATGCAGAAGAAAGTTGCGTGTTGATACTAGGAAGGACCCAGAAATCAAGCAAGCTTTGTTAGCTTTGTTCTCATTTTGAGGATAGGCCGGCAGTCCGTTGATTCACGAAGCCCAGTTTGATGCCTGCTGACCAGCCAGACCTTTGAGTCTTGTGACTTATACTATGTACGAAAGTTCCAAGGCTGTGCCAAATGGAGTGCTTAGTGGAATTCTCTTAAAGCAACAAGACCTGGCCATGCCTCGTAAAGTCTGCGAAACAGACGACGATAAAACACACGTTTGCAACTTATAAACAGGAGAACTGGTGTTTCCAACCTAATTGCTTTCCGGCTGGACCTGGAATGCCCAGCTACCCGGCCGTGCATCTTCTTTTCCAGGCGTCGTGCACTGGAAGCCTGGGCGGCTGGCCGCCCTTCCTTTGTGTTGTCGGGCACTGGTAGTGGCACCTTGGTTTGGGAACACACAGTCTTGCAACCCGTAAGGGACCGTAAGGGCCTAGACAGCCGCTTCAGTCACTCAGTAGTGTCCTTGGTCAGAATGACCACTGATTGTATGGTTCGATTGCCAATTGATTCTTAGCTTTCCTAGATGAATGCACTTGGCTAGCTCTTCTTTAGCATGTCTTGACTGTCTTGACATGAGAGATGGTGAGAGTTCGATACTGTTTGTCAATGTTTGTCAGTATCGAAGTTGATTGCCCTTTGCTCCTCTTCGGGGGCCAAAGCATACACCATCGCTTTGCCAGCACCACCTTTTGTCAACCGTTGTCCTGATCGATGCGAAGCAACCAGGCTTGATGGACAAGTAGGCGATCCATGTACTGCAAACGCCTTCAAACCATGTACTGCACTTGCATCCTCTCTGAAACTTGCAATGCTTATGGGCCTATGGGTCTCTGGTCTTATTCAGAGCCGAGGCAAGAGTGGATGCTTCACTCTTCCGGCCTTGGTGGAGCGCCACTGGCACCAGAATCATGCGCCGAGTTCAGGTGGCTTTTCAAGTTTGACCGATGTTCAGGCATGTTCAGTGGCAGTGTGTGAACACACATGGTGTTCGCACCATGCACGCGGAAGTGGTTTGTGCCAAGAAAAGGCACCAACACACCGAGAGAAACAGGAACAAACTGCCCGACCTAAAGCCATCGGAAACTGAATTTGCAACGGAGTGATGTGGCGATGTCTAACAGAGGTTTAGAGACAAATTGTGTTAGGAAATCGTGCAGAGCCAAAGTGGCGACGGGTGGTTTGGGAGGCTTTGCGCCTGTGGCATTGGTGATCTCGCCCCTGGTCTCCTTGATGCACGACCAGGCGAGCGATGCGAAGGGTGAGCACTGCCGAACCAGTGTAAGTACACTGAGGGCGCTTATGGTGTGCCAAGTCCTGAGTTGGTCTGCGAATCAATGCCCGAAGTGTCAATTCCCTAGTAGTGTTAGTAGAGCTTCTGAGTTCCAGACATACTTGAAATATATTGAAATTGTTTTTTTTGTACTTCCCCAGATAGCGATGGCTATGGGGTTCTTACTTCAAATGTATAATGAGTATAATGAGTTGTTTGCGTGATGGTTTGGCTGTGTGTAATGTGGGATTCCCCGGGGCTGCTGATCCTGCAAGTCCTCGTTTCTTGATCACAGTTTGCTTCATTCATTCGCATCATGCTGAATCGCCCTATATCTACAGTCCAATAAACCGATAACCCAGCGCTTGCACCCCCAACTCCGAGCCTGTGCATCAGGTACAGCGTCTTCGGCAGCATGGCATTCCTGCAGTAGTTTGCTCCCCTCAGGGCGGCGAAGCAAGTTGGCCGCAGGCAGAAGATGCTGGGGAGATGAAGAGATGGGGGAGATGTTGATGAAGCTTTTCGACGACCTTAGCATCACCAATTTTTCATGAGGTCGGAGTCCAGACGGTCGCATTCACAAGTGATTGGTCAGGTCCCCCCATCCTACAGTTCTGGTGGGAAAGGACATCATTGCAAGACCTTTTAGCACTTGTAATCACAACTCTCCACAAATCTTTTCTCTTCGTTTTCTTTCGTATTTTCCTGCAAAACACACGTTGGTCAAGCTGCAGAGCCTTTGCCCTTGCAGGTGCTTGAATCAGTGAACCGCGGAGCTTTGATGGTCTTCATGTCCCCAGAGCGTGCGGTGAAAGAGGCATTTGCAGTGTTTGCACGTGAGGCTGCAGATCAATGACTTAGTGCTCTAATGCAAAAAAAGTTGAAAAACAGACTAGCCGACATTTTCGGCACGATATTCTGCGTTTTTGACTGCCAGAGCAAGTAACTTATGATAATGCTGATTGGAACCTCTACGACGCTTGCCGGTATGGTCATAATATGTCATCGTGCGAATGTTGTGTGCCATCTAGATCTTGCTGGCCACCGAAGCTGGGGCTGGAGGCCAAATTGCAGACCCTTCGACAGCTGCAGCGTGTCTCTTTGGTTGCCATAGATGAGGCTCTTCAGCTACCCGATCGACCTGTGCTGATTTGGGACAGGGACACAACCAGAAAGCAGTACCAGTACTGTAAAGAAAATATCATGAAACCTTGTGACCTTGTGGTGGCAAGGAGGGTAAGAAAGAAGGCGTTTCTACTAGCAGTAAGGGCAGTAAGGAGTCTCTCGCGTTTGCCTCTTTGAAGGCTAAATAGAGGACGGTCATGGACTCTAAGAGACTTTTGGCGCTGCTAGCCGAGCATGATGGAAGAACACCCTTTTTTGGTGCTTGTTTTAAAATGCAGGTGACTGGTGGTCAATCCATGTCAATGCAATTTTAGAGTTAATCGCTCTCAGCAGAACTGGGCAGCACTTGAGAAGTGGATCCAATTTGCTTCTGCTAGGCGCACTGCGTTTCGGAATGGGGTCATGACTTCCGTGCAGAGCCTGCCTGTTTGATGGCCAAACTTGTACATTTTGGAGCTTCGGTTTTAGATCAGATCGCCAATCAAGGTGCAAAGTGCAAATGTTGTGACAATTTGGCATGTACTGTAGCACATGCTAACACATAAGATATGTAAGTGGTGCCTCAGTTTTGGCATTTGCGCATTTTTTCCACGCATACTAGATAATTATCCTGGAAGTTATTCAGACTCTCAAAGCCGGATTTGCTGACATTTGCTGTTTCTTGTTCTGGCATGGGCACTAGCAGAAGAGCAAGCGCTAGCAGATAGCTACCTTGCTTCACGCATCTGTTCCCTATTTTTGCAGTTGCCACTGCTGGCAAATGCTAGCAAGCCTATTCAAACAAAGCAGTCCACATGTTGCCAAATTCAAGAGAGAACATGATCGCACATCTCAGCAGGCCAAACAGCAAAACGCAAGAGCAAGGAACTTGAAGGCACATACTTTCACTATGTGATCAGTGTAATATAGTGTAATCATACGTGATCCTGCACAGACTGCTGCTCCATGACGTTTCACTGGGCTGACGGCTTCCATCCCAAAGTGGCTGAAGCTGGCTGGTGGCCCTTCAGCGGCTGTGGCTGGCTTTTCGCTTCACCCAAGGAATGCCTGGAGGACGGTCCTCGGGCAAACCGCGGAATGTTTGCACATGTGACAACTGATGCATCTCAAAGTTCTCCAGGGAAAATCAATGAACATCATGTCAACAGATTATAAACGTGTGTATGTGTGTATATATTCTCATAATATACACGTACCTGTACCTTTTGGTGGTACCATGGTTGCTAAAGCCAAGAAGACTCCTGATCTATTTAAATAAGGATATCGGGCCAAGCACAGGGCCGATCGGGTAAGAGGCATGGTTTTGTTTGATTGTGTTCTTCTTTCTTCGGGAACTATGAGACGTTTTGGACATGTTTGAACATCGTTTTTTGGCAACACAGACATTGTGTAAGATGCCACCAGGACATTGTGAAAGATGCCAAAGATGCTGCACACTTCACCGCTCACATCGCTGGAATGATCCATACAAGATCTGCAAAAGCTTGGGCAGAGCAAAGTGCAAGTCGAAGTGCGGAGGCATTGGACCAAGCCCAGAATCTTCACCAAGCTTTCCAGCATACCTTTGTTACTTTATCATAGTACTTTATCATATTGGGATTGAAAGAAGAAAACGTATACTTTCTGGGTAGCAGTGTGTAGCACAGTGACTGGATTTTTCTCCGATGAAGTCCAGGAATGCTCTGAAGGAAGTCCGGCGAATTGAGACCTGGCAGAATTCGCTGGGACCGAGCAGTGCCCTCGCAGCCGTGGCGAGGTCACCGGAGCGGCCGCTGCGAGAGCCCGAGCGGTGCCCACGCGGATGCCGATGGCGAATGCACCAGTTGAACTTCCTGTAAGCGATGAAAAAGAAAGCCTTTTTTTTGGCAGAGAAGGGTCGGAACTGCATGACCTCCCAATGGATTCGCACGTTTGTAAATCATATCATATACCGGATTCCATTATCTGGCTTAGTTGAGGATGTGGCTCAACGGACAAAGAACCATAGACCCGCAGGTTCGAGTCCAGTGGCCTTGGATAAGACCATTATCACTTTTTGGACTCTTTGTAACGAGGAGGGCTCTGCAAGAAGCCCCGAAGCCGGACTGGACTATGACTGGCCCTTGCTTCTTCCAAAGTCTTCAAAGTGGTTTGAGGACCTTTCAGTCTTTTCCATTCCTTGACCTTCAACACATGGGGCAAAGCTTGGATGGACGGCCTTGGAGCTACCCCGAGTTCACACGGCAAAGGGCAAGGCAAATCTAACAAGAACTCAAGATCAATTTCACCCTTTTCATCCATTTTCCAAGACCTGCATTTATTACGCTCCAAAAAAACAGTTACCTTTTAAACCTCCTTCCCCTCCCTGGGGGTAAGGTTCGGGATGTCGAGTTTGTGATTAAGTTTCTTCCCGTAGGTCTGTGGGTGTTGTTTGCAAGTGCCAGGCCGAGTACAATCAGCTAAGCCTGGTCATAGCCGCTTTGGATGGCACCGGCCGTTCGGGAAGGACTCCACCAGTTCTCGCGTAGCTTGGCTCGACGTTTGATGGTGAGGGAATCCTCAAAATTCCCTAGAATTTCATAGAACTTGTTTGCAATAGAGCGAGAGAGAGAGAGAGAGAAAAAAAACACATCAAACAGAGAATAAAGGCACATTTGCATTGTATCCCCGATTTCCTGTATGAAATGGGGTGTCTCAAGTCCACTACGTTGAGGTTTTTAATATGTTGCCAAAAAAAGAGGTTGAGGCATATCTTTTTGTAGAGATGAGGATTTTGTAGCGCAAGGCCTTGATGCTGAGATATAGAGGATGGGTCCCTGCAATTTTGTAGTGCAGATTTGTCATTTCAAGATGATTATATCTGATGTTGGGTACGTCCATAATGTAGTGCAAATTTCTGCAGCCATTCTGGTGACGCAAAATCGGGTTCATACCATTTTGTCTGTAGTCAAACACATTGACAACATAGAGGCTGGGTCCCACCACTTTTGTAGTGCAGATTTCCTGTTTCTTATATGATACTATCTATGTTGGGTCCAAGCATTTTGTAGAGAAGCAGGGTTGGGTCCTTGCAAAATATATAGTACATGGAAATTTGTGATGTTGGGTCCCCAGTTCTGTTGTACTACAGAATGGGGGCCCCGACCCCACCACCCTAATTGGCAGGGGGATACATTTGCTGTGAGCTGGTTCAATTACATTGAACCTTTGTTCTCTTTGATCGGAAAAGCAGGTGCTGGTTCAGTCAAGCCAGTCCAAAGTATAATTTGGAGACCATTCAGTCTCATGCAATCAGGGTTTTGTCCTATTTTTGCCCTGACCAAACCATTGGCTTTGGCCGCTTGGTACCCCTTTGGTACCCCTCCAAGGCTCACTGCTACCTGCAAGAGTGAGGTGCGAGATGATGTCGTGAGGCTTGGGGTCATTTTTGAAGCGAATTTGAGGACTCAGAAAGCATGTGCAGATGGGAAGTCCAAAAGCCTTCAGTCAGATGTCCATTCGATATTCTAGGAAAAATTTAGGCAAGTTCGGGTGATCTGATCCAAGTGCTTTTGTCGAAGAATGAACCAGGTCTTTAGCCATCGCTCAATGGGCGCTCTTCACAGGTCTTTGGCGCTCAACGGTGCTGAACACATCATCGGTTCCATGAATCGACCGACGCTCGGCGGAGTCGATGGGATACGCGATGAATCGGGAAGAAAAAACAGCTGACTATGCCGAGCTGGCCGAAGAATTGAAGAATTGTCAGCTCAAGTCTCCAAAACTGTTGGCATTGACTATTCTTAGTCCAAATTCTGTAAGTATATACAAACCACCTGCGATTTAAGCCAAGACAGGGACAAAGATGCTTTGCAACACGCCTCTATGTGGATCCTTTATAAGGTTCTTGCTGTTTAAGTTGATTTGCCTGAGGCGGAAATCAGGCAGTTTGCCTGGTGATGTGTAGAACTTTAAAACTGTTTGCAAGGAACCTGCACTATTCTGTGGAGGAGCTGCAGAACGAGGACTGGAAGGAAGACACATGCCAGATGTTCAATACATGTTCAGATGCTCATCAAATGCTCATAAACGGTCGGGAGTTCTTTGACCCGGTCTGACCAGCTACAGACCATGCTTCCTGCTTTGTTACTAATAGCTTCTTGCTCCTAGTAGTAAGGCCAGGAGCCCCGTTCGTAGCGTCCGATCGCTCCGTTCGTAGCGATGCTAGGAGCCCCTAGTATATAGCTACTTTTCCTATCTTTTCCTCAAAAAGATACGGATTTGGGCTCAAGTGGCTGCCACAGTGGGTGTATCCAGTACGAGTTCGGCCTGAGGCCGGAATGCTTCGACGTGTGCGTGAGCTCTTCGCCGCGGAGGCGACAAACGGGTACAGGGTTTTGGACTGGACCGGTGGACATCCCAAACATATCGTTGACATGTTTTCTTTTGGTCCTTTCGCAGTGGACTTGTGTCTTTTTTGTTTGTTTTTCCTTGACTTTTGGACCGGAAAGGCAGGCATGGGACTGGTTGCGAAGGCCGAGCCGGCCGAGAAAAGTAGCATTAAAATGGGTTGATCCCAAAACGAGATGTTGATGCGGTTGCATGATTTCGACCTTTTCCTTTCAATTGTGTGTTGTTCAAAAATCTGTGTTCATTGGCTACGAAACGGGTCCCCATCCGATCCCAGTTCTTTTTTGCCAGCAGCTTCAAGTCTTTTCTGCTTCAAGTTTCGTAGAAGGTCACGTTCGAAGCTGTGGTCAAAACCTGGAAGTGTAGTGAACCGCCAAGTGGCCTTTGACCTGGTCGAGCTAGGGGCAGACAGAGGCAGCAGTGGCAGAGCGAAGGGCTAGGCTGGTGGGGTGTGCAGATGAGCAAGAAACTGAACCTGTCAATGTATTTCAGATCCACAATGTAAGCTCCAATGGATGATGCTTGTGTGGTTAGAAGGTATTTCAGGTATTTCTGTGAGCAGAGTTGGTTCAAAGAATGATACAAGAGACCGGCAAAAACTTACTCTCATTCCAAAAGTGAACCCCCTGCGGGAGTGTGGCGGCGTATTGCTAGTTTGGTCGTACTCTTACCCTCCTTGAGGGAGGTTAGTTGACTGACGGAAGACTCAGCATGACTCAGCTCCTCCTTTCTGTTTGGACAGCGCTCTGGGTCGCCGGGTCCCCTTTTCCTGCCTCGCCTGTTCAGGCCAGTGGACACCGCATCAGTGAGCCCATACTCACCCACGATCATTTACTGCATCAGGCTAAATGGGAGATTTGGGCAGGAAAACGAAGGAACGAATTAAAGTTCAAGTCTGTAAGCTGAGGTGCTCAAAGGAAACTTAGGTTCTTCTAAAAATCCAGGAACCAAATAACCAAATCATTAGCGCGAGCGCTTCTTCAAGGTCCTAGGTAGTAGCTTACAGCTAGTAGCTACCTCTCTCTCTCCTAGCGATTCCTAGCGGCCTATCCCCCCACGGGCTAAAAAGAAAGAGAAGAGAAGAAGGCGCTCAAAGGATCCCAGAGGACATGTGGATGAGCAGATAGCGTCCTTGCTCCTAGTAGCGATGCCATAAGCCCCTAGTAGCTTCTTGTTCCTAGTAGTAAGGCCAGGAGCTACTAGTAGCGTCCTTGCTCCTAGTAGAAATGCCCTTTGCTACTAGTCGCTTCTTGTTCCTAGGTGCTCAAAGGATCCCAAAGGACCTGTGGATGGGCAGATTGAAAGCGACACTTGTTGGTTCCCAACGTCGCAGGAAACGTGATGCAGATCACGTCGCGCAGCAGCTGCAGCGAGGCATGGGAGTTTCTTTCGTCGCGTGCGGTGGATGGTGATCGGCCGTGGAGGCTGAGCGGCATCACCCAAACGTGGCAAATCTGCACTTTGCAGGGAACAATTTTGATTTGGCCGAGACTCTTCTTGGCTTTGCAGCTTGACACTGCCCAAACTTGCAAGACTGCAAGACACCAAACCGCTCAAAGGCTTTGGCAAAGGTTTTTTGGCAGGTACTAGTATGCCTGAAAGATGTTTCTTACTGGGTATACAAGGCCTTTTGCCCTTGCGCTTTGCTTGTGCTCATGGTGCCGCCTTTGCGGGCCGCTTCTGCCACTTGTCTCAGCCAAGTCCTGGGGCGATGTGGCGATGCGGGCCTTCGTTGGAGGGAACCCCCCTGGCGCTTGCGTCCGAACTTGGACTTCTCCCACAAGCCCACCGTAGAAGCTCCGATTACCTGGGTGCGGTGTGTAGTAAAATTGGGAGACCTCCCAAACACCTCCTGGAAGAAGAGAAATAGACCAAAATCCATTGGGCAACGGGCCCCCCCTATAAAAATACACACCCACCTGTGCCAAAACGGTCATTTGCATTGAGACCCGGAGTCTACCCATCTCATGGTGGCCGACCTTAGAGCCTTAGGTCTTCTTGCTTTTCGGCTGTGCTGAGGCCGTGCGTGTTTTCTTTTTTTGAAGAAAGCGAAGTGTTTCAGCTATGGCTATGGGCTATGGGTAACGAGTTCTTGTTTCAACACATTCTTGCAAGACCAGATCATTCCATTGGGAGGCCAGCTTTGGTGATGAGTTGTTCGAGAACGCCTTGGTCTATGCCAATCGCAGCTTGCATGGCAACTTTGTCCGGCAGATGGTGAATGGCACATTGTCCGAAGTTGCGTTCAACTACTATTTGCTCCTTGGCCCAACTTGGCAAGCTAGGCGTGCATGATTCAATACACACGCTTGCGCGTGAACGACTATTTGGGCTTGCGTGTTCTTTGTTGGCTGCATCATCATGCAGGTTCTTTCGGTACGTGACGCAAGAAAACTCCAGGGCAACCAGTGTCCGGACCGGTTCTCACATGGAAGATTGGAAGGGGCTTCGTGCCGTGACCAAGGCATCAAGACAATCTCTATCTCAGCAAATATGCGCGGGCCTTTGGTGTGATGGGTGCCAAAGCCGACCGAACTGACGAGCTGGCATGGCTACTGAACAAATCAGACACTTGAAAAGCAAATCTCATAGCCAGCACGTCATAGCACAATCAAATATGACAAATTAGTCCAAGAATCCAAGAAGACGATAGCCATTGAACACATAATGCGTTTGTTCTTGCTTGTTGCCATGATCAATTTTGGAAGTGGCAAAACTTTAGTTATATAATATATATATATGTACCCTAGGACTCCAAGGGCCTTCTTAGAAGGTGTTTGGGGTTGGTTTAGAGGATCCAAATACCTTCTAAGGAGGTACTTTTCTAAGGAGGTACTTGGAGCCCTAGGGATATATTTATACTTATTTTTGCAAAAGCCGCCTCAACCCTGATAACTCTGACAAAAGGCTACATGACATCAACCCAACCAACACTTCAATTGGCCCCAACAGTGTTGCACCAAGTTGCACGCTTGTAGTATGGCAAGATTTTGTGATTAGACCAGGTACAGCTTTGCCTTTCAGGTAGGTTTTCTTCATGAGCATGGGCGAGATGCCAACAATGCATTGGACGGAAAGACCTTCGATGATGAGGCATCAGAAACTTGACGAAAAATGCAGAGACCTGTGCGGAACTCCTCCGTAAACTGGCGTTTCTTTGTCAGTAAATATCACCAGGGTGTAGAAATGACTGTAGTCATTGATTGGTTTGTTCGGGGCCGCCCCATTGCCACATCTAGTACATGCTGGCAGCAAAGCTCACAAAAACTGCGATTTGCTGACTGTTGTTACGCAAAAAGCACCAAGTGATACTACTTCTCTATATCTCCATCCCTTGTGTGTGTCAACCTGTGAAGGTTTTGTGACAAGATCTAGGCCAGTGTCATATCCATGACCAGTCTTCAAGGAACAGCAAACAAGCCCTGGATTCCAGGCTTTGGAGCTGAGGCCACGACTGTTGCTTACACATCTTTCCTACTGGAAGCTGCCTGGAGTGAAGAGATGCTTTTGGCCTATTCGGCTGTGCTACCATGTCAAAGACTCTACGACTGGCTTTTCTCGACCATTGCCAGAACTGAGCATATCTCTGATGAGAATCCATACAAAAAGTTCATCATGCAGTATCTGGCTTGCACTATTGAAGCTATATTATGGAATTGCAAATAGCTGCGACAGTTTTTCAGTCGTTGACTCAGCTAACACTGCATATGGGTTCTACGAGCGTTTCAATCCAATTGACGTGAGGCAAGAGGGTTGTGGCAAAGTGACTATCTATCATCATTTGTCTTCCACCATTAACATCAGCCGGAAGTACTGTTTTGGAAAGCAAAAAAGAGGCTGCCGAAGAAGCCAACCAGATTACAGTAGAGACTGGCAGATGCGCACACAGGCTTCCAGTCTTTTGGAGATGTGATGAGTTGCTCAGCCAAGGTATGCTGATCCTTTAGTGCACAGAGACACCTTGAAAATGGAAAGCTTCCTTGAGTACCTCGGTCCGCAATGTCACTGGAAAGCATCATAGACGCAACAATACTGGCTACCTTGCTTGGCAGGAGAGTGAGTCAACAGAGGGAAACCTGATTTGAGTCTTTCATTCACTTCGATTGTGGGGAGCTGTTTTGTCTCCAAGTCGCAGCCGTGGGTCGTGCGAAGCAGAACCGGAAAATCGACCTCCGTCCTGTTCGACCTCCGTCCTGTTTGGGCAAGCCAAGATGATCTAAACACATGCAGCAAATTCCACTGTCGCATTTTGAACGGTGGACCTCTTGTGTAATGCAAACTTTGAAAGGCTAATGTACATTGATGTTTTGAAAGGCTAATGTTCAAAAGCGGGGGGGGCCTCCAGCAAATATTAATCGTGTGAAAGGCAAGAATGCACAGAATATCAATGTACATTAGTCAACACTCAACACACTTCTGGTTGCTTCGGGTGCTGGTTGCAATCACGACGCGATCCCAGGCGGTATGCTTCCAGCACGAGAGAGGAGTTGCGCCAAAGGGCTCAGGCGCATTATAATACGGCGATGAAGTGACCTGGCATTGTGGTCAAGCTGAAATGAAGATTCAAAAGAAGAGAAGAACTCTTTAATAATAAGGGCCCGTGGAATTGGGCCTTATTAATGGAGCCCTTACTCACCTTCCTTTTTCATGCTTATGTTGTTTCCCGCATAAAAATATCTACGAACCGAATCATTAGTGCGAGCGCCTCTTCAAGGAAGCTCCCCCGCCGCCTTTAGGGCGGCGAGAGCTTCCTTGAAGCTATCCTGCGTCCTGGGTAGCAGCTCAAGTAGCTAGTAACTAGTAGCTACCTAGCTTCTACATGCTTCTACTAGCCTAGTCTCTACGGCCTAACCACCCCGGGCCAAAAAAAACAACCAAAGAACAGAACATGTCAGGTATGAGGCCCAATTCTTTGATCAAGCCCTGGAGCTTTGCAAGTCCAACCCTTGCGCTGCAGAACGGATGCTCCGAGCGGATGCTCCGAGACCAGCTCGTTTAGTAGAAGCCACAGGAACTGTGCCTTTGGATGCGAGAAGACTGTTGCAAGTCAGTTTGGAATGGTGCACAGCACAAATACGAATGGGGTAGGGAGGGTAGAGGGTAGGCAAACTATTCAAGAAGCTGGAGCTTTTGTTTGCAGACCCCATTCCAGCAAAACTGTTCACTGAGATCTTCTTTTAAACAGTTTCTAGCCCCATTGAGCTGGCCTAGGTCAAGCCGCTGGGTCAAGAGCTGAACCTTGGGTTCCTTGTCGGTTCTTGGAGGACATGTTGTGCCATGCAGGGAGGAAGACATGGCCAACAAGTGTAACAGGAGGTGCCCGACCACACGGCTGATAAGCAGCACTTTGCAAGCAAAGCACCACATGCATCCCTGCCCATCCTGCCTTGACCGAGGTTGGGTGTGGCATTCCTGGTCAGCGTGCCTTTTTTGTTTTCTGCGCTGCTCCAAGCATCGTGGCAGAGAGCAATTCCCCATTCCTGTCCAGATTGGCTCCTGGTGTGGTTTGTTTTGTTGGTGAGTCAGGTCGGAAGCTCCTGTCGCAGTGATAGGGGCAAACCACGATGTCGCGTCTTCCAGTTGTTACTCCACCTTGTTACTGGAAGCTTCTTGTTACTAATAGCCATGCCCTTGTTACCAGTAGTGATGCACTTGCTCCACCGCTGTTTGACCGCTCAACAAGTTGACATGACAAACGACCAAAACGGTCACCAAAATGGTCATGACCTGAAATGGTCATGACCGCTTCTTCCGAGGTCAGATCCCGATGGGGGCGCTCCAGCAGTGAGCGCTTGCTTGGAGGTTTCTGACGCGAGCAGCTGCACGATCGCACAGAGGAGCTCGCGACGGCATTTGCGGCGACTCCAGTCGGGGAGCGTACCTTTCTTGGCTGTTCCAGCAATTAAGTTCAATCGTGTTTTCCTGTTTTAAATTCTATAACATTATGTTTGTTATGCATATCGAATATTTATGAACGGCTATGACTGCATCGCTCTGAGGTGCTTTGATTTACTGGTGCTCACTGGTCTTGCACAGGTGACATCACAATCTTGCGCACGAGGTGGCAAAACCCTCAACTTGATGCGGCCGTGAGGAAAACAGATCGCTGCAGCTGCTGCCACGTTCCCGGTTGTGCTGGGTACAGAGTCAGCCACTAGCGCCACTAGTCTTTCTTGGCAAGTTAATCAAGCACATCGGAAAGTATATTGCAAAGTTGTCCACAGGAATGTGGAGCGTGTGCAAGGTGTTCTTGTCTGGTGTATCCTTGCGGTCCATACTGGAAAAGAGGCTGAGTATTTGTGTTCAATTATATGAGCAACGGCTTTTATTTGCGGTAGTCAAGATAAGTGGAAGGGGCGTTCCTTTTCTATAGCCCAACGTCAGATTTAGTTAGCGAAACGAGGTAGGAACACCCCGAGAACGAGATTGGCATCAATTGCGCCATTTGTTTGAAATGGTTTAGTTAATGAAATGTTTAGCTGGTGAAACGAGGTAGGAACACCTCTCGAGAACGAGATGGGTACTGTATACATTGCACAAAACAGATACAGGAATGGAGAACGACATTACACCCCAAAAACGATGCGAGATTGGAGAACGAGGTAAGGAAGGCCCATGTGATAACTCAACGGGAATATTTTCCATCCCTCATATAAGGATTTGCTAATGTTCGTTGTTGATGTATGGCAACAAGCTACAAGTGCTCCCCAAAATATCGAAAGCATTGTTTAGCGAACGAAGTGAGGAATAAGGGGGGTGCGGGGGGCGGGCAGAGGTTCATAATATTGGGCCGGCCAGATAGTGTGGGCAAAAAGGATTGCAAAGAGTGTCAAATAATTTCAACTCAGTGATGTCGACGATGCATAAGTTTAATGCATTGCATTACTTGCATTTTTAGTATACTTGTAGGCAGGTCGATTGGCTAGCTCAGAGAGATACCGAGACAGAGAGATAGGGATAAAAGGATGTCTCTATCGAGAGATTGTTAGGTAGATCAGTGTAGAGTGTAGATGGTCAATGGATGCCTAGTTGGATGAGTGGGTGGGTTGCTTGCCCTGGCTTTCGTCTCCTCCCTTCTTCATGTCTTTTCTCTTTGTGGTACTAGACAGCTTCTTGTTCCTAATAGCGATGGCCTCCAACCTAATAGCGATGGCCTCCACCTAGTAGCTTCTTGTTCCTAATAGTGATGGCCTCCAACCTAATAGCGATGGCCTCCACCTATAGCTTCTTGTTCTAAATAGCGAGGGCCTCCAACCTACTTGCGATGGCCTCCACCTAATAGCGTCCTTGTTGCTAGTAGCCGGTGTGCGGGCAGTCTTGGGAATGCTGAAGCCCTGTCTTTACTCCACAGGCATTTTGAGAATTAGTATCTCGTGCCGTTGATGTTCCATCAAAGCTTGCTTCAGGAGTCCAGCTGTCTAGAGCCTAAAAATGCCCCACAAGATGCCTAAAGTCCACAAGAATCTTTCAGATCCAGGCGGCGTTTCTGCTGCTGTTTTTCATTCTGAGAAGCCACCAGCAGAGCGTTGGGCCATACAGGCGCGCTGGACAGTTTCGTTTCTTCTTGGTGGTTGAAGGATGTGGGATCTTTCGCTTGTTTTCTTGTGTTGTATCAGTTGTATCATATTGGATCAATGACCAGCCGTGAGTCAACTGGCAGCAGCATGGATTTATGAGCCAACTGCTGCCAGGATGCCTTCAATCAGAACAAGATTCAGGCCTTGAGCGACCTCTTCAATGACACAAATGGTGATTAACATATATATAATATATACATATTTGGGCTTGTCTTTCTTTAAGGTGTCCAGTTTATGTAGGACTGGGATGTTCGACTTAGGCGAAGCATACCCCAAAGCATACCCTGAAGCATACCCTCTGGAAATGCTACTACTTTAGTCTTCACACTGCGCGAAGCATACCCCGAAGCATACCCCCGAAGCATACCTCCGAAGCATACCCCATAGTCAAACATCTCGGCCCGGGAACCTTAAAAAAATACAGACCCATTTGGAGCTTTTGCCCAGAGGATGATAAAGCAGAATGCGCGTGGCATACTCCACCTGTTGATCAGCTACGCACATCGGAGGCAGTAGCGGCCACCGTCGCCTTCGGCATGGGCATTGACAAGCCAGATGTTCGTGGGAGCCCCAAGTCGCGGTCCTTGTGTTTTTTGTTTGGTTTTTGAACCGTCAGTAGCATCAAAAGCTACTTCAGCGTCCAAACATGAGCTCGCAAAAGGACGGAACACATGCACCGTGTCGGCAGCGTTGGCACGGTGGAACTCGCATCGCTCCATGTCCAGCTGTTTGCAGGTCGGGTGGTACACTACTTTATGCCCAACAGCCTTGAAGCTTACATGCAGGACATTAGAGATTCAACACTATGACATTCAGGTTGGTTCACTCTAGTGGAGGATGTTGAGAGCGGTTAGAAAGAGATTGAACGAGTCACGATCCCCATCAACATCTTTGATTTTTTTTGGTGCAGCCTTGAAGAGTCTTTCAACGCATGCCAACCAGTGTTTTGCATCGACAGGAGTCTGGACGAGCAGGCCGGGATGGAAAGCCAGGCTCTTGCATTTTGCTGTACACCAAGGCCAGGAGACAGCTACTGTACAACTCTTTCAGGCTGTTCTGCCTGCCCAGAACTTGTGTTCACTTGAAACGCGTGCATGAGTTGAACCCCCTACATGGGCTGGAAGAAAATCCATTCTACGCGGACTCCGGCAACTACTGGCAGCACTCTTTTTTAACAATGACAGGTTTCAGAAAGCGAGGTATGAAAGCTGCTCGAATTGTGGCTTAGAAGCAAAAGCGTGAAGAAGTGAACAAACCAACACCTGCAGGTCCGTTTTCGTCGGAGAAAATCCACAACACTCGTCCGTTTTCGTCCGCCTTTCAGCCTCCGTGCCAGACAGACCGACGCAACCGCGAGCAGGTGGGGTTGGAGTTGGGGATGCAATTCTGGTCAAACTGTGAGAGCTTCGGCTTGACTTCTCTTGACTTGAAGCAATGACATGATACGTTGCAAGTGCGATTTGACTACCAACTTGTCGCTTAGGAAGGAACTGCAGCATTGTATGACTGCAGATGTGCGGTTCCAACCGTGGTAAACCGGCAATCCACATGGGTTCAGCTTGTAGTCATCACTGTGTACCAGGCCTTGTTCTACCAAGAGATCGCTCCTTCGCTGAGGAGGCGAACGCCATGGGCAGTGCAAAAGAATATAGATTGATGGATTGCTCCGGACATATACTCTCAGGATTGGGATTGGTTTTGATTCCTAGGCCGGTGTGTGAATTGTGTTTCGAGCGTACGAGAAAGTCTCGAGGATCAAGGGCAACCTTCTATTTCTTAGATCGATTTCCTCACTTTGGTCAGCTTTCTTCATTCAAAGCTGAGAGGAGCTTGATGCGCTGCCAGGCCTCGTTCTTTTACTGCTGCTTTGGCTGAGTTAAAGTGGACAGTCAGCGGGGAGGGAAGTTGTGCATGAATCTATGACATGTCACAAAGTGGTTCGTTGGCAGTAAAAGAAGCTTAAACGAAAGCACACGCTCGACAACGATACCTACATCAGTCTAGACATCGTGCTTTTGCCAAGGTTGCAACCGGCATGAGTGCCGCCGCGCACAGTTACTCCAGTACCTGGGTGAGGCACTCGTCATGTCCTTTGACAGTCCAAAGTGCCCACTCAGATCCTCTGATCCATTTTGATGATCTATTATTAGGCTGGAGGCCATCGCTCTTAGGTTGGAGGCCATCGCTCTTAGGTCGGAGGCCATCGCTCTTAGGTTGGATGCCATTGCTCTTAGGTTGGATGCCATCGCTCTTAGGTTGGATGCCATCGCTCTTAGGTTGGAGGCCATCGCTCTTAGGTTGGAGGCCATCGCTCTTAGGTTGGAGGCCATCGCTATTAAGCTGGAGGCCGTTGCTCTTAGGTTGGAGGCCATCGCTATTAGGCTGGAGGCCATTGCTATTAGGCTGGAGGCCATCGCTATCAGGCTGGAGGGCATCGCTATTAGGCTGGAGGCCATCGCTATTAGGCTGGAGGCCATCGCTATTAGGCTGGAGGCCATCGCTCTTAGGTTGGAAGCCATAGCTATTAAGCTGGAGGCCATCGCTCTTAGGCTGGAGGCCATCGCTATTAAGCTGGAGGCCATTGCTCTTAGG
>CAXAMN010027139.1:513449-546219 GCA_963970005.1 Durusdinium trenchii | reverse complement strand
CATCGCTCTTAGGTTGGAGGCCATCGCTCTTAGGTTGGAGGCCATCGTTCTTAGGTTGGAGGCCATCGCTCTTAGGTTGGAGGCCATCCCTCTTGGGTTGGAGGGCATCGCTACTAGGCTGGAGGCCATCGCTATTGAGCAGCGTCAAATGCCTCTCACAAACCGCTTGAACGAACTTGTAAACTCCAACTTGCCTGCGAAGCCAAAACTGCAGTCGTGGAAGCTTGCAGAAGCCACCGCGTAAGTATATTAGGTAAAATTCACCACCGCTGAAGCTTTGCGGAAGTGCACATGTTATTTTCTTGACAATAATAAATGCCTCTATTTATATAGTACTAAGATGTACTAAGGAGACCTATCTAACCTGTGAGCACCTGAGAAATACATCGCGGAAGTGCCATGGAAGAGGATTTCAACCAAACATGGCCCGCGGAAGCCAAAACGCAGGTCGTTGGGGGAAGCAAATCATGAGCATAACACATCGTAGACCAGTTTTTGACACTGCTCATCAGGCTCGAGGCCAACACTATTCGGCTCCATATTGAAGATTTATCCATGTCCAGTCAATGCAACCAATGTGCCCAGAGCTCTTCCCAGCACCTTTCTGCAACAAACATGTGCCAGGAGCCATTGACGCACGCCGCCTTTGAGCAGATGTGCTGTAGCTGCTTGGCCCAGCAAGGATGAATTTCTATCAGCAAATAACTCAATTTCCTGCCTTGACGTTTCTCAACAACAAATTTGATCCTTGACTACATTTGATTCAGTTGCCTTTCTCTTGTGACCGTTAAGAAGATATATCAAGATCTGTATGTAACCATGAGACCACGGGATCCAGGGCAAACGTGGAAAAACGTGGTACTTGTAGGTCAGCAACTCCCAGCAAGAGGAACTCCTGGTTTTTGCTGCTTGGAGCCAGATGGCAGGCCACGATGTGGACGTTCCCTGACGCACGAAGAGCGCTCGGACGTCGTTTTCGAGCGTCGGACAGCATCGGAGGGTACACTATATTTCCAAGATCGTTGGAGCGAGGAGCGACAGGTCCTGTGGGATTTGACCATGTGGTGAAGCTTTTCGCATACATACACGCATGGTAAGCTGCGAAGGATTAGAGTTGGACATTGTGATGAGCATGGACCCATGCATTCCAAAGTTCGGAGCATTCCCTCATCTAGGGAAGACTGCAGGGGGAAAGGAGTTGAGAGACTGGCAATACCCTACTTGAAGAGGACCTGAGGGAGAATCATTAATATATTGGGCTGTGGACATTGGCATGCATGTAAAGAAATGCTTTTATAGTGCTCTATGGCAATAAACGACCAACATCGCTCGCTTTTACAATCTTCTCGCTTTTGGGCCTTTCCCTCCACTTCTAGCACCGCCACACAGGAAACTGTTTTCCCAAAAGCGGCAAGACTCATGACGTCAGATCGTTTTGGAGACGCTTCACCGCTTTCCCCGTGAAAGAATCAACTGAAATAGAGCATCAATCAAGAGAATCAAGAGAGCAACTAGGAGAAACACATATAAAAACAACAATATGTATATACCAAAGTTACAACCATAATGAACGCGTTGTGCACATTGGAAAGGCGAAGGTCCTGGTATAGTTGGGATACCGCAGCTTTGCTTTCTTCTTGCCCCTATGGTCAAGTAGTCAGGGGGAGAAGGGGTGACTAGAGCCACAAGTGAAAAAGTGGCCCTTGGCAGAGTCACGACCCAGCTTTCTTAGACAGCCACTGTGACGGTCTTTGCACAAAGATAAAGTGAAATGCATGATTTTGTGTCGCTTGAATATTGAAAAGCGATGAATTTGCACCGCGCTGTCTTTCATCAACTACGTATGATAAACTATCAACCAAGTTTGCTCAAATGTCCTGTCCGGTGATGAGGTTGCGACAATTGCGAAGTTGCAGAGTCTCAGCGGCATCCAGCAGTATGGTAGTTGCACGGAAGATTCGTGCCGCATGTTGCACGGCATGTTCGTCCTTTCTCGGACTTGCTTGGAAAATGATGGGTTTGTCGGCGCTGATTTGAACCTTGCTTTGACCTGCTTGATTCTTGTGACACTCAATCCTCTTGTTTTCGCTTTTCGCCGAGGCTGTGCAATCCTGCAAGGTGCAGCTTGAGAACGTGGGCCGCTCGACCTAAGTTCCGTTGGGCGCAATCGTTTGAGGCATTCAGGTACTTTTGACCACTCGCCTGGCGCAAATATAGGCAAAATATGGTAAAAGACTCCACTCTTTGCCTTCCTAATCATGTCTTTTTGTTGAGGTGAGGAGCTAAGGCAACTTTGCAGCACTCAGGCTTTCTTACATACGTGCATATTATTTGTCATTTATTATCATTGACTGAAATTGGTGCTCCGATAGTTTCAGATAGATACCCGGCGTATAGATGCTACAGAGACAACACTCACAAACCGACTGCCCAGAAAGACGGGCTCACGAGCAGGACAAATAGAGTGCAGGGTCTATAGAGTTCTGTAGAGTTCCACGTGTTTCATACAGACGCTGTCAGATTTAGTATGTTTGACCACATTTGATGCATGGAAGCTTCTAGAGACCTTCCGCTGTTGTTTTTGGCTTCAAAGCCGCCTGGTCTCATATTGACCGCCTGGCCGTGCCCTGTTTGCAAAAGGGAGGTTGTGGCTGACCGGACCCAAACGGGTCGCATACCTTCAAGGCAGAAGGATCAGGGCAAGGTATTGAACAGTATTAAAAACTTCATAAAGTTCATTTATATGCATTACCTTCCATGCACTAGTTTTTCTGTGCTTTTAGTTTTGACTCACGTCACAAAAAAGCAGTCCTCGCGAGCAAGTCAATTCTGCGGCCGCAGATACCCACTAGTGGCCAATGGTTTTGATCAGTCCAGCTTGCGTTCCGACTCAAAAGCCCTGAGATGCCATTTGTTTCGTGGCCCATCCTGAGATGGAGCACCTCAGCATTGCCAAGCATCGTCTGGGAGATGCGCTCCGAAGCACTGTGAATGCCTTCACCAGTGCAAGTGGAGAGTCGAAGTTCCTGGAGAGCGGAACGCAACTTGGGCAACAAAAGATGCCATTTGAGGTGTCCTTTTTGGGTCAATTATGACAGATTCTTAGGCCATATTGAAAAGCCCCGAGGCTGACACCTGAGGAGTTCGTGGAAGCAGGAGATCAGCTCCTTGGGAACTGTCTTAGACTTGAAGCCTGAAGACATCTGAAGACTGAAACCTGAAGAATGGCTGATGGAGAAGGTCAATTCATCCAAGATCATCCAAGGTTGACCTTCAAATTCCCCACATGGCGATGGGAAGCTGGTGATGCAAACCTGCGAGCGAGTTATTTGCCACAGGAGCAGCAGTACTTGATCACCAGGAGCCAACTTGTTTGATAAACCCAAAAACTTTTGGATCCTGCAATGAGATCTCACAACCTTGCAGAATCCTTTTGGATCCTTTGTCGTTAATCTTTTTCGGATCGCAGGAACGTACCTTGCAGAGACCGAGTCAGAGCACCTTGGAGTTGCTGTCGTGACAGACCGTGTTCGCCTGACCAGTCCACCATGTAGCGAACGACCTAATTCGGTCGGTCAACCGGTCAGTATCATCCTGGTGCCATGACCCACAGCCATGTCTACAGATACTGTACACATGCCGGGGAATAAACCATCAATAAACTTCCTTGGGTAGGGCTCTCCAACAATGTTGTTGACAAGTTGTTGACCATTCAATCATATGAATCATATGAATCATATTGCAAACATGCAGCTTCCAGCAGGTCTCGAATTCTAAGCCTGTTCCAGAGACGAAGAGCACACTGTCATGACTCTTGCTGTACAGGGATGTCCATCCCATCATATCTTTTAAGTTTGATGGTGTGCCACATGGATGGCCTGTTCGCCATGCCACATCCTATATCACATCCATCCGATCGGAAGTTTCAGGCACTGGATTCCGCTTTGGACCAGATCAAGACGGAGGACCTGGCTGCCAGGGCGCTTGTTTGGAGTCTCGACCCAAGTCTTACCCAAACCGACCCAAGTTCTGTTGTGTAACGCTATGAATGATTAAGAGACTTACAATATGTTTTCGGTTACGTACACTTGGACCTGAGAAACAGCAAGAATTGCCGTACGCGTGCTTTCGTTCGGATGTCTCATTCACTTGGGTGGAGGTGTTTACAGCGATACGGTGACTCGCAAAAGAGCAATCCTATTGACATCTGTGCACAGATGAGTCACAGATTCGCTTCTACACAACCCTACAGGAAAGCCGCGTTGCTATTTTTGGGCAAGCATTGACACCAGTCAACATGCAACCTAACATGTGATCCCCATCACTTGCGCACCCGTACATGGTGTCGTCAAAGAGACTGTATACGCATCGTGATAGTGTGCGGCTTCCTTAAATCGAGTGCTGGCATCACTTACTATGCACAAAGCCACAGGTACCCCCAAAGGCAGGTATGAGTTGTGATTGATGGCTCAGCTCTTTCTGCCGCTTTGTCGCTGCGGGTGAGCACCAGGTACCTTAAACAAAAAAGCCGCCTTGAAAGCTGTTGACCGCGAACGGCGGACGGGTGGTACCCCTGGCTGTGGATTTGCAGGACGACTGGTTATTGCCACCAGAAGTGTCCACATCAGGTGCTTCCAAGGACTGCCTGCAGGATGTGGATGATTTGGCTAGTCCAAAGGAAGGTCACTCGGAATGACGGCAGGTCTTGAAATGATGTCCATACTCATGTCCTACATCGTTTGAAGACCTGATGTTCCAGTTCTTGAACTGACACGCACGATTTTTGCCTTTGGCAAGCAAAAGGACACCCTGTGATTTGCTGAGTAATTATGGAAGAACGGGTCTCCGCTGAGGCAAAGCAGAAGTCGGTCCAGTTCTGAATTTCAATGCAGACGACGACTTCTTGGGAGATGGCGCCAAGGCCTCAAACCTCCCAGACTTCAGTGATTTGGACAAACAGCTGCAAGAGGAGGCAGAGCTGGGCAGATCGTTGGGATCGATCGATGAGTTTTGCCAAAAAAGGGTTCCGTGTTTTGTGATGTTTTGTGCCCAGGCACGGATTACGGGCAACAGGTTTACTTTGAGACCATAGGATTCCATGAGGTTTGTGATGGTTTTCGCGACTGATTTTTGCCCGATTTCTCTAAAGGACGGCTATCCAGCTGCCTCAGCACCCGCAGCACCAGCTTCTGTCATTGTGGCAGAGGCGCCAGATGCGAACATCCTCAAAACTCGAACCTACGACGCTGGAGTCAGACAGAGTGACAGTGACAGGGAAGAAAGGGCAAGAGACTCAAAACATCTATAATGGAAGAGTGTGAGAACATGCAAGCACTTGTGGACTCACTTGTTCCCAACGACTTGATCCTGTTCATTAGAATCGACACTTGCAATAATGAATTGAAGGATGTACCTAAGGTCATTATTTGGGGGTGAGGTGGGACTAGTCTTCGATGACCGCCGGCCCTAGCTCCCAAGCCGCTTGTGGCACACCCTGAAATCACCAGAATTTCCGGTCCAAGACCTACACAGTCAACGCATCTCAGGACTTGTCCATCACCTATGACAAGTACTACAGAACGCCGAGACTGTGGTTATTCGGTTACAACGAGAACGGGGACCCGTTGACACCAGAGGAAGTCTACGAGGATGTACTCAGTGACTACAAGTCCAGGACAGTGACCGTAGATCCTCATCCCTTGACGGGAACGCCAACAGTGTCAATCCATCCATGTCAGCATGCACAAGTAATGAAGAAGGTCATCGATGACTGGATAGAGCAAGGCCTCACTCCCAGGCATGACCTCGCATCTCGGTGGCAGAGAATAGTAATGCATTAGACATAGAGACCGTCATCAAAAAACAGCTGCAGATATCATCACCGAATGCAATCATTTCATATCATTTCATATGGGCCTGGGTTAGTATTAAAATAGGGAGACATCCCCAAAGACCAGTCTACCCATTTGGTTGGAGACCACCCTATCAAAATACACACCCAATCTCATTTCTCCGACAGTGGTCTACCAGCCTGGCTTTTTCGAGCTCTACCAGAGCTCTACCAGTCTGCAGGCATTGTTTGTTTTCCTGAAGTTTATCTCAAGCGTCGTGCCCACCATCAATTACGACTTCACCATGGAGATCGAGTTCTGAGCGACCGGCAAGGCTCGACCCGTTTCGCTAAGAGAGGTCGACCTTGCCAACACGGTGCCTCTGGCAGTGGCTGGCCATGCCACATTGTGCATAGTAACGGCATAGAATGCATTGATCCTTTTGGACCATTTGAATTTGACTCGGCCCGCGCTTGGACGAAGAGTCTGACATAAGTACAGGAAGTTCAAACGCGGAAATTGAAGCGTTAAAACGTGTGTTGCCAGTCGTGTCGTCAATGCGGATCTCGATGGCGTTTGACCAACTTTCTCTTTGCAGATCCGAGAACTAGGGAGTTCTCACCATGCCGTAAGCTTCTCACCAAGGCAATTGCTTCAACACTTGGTGAATGGTGGCCGAAAGGGGCGCTGTGCACTGGTGACAACACTTAGGACTGGTCACCGGTGTTGGGTTGATTGGGCTGGCTGCTCTCCATCGTTGCACTTCTTCCTTATGCTGACAGGAGAACATGCCCTCGAATGTCCAATGAAGATTGGCAGCTTGGCCTGCAGCATGGTGACCTTTTCCCTCGCCAATCACAATTTTTACTTTTTTAATTGATTTGTTTGCGTTACATCACATGACCTGTATAAGCTTGCCATTACTCTGGAGGAACCTTGCACAAATATGGCACGTATTTTTACAGAATGGGTGTTATAATAGGGTGTGCTTTCCGCGGTGTTTCCACAAAATGACGGTTTGAACACACTTCTTCTTCTTCTTCTTCTTGCGATTGCCGAAGGCGGTCGCCTGTGGCCGCACATGCACCGAATTAACACAAGCGATTGTGGAAAGCAGGGCCTCGCCCAGCTGAAGCATCAGCTGAACTTTGGAGCCCCTGTTTCCAAGCAACCAAATCAACATTGGATGCGAGACTGCACAGGCCTACATCCTAGGAAAAGTCGAGCAAGAGGCCAACAGCAAACAAAAGGTGGGCTTGTGCACATACGAGCTGAGTACGGTCCACTTACCAAGCGCTCACACCAAGAAAATCGGGAACAGCTTCTCAGCTGACCCGCCGCAGTCAGGATTGGAAAGCAGGCGCGGGAATTCAAGTCACATTTCAAACGTGCCACAGCATTCCTGCGGGCGCGCGCGCAGGCCATCACATTGGCACCTCCTACGCCCTGCGCATTTGCACAGCTCTCCTCGCATGTACTTCAGGTAGTCACCGAAGCTTTGTAGGGCCTTTCGAAAGCCACCACTCAAGACACTCTCACTGCAACGTCTTCTCTCTTTGCCCTGCATGTACTTCAGGCAGTCTTCGAGGCTCTGTAATGTAAGGTCATTCGAACGCCACCATTCCAGGTACTTTCACTGCAACTGCTTGCTTCTTTGTCTTGCATGTGCCAGGTAGTCACCGAAGCTTTGTAGGGCCATTGGAAAGCTACCATTCAAGACGCTCTCACTGCAACGTCTTCTCTCCTTGTCCTGCATGTACTTCAGGTAGTCTCCGAAGCTTTGTAGGGTCATTCGAACGCCACCATTCAAGGTAGTTTCGCTGCAACTGCTTGTTTCTTTGCCCTGCCTGTGCTTCAGGTAGTCTCCGAAGCTCTGTAGGGTCATTTGGAAGCCACTATTCCAGGTACTTTCACTGCAACTGCTTGTCTCTTTGCCCTGCATGTGCTTCAGGTAGTGTCCGAAGCGTTGCAGGGTCATTTACTGTAATTTGAAAGCCACCATTCAAGGTGACTAAGAAAGTGCAGAACCAGCGTGGCAAAAGGCGTGGCATACAGGCCACTGGGGCACGCGAGTTGTTCTAATCTGCTGCGCTAGCAATCTCGAGCCCTTGTTTGAACACACACAGAAACAAAAACCTTTACAAACTTGCTTCAAATAGGCAAGCAAAAACATTAAAAAACACTAAAAAAGTTGAAGAACACATGTTCTTTAAAGTGGATCCCCCAATGCTTGTTCTACACTGTATTAGCAAGAAATACACATTTATTATGTACTGTTACTGGTTGTTATAAAAATGCTTAAAAATGTTATAACATATACGGATGAAGCAGCATGGCTGCGTTGAAATGCAGAGAGGGAAATCAATATGTCTTCACCATCAGTTTTTGATGTCAATGATGCAGTGTGTGTGTGGTAGGTGAGATGAGGAACCAAAAGCACACCAAAGAGTAGTTAAGATACTAAGTTTGCAAGAAGAAAGCAAAAACAACCCAAGAACACAATTTTTGTTTGCTTTCATTAACTTTCCATCGCCCTCCCCCCGGGAGCCGGAGAGGCAAACTGATCCGTCAGCTCGGAACCCTTTGCTCGGTATGTGCAAACAATAAACAAACTCCGTTTGAACCCTTGTTACTAGTAGCGATGCATTTGTTGATTATTAACATCTCAACATTTTTGCCTGTCGACCTATGTCATATGTGCCCAAGAATATGAACCATGAATAACGCTCATAAATTTAAAGGTGAAGATTCTGAAAATATGTGAAAATACTTGGCACTGGTGTGTGGATTAATGTGTGCAATGGTGTATGCCTCAAACACCGTTTTTAAATCAGTAATACAGAATGCCGATGTTGAATCTATCATTTGCAGTTGCAATCACCCACAACTATGCGTTTTTTGTGTCCAGGTTCGCTGGATTGGCGCACATAATCACAGCATTTTTTGTGGACAGGTTAAAACCGTTTAAACGTTCCGAAGGTGTTAGACCACAAGTCACGAGGTCTCTCGTTTTGGTCACCTTTGTGCCTCATAATCAAGCAGTCTCTCACCTTTAAGTCTTCTTCAAACACTTCCTGACATTGATGTACTGTAGTCGCACTTGTAGTTTGTGGAGGCATCGCATTCTGGACTTCGCGTTGCACAAGGACTTGGTGCAGTTGGACATCCTTCAAGGAAGGGATGAGAGGACCGGGGACGGCCGGGCGTCATTGACACTTGACTCAGATGACACACGACGGGCAGGTGACGCAGATTTGTTTGAGTGGCAGGATGGCCTTTGCATCCCCTCAGTTGACACCGAAAGGCTCTTGGCTTGGGATGGGCGTTCTCTTTTGTGGGCTGGGCGATCGTAAATTTGAAAATCGTCAATTTGAAAAGGACCGGTAGTCCTTGAGTCTCAAACCACAGGCTGTATTTTCAAGATTCTTCAATTTGCAAAAACAGGTTCATAACCGTTACTGGCAACTAATTATAGTGTAGTGTGCACTGGCATGACAAGCGGTGGCCTAGAACATCCTAAAACCAATCTTTGTTCCTTTTGCACAGAAGAAAACAACTGATGGTTCAAACGAAGTCACATAGTCCAATACAAAGAGCACAAGATGTGGGTACGGCGCATTATTGAAGGAAAACCAGTTGAGACGGATGCACCTGGAAGGCCAACAATGCGTTCTCGGACCCAAGTTTGATGCCTTTGTGGTCGGGATGGCCAAGAGAGTTTGCTGTTGCAGCTGTGCCCATGAGACATTGAACGTAGTCACAGTCGCTCGCGTTTGACCGTAGGAAGATTGGAGCATACTCAGCTCATCTCAGCTCTCATGTTCAAAACCCACAGAAAATCGATGAACATCGCATCTCGCTTGAAGCCTCAAGAGCTCCATTGAACTGATGCTGTGAGCGCTGCTGAGGACCTGGGCCGGAAACTGCGACGTGGCATCCCTGGATTGACTGGCCGCAACAAAGGATCAATAAAAACTACTAAGGACAAAGATGTATTAGACTATAGACTGGGGTCACCGTCAAACTGGAGGATTTATGATGGTGTGACGGTGTGACTATGAACTCAAGTCTGTCGGTTTGGGGATGGGTTCCACATGTTCTGGAACCGAGTCTTCGTCTCGTTTGCGAGGCCCCTGCAATTTCGAGCCTCCGCAGACGCTGGACTCGGTGCGCAAAACATCGGCCAAACTGGTCGAGTCCAACAGTTGCAGAGAAGTTGGAATTTCAGTGGAATTGTGAATCATGAGAGACCTCCTTTTTGGGTGGAAGTTGCCCAACAAGTTGAAGTTGGACATTGTGAGACTCGTAGGTCACCGTAGGTCCGAAATCACAGCTACTGACCGCTTTGATTGAAGTCTCTAGGTGCTTGAGCCGACAGTGGCGGATGTTCCCGCCTTACGGGTGGCGCGAAATGGCGGGATTTCTTGGTGGGACTTCTGTTGGGTGTGAAAAGCTTCTTGTTTCTAATAGCTTCTTGTTACTACTAGTAAGGCACTTGTTACTAGAAGCGATGCACCTGTTTCTAATATCTTATTTGCAGAGTGTTTTCTGCTTCTGATCAAGCCTCCTCTCCGTCCAAGAGCAGCCAAATCAGATCGGTACACATATTTGCTGCTGTACATATTTGTGGGCTTACACCGGTCCTGCATACGCACTCTGTGACGAGCCACTACTGCCTTCAGCAAATCTGTCAAAAGCATCGACAGCATCAACAACTCATCACCGTCGTGTTCTACCACGCGCACGAACGAAGTCACCCCACCCAGCATGCAAGTGGGGCTAACCCCACCCATTGATCCAGTATTTTGCTTTGGACAGTCTGACGCACCATTAATTCTTCCTTGTAAGATGTGATTGGTTTGATTTGAGAATCACCTCCATGATCTCACAGTTTCGGCTGCGTTTCGATTCCGATTCAACCCTACAAAACAGCCTGTCCAAGGTTTCCGATGATGATTTGCCATTGCTTGAGGCTCGCAGAAGAAAGCATAATACCCTTACCCAAAAGCAACACTTGTCCAAGTCCCTTTGTTCGTAATCATCCGGAGATTTCAGCTTTTGTCAGCGAGTCAGCGCGTGGAAAGTACGGGTGAACCGGAATTAACGTGGGGCGGATTGGGCAGGCAGTTGGTTCAAGGTTGCTCGAGGTTGCTGGTTCTGTTGCACATGAACATAGCATGAAAATGCTTACCAGGCTGTCTTGGATGAAGATGAGAGACCATTGGTACAGGCTGGCGGAAATTTGTTGACAAGCTGTTGGTGTTGCGCACCAATTTTGCTAAGTTGGCAACATGTTCCAAGCTTGCACTGTAATGTCGCAAGCTGCTGCTGTGTGCCCCATCCGCAATGACCAGATCATGGTTGGCTGCCACAATGGCCGCAATGCTAAGCGTTGGGCCACACTTGCGAGGCAGAGCGAGTTGAAGGAGTTGGAGAAGCCGTTGACATCGATGAGGAAGACATGCCATTGATCCAGGACATCGGCTAAGAATGACCAAGAAAGCTCAGCAATCGTTCATTGTTCATTGCTTCTTACTTCTTCAGATGAGTCAGTTTCTCAGGGGGTAATTGTATGTACATTGATTGACCCTGCTGTTATGTTATTACTACACGACTTGCTTCATGGAATCCAAGCACATAATCCAAGCACATAGATTCTGTGCAACCCACATGTCAGGCCAGCGGCGGCCACTGCAAATCGGAGGAAGACATACCTTTGGCACAGGTTTGGATGGTTTGCTTCATTGATTGCAACCCTTTCATGTTCTGGAATGACCCTGCTTAGAAGTGGAATGATGCGGATCCCTTGTTAAAGGCGGGTGACATCAGCTTTTGAGGGCGCACCATGCCTGACCAGGCCTTCTCCGCAGAGAAACGCAAGGCTGGAAAGCAAGGGGTCATGATGGCTGAGACATTTCATGCATGTGAGGAAGATAATTTTGCGGCAATGCAGTGCAGCATGAAGCCATTGAATTGGGTTTTACTGTAATACCGCGAGCATTCATCCACAAAAATAGACACCCAGTTGTTGGGTTGGGCGCCTATCTCAAATGGATGCTGGAACGCTTGATGCTTTGGAGCTCCGGCCAGGTTTGTAAACTTCTTTTTCTTTTCCGCTTGTTCTACCTATCATGCCATTTCAATTGATGGCAGCACTATCGACACTCTGGACGCATAGCGCAAAAACAGAAAACCTAGTGAGCTAGAAAGAGAATGCACCGAATTAAGCATCATACTCACTCAAGGAAAAGTCCCAGGTCTTCAACGTACGCCCTCCACCGTCCAATAGCTTTGCAGCAAAAGACTCAAGCTCAGGGACAGTAAAAAACGGTCTAGCTTCCAAGATAACCCCTCGGGGCAGGGCCCAACCACAGGAGTGGCTTTCGTCGCGGCGGTGTTTCCCGGGGATCCTGGTTTGGCCCGAACAGGCAAAAACGGCGTCAAAGAGTCGCTTTAGAACGCGGACCAGAACGCCAAAAGTGGCATTTTCATCCAGTGAAGCAAACGTGATGTGCAATTTCCACATAGGCCACCGAGGCTGAACTGTCATGCTTCCATTTCAAAGAACTCAAAGAACCGAAAAAGGAGTCTAAGTCATCTGAATCGCATAAGGAAGCAATAACATCTCGAGAATTTGCATGCGGCTTGGGCTGCCACTGGAAACTGCTATCATCACCGGACCAGTCCCAATCTGGAAAGCGAGATTTGTAGTCATTAATGGCAACAGGAGGTAGATTATCTTCCTTGGTCCCCCATCACATTTTGACGACTCCCTCAGAGCCGATTTCTCTATTTAGCCGGACAAGAGCAATTTGGCGGTCTAACACAGAACGTTGCACCTGTGGCCAAAGTCCGGGTTCAACACAAGCATTGTCACGTGCAGCTTGCCTTTTTCATCAGCAAGGCGATTACACCTAATGTACTGTAAAGGCAGATTGAACTTCTCCGCATTTTCTTGTGTAAGAGACTGGAGCGGCACATGGTCACATGTGTGGGCTGGCATCTTTTCCGCTTGTTCTTATTTCATTGATGCTGTTTGTAAATCTATCGCCTCAGATATGCTGTGCATAGTTCACATGCAAGCTATTGCCATTGGTACAAACACGAGGACAGCAGAAGAGCTGTGTTCGCATATGCTGTGTCAAGTGACACCATGAGCTTCGACGCGGATAGAACGGGCACTGCGCAGATCAAAGTTGATCCCCTGAATCCATTTCGGCAGATGAGCTTCCAAGTCTTTAGACTTCAGGTTCAGGATTGGGCTTGTTGCTAGTGTTGTCAATACAAAACACGTATCTCGAAAGCAAACCATGTCAACAGACCCCTTCGTCTGCTGCCTGAGACCTCTGCGCCCCAGGGCGGCTTGTGGTGTCAGGCAACACCGCAGCGCCGGCCCAGGCGACCGGCGAGCGGTCGCTCACGAAGGGAGTGTTTCCATGTGGTTCCGAGTTTTTCTTGTTAACTTGTTAACTAGTGCTATAGGTATAGGCTATAGTATGCTATAGGTCCACTAGTTCCAGCATGTTCTAGGATTCCAGCCACACATCGCATGGAAAGTACCATCGCGCATGCCAATCATTTAGCCGAACCTTTCAAATGCTGCTTTGAAAGCAAAAAAGACAAACAAACACACAATAACGAAGGGGCCCCGTCAGCCGCTAAATGTGCCATTGGAATTTCGACTGCGCTCTTGGACTGTGATCGCAGTACCACCCACTGATAGATCAGTCTCAATCGCCTCAGCTGCTCATAGTCGACTTGTGATTGTCCAGAGGCTGCTTGGGATGCTGGTGGGGTGGCCTGGTCAGAGCATCATCCGAGGCATCGCATAAATTGCCCTTCATGACATGGATCAATGCATTACCTTCGGATGTACTGTAGATTACATGTATATATTTATTTAGATTTATTTAGATGTTTTTCCCCTATTGTTTTTCCTATTTCTCTTATTATTACTATTATTATTGCTTTTCAAAATCTCATGTACTGTGTTGACGCAACGAGGAAACCCTGCACCTTATCCATGACAGAAATGGAGGGCACAGGACGAGGTCGTATGAAGTCGTCATACTGTACGAGCAAATGAACAACTTCCACCACGTTTTCTTTTTTCTTGTAGTGTCAGCATGTGTCAGCAAACGCCCGCTTCTTGCCAAGGGACAGCGGGCGGAACAAAGCGCTCCGCCAGTGAAGAAGCAATTGCTGGAGGAGGCCGCTGTATATTATTCTGTTCATGGTTTGTGGTTAACCCAGGGTGCCCGGTTTGGACCCACAACCATATGATGATTTATGATAATTATATATATATATACAATTTTGATGTTTGATGGCCGCTATCAATCACAGTCACAATATGCTTGTTGGACATCAGAACGCTTCACATATGTTTAGAGGTGAATGCACTGAAAGCATTGCTGGACAAGTCGCAGCTATCCCAAGGCAGGGAAAGTTGCAGTTTTGGGTCTCCCAAAGATCCCTCGGTTACTGTAATAATGATCCCCACCTAGCCATCTCTTGACCGCTGCAGGATCCTGCAGGCTTTCAAACTCCTTGACATTAATTCTTACATGAACCATCCGGACTGTTATGGTATGTTCGTTCTTCTTTCCAAAACTACTAGTCTTCTTTGCCTCTCCACATCACTATCTGTCTTTCTCTCTCCCTCTCTCTTTCTTTTTCTGTGAGCTGTTGAAGCTGTTGGTTCTCAAGGGATACAGAGCTCAGAGCACCTTCCGCCAGTTCGCAGCCTCGATGCGCTGCTTCGCAGCCTACGGGATGTGCGAGCCGCTCTCCAGGCGGTGCCGTCTGAAATGGGAAGAGGCCGAGGTGAAGATGATAAACTATGATAAAAACATTGTGTAAATAATGGGGTCCCTTTTAATAAGGTTCCTATTTTTTTTCAATGTTTAACAGCTATATATATATAGACATGGTTACTCCTATGTCAGAGGAAACGGAAGGGAAGTGCACAGAAAGGGTTTTGCAAACACCTATTCTACATTATTCTACTAACTTTTTGGAAGGTCCGCGACATTCGTGGAACCCAGGGCTATTTGTGGACGTTTCGTGGAGTGGTGGGCCCGTGGGAAAACTAAGCGTAACAAAAGCCCAGCAACCTTCGCAGAACTTCGTGGAAGGTATTTTTGGATAGCTTTGATGCACAAACTTTGTATGAACAGTTTTGCTGACTGCCTTTCTCCACACACCCTCCATTTAGCCTTCACTATGTGCGACCGAATTGAACCTGACGAGACGATGTTCACTATCACGATGTGCATGAGGCTGCTGCGATCAGCCCACCCGCAACATGTGAAGTGGTGTCTCCGGACGAAATCGGTCAGGGCACCAAATCAGCGTTTTTGGGAACTGAAATGAAACCGACGAGTTCACCATGTTCTTTTTTTTGTTCAGGCTTTTTCGCCACAAGTTTGCAGGATTTTCGAGAATCTGCCAGTCTCACATTGAATACCCACCTGTCAATTTTTTGCTTCACGGAGTTCAGTTTTGTGTTTAGAAACTCAAGCAAATGCATTCAAACACTGAATGCCCGTCTCCTCTTCCACAATGTATATATATATATCATATCCTAGTGTATGACTAGGGTGTAGCCCATTACTATTAACAGTCAGTAAAAGACTATGACTATCACTGTTTTTGAGAAAGGCCTCCACTAACCATCATCATCCACTGTTACTGGCAATGGGATAGACCCTATCTGTATGACTGTCAACTACTGCTACTCAATTGCAAAATAGCCTTTTGAAATCCTCTTGGCCTAGAAACGTGTCGGCATGTGCACACCCAAGGTGTACAGAGTCCGAAAGCACCTTTGAGGAGCAGTTCGCGGAGGGGTGCAGTTCATTTTGAGATCGGCTAGCTGCAATGATTCTGAATGTTTGATTCGATGTGATTCGATGTGCTAGCGGACAGGCAGCTTTGCTAATGCCTTCGTATCCTCAAGAAAGCCAAAGACGCTGTCACAGGATCACAGAGCGGCTCAAGGCGACGACAGATTGGGAAGTCTTTGCGCTATCCAAGCTTCTACAGAACATCAATCGAATGATAGACTAGAGAAGAAACAAAACCGCAAGATTTTATGTGAAATGATATTCACGCAGACAATTTTGTTGCATAATTAGTTGCATTTCGTTCTTAGTTGCATTTTGCGGAAGATGTGTGCCTCAATCCTGTTGCTGCAGTGCTTGCATTTCTTCACAACACCTGGTTAAGGGTCTTCGGGAGTCGGCGCAGCTAGGCGGAAATGTATCAGAACAGGATCTGAAAAAATGTCGCGGTGTTTGTTTGAGGATGCAGCTTGCTCAACAATGAGAAAACAGAACATATCCAGTGGTGATGTTCCCTTGAGATGTCATCCATTGATTGCTTATATAATACTGCTTACTTAACGTCTTCGGTTTGCAGCCAGCCCACTCAACAGGTCAGGAAGCCAAAGGCCAAAGCGGAGAAGCGTTTTCCTCGGCCAAAGCGGAGAAGCGTTGTGCATCGATTGTCCTCGCAAGTCAGTTGATGGCGTAACATAAAGATATGGCCCTCCAACTGAATGGTGTTGTCCACAAATAGTACTGGCCAGCACTGAGTCCAATATCGCCTCAGTCTCAACTGAAGCGGCTGAAGCGTAACCCTTAGGGTAAAACTCACTGAGGCGGCTGCAAAGACCAGTCGCGAAGGCTGCCAGGGTAAGGAGCTCAATGAAACACGTTGCACGGCCTGCTATTGACTATTGGAGCCATTTCATAAGGTCTTGAAGCGTTGCGCTACTACGGGTGCACGGTCAACTCCCCCCCATGTTTGCAGAGTCAAGAGACTGGTGCTAAATCGCCTGAACAGGAGCTTCAGGGACATGGAATGATTAGTGAAGATGTATGAAGATGGAAGAGGTTGCAATGCACCAGTTGGTTGGAAAGCTTTTGATTTGCTTGTCATCGATTTGCCGTTTCCAAAGATCGAAGCACTGACATGATACAGTCTGTATATGTTTATAATTATTCTGTTGACTTAGAATTCAATTTGAGCTTGGTCGTGTCACATGATCAACAGACCAAACTCAGCGGACTGAGGGAAAAGCAGCTGCATGCCCAAAGTTTTCTGACCGCGAGCGAGAGGAACAGCTTCTTTGCTCGAGGGCATGTTCGCTTGGGTACAACCGTGTTAGTGTTGATGGCTAATCTCTAAGGAAGACATTGGTTGCCAAACCTTTTGTATTTTGTAGATTGCGCACAGTCGGCTTTTCAGCGCGACCGCATGTTGACCGGTGGACCGCTGAACGACAGATCCGATCGTCGCTTCGCCTCCGGCAGATCCATTTCCATGTCGCCGATTGAGCGAATGCGGCAGAAGTTGTGCCAGCTCCTAGCTGCCCTCCTGTATGCTCCTGCTGTTGTGCTTTAAAACCAAGAACAAATGTTTGCACCAACTTCCGCTGCCTCGTCCCCCTTGAAGAAATGTTTGGGCTGCAAGGATTCATCAGCCTTGATGACCAAGCTTATGGATGCTGCAGACTTCAACTCCAACCAGCAGGGTGCGGCCTGTCATTCATAAACACGGTCGACTCCAAGCTTCGTGCACTGCGATGCTACTTGCCTAACTGAGATGAACAGCTACAATGCTTCCTGAGCGCTTGTACGGCTTGTAGCACTTTCTCAAATCTCCACTCTTCAAAAGAATCCAGAGAATCAATGATAATCAAGCTCCTGGCTGGGCATCGACCTTTCAAGAGACCTGCTGCTTACCGCACTAGAGCAAGGCACGGCGCGAGAGAGACTTTCGTCTGCTCGACAGACTTGACAGGGGGCACGGAGCATTTCAAAAGGCTCGTTGGAGAAGTGCCTTGGAGATATTGGAGATCTCAACTTTAAGCACTAAAGACAGAGCTACTTCAGCAGTGTTGGGACTTGCCCAAAAGAGAATTACATCAGCGAAGATAAACAAGTCCGACAAGTCCCGAAAGTTCTTCAGTTTTTCATGGCTGGAACATCCTGGAAAACGAACACTTGAACTCAGATGAACTTAGTGAACTCACGCGAATGGCTATTAGGTGGAAGCGAAATGGAACTTCCATGTCTCTTCTTCTTTCTTGAAATGCACGGACCGTGAGGCCAAGAAGCTTGCACCTGCTGAGAAGCGGCCATTGCTCGAGGAGGCCACGGTTTTTGACCACACCCAAATAGATAGAAGTTTGTAGATCACTACTGTAAAATGCATCGGAGACCGTGCCACTATCTATTTGGGGACCACAAAAAATCCTGCCACGGGGTGATTTTTGGAAGTGCTTGGAACTGCTACTGTTTGCTACCAGTACTGTGGCACAGATTGGACTCCGAGGCTTTCGACTCGTCGTTCTCAAGGGCAGACTCGGGGCCATCAGTCCATGTCAGACTCGGAGAGACCCAGAAAACTGTTGACGGCCAAAAAGTCGTACACGCGACCCTGCTGGATGACAACCTGAAAGGGATTATAGACCAACGGGTCGTGAACAAGAGATTCAATCACACAAGGCAACGCCCTTTTAAAGGTGACTTTACCTTCGATTCGTTTTGTTCATCTCGATTTCTTGAAGACACCAGTTACCGACTCCAGGTACTGCAGAAGCACTTTCTGGCCAAAACTCCAGGGAGGCATCGGGAACGCCTTCGGAAGATTATCTTGGAGTGGAAGGCGCGGTTTTCTGCAGTGCAGACAGGACTCCTTGGACCATTTGGAGATGGGACCAAATTACACAAATTATTAGAAATGGGCTGCCATGTGCTTTGCTGGAGGCTGAAGGACTTTGATGGGGTTGTTGAGATAGAGCTCAACAGGCCAGGAGTTTGTAAGAGCTTGGAGTATCTTGGAGCTAAGTTTGTGGTCAGTGTTGGACTTGTATAGGGCCTAGGCATGCCTAGGCGGCCTACAGCTATAATATATATATATATGTGTTGTTAAAACTGTTTAAGATCTATTTGTGAGATGCTGTTTGATCTCGATCATAGCAATGAAGTCTTTGAAGCAGGAAGGAGGCGACCCGAGACCATAAAGTACAAAATAGTAGGAACTGGATAGGTCTATTCAATTATTGTTCAACTTCTAAGCATTGTATAGCGTTGTATCAAGGCCAGCTGGTAGTTCATTGGTAAAACTATGTAAAACTAGTGTGAGGGTGGAGTTACGAAGCCAGGCAATGAACAAGCGTGACTGAGCAGCAAATGATTCAGGAGGGGCGTGATTTGCTGAGTCAGGAAAATGCCCTGCTGCTGATTTCAAGTCTGCTCTCTATTTTGGTTGTCAAGCTTTGCTCGACTTGAATTCTGGCCGTAAAGGGAGGGGAGTGCTTTCATCAAACATGCACAAAAAACATCAATCAATATCAAAATGCTGGCTGACTTCATCACTGCCTGAGAAAGGATGTTTGGCAAATCCCCTGTGCAGCAACTCCATTGAAAAGCTGGACAATCTTGTTTCTTATTCATCAACTGTTTTGTTGTTCAGAGTACAACCCTTGCGCGACCATGCGGTGGAAGGATCATCAATGGTTGAAAGGTATTCTGGGTCACCAGCGCTCCAGAAGGGCATGCCATGGAGCACGAATTTGCAATTCTTGTTTAATGACACCTTTCTGCAAACGTTGCGAGCATCGCCCATATGTTGAGAGTTTGACGGTCTGAGGCTGTGTCAACACTGCATCCGCATGGCCGCGTGAACATATTAGGCCCAAGCCATTTTTAAGCCCACTGTGTGTTGGATTTGAGTGGGGGCATTGGGGGCGTTGCCAATCCAGAGCCATACCCAGCCTTCATGGAAAACAAGCTACAGACAAGGGCCAGAGGCACAAGACAACATGAGGTAATCTCACATGGATCAGTTTGGCGACACTAGACTAGGTTATCAGTTTGCCATGGCAACCACGGTGTCCTGTTGCAGTAGTTTTCAAGCACCTTCGAGATGAGATATGATGATGTCCAGTTTTGGATCTCACCAGTGGCTCTCTGCTGAGCTTGGTACAAGGCGCAAATTGATTTATGGCTGCCCTGGCACAGCTAACATTCTACCAAATTATACCACCATTGAATGGACCTAGGCTTGCTTGGAATCGCAACCTTTTGTGCTGTGGCGAAAGTAAAACACCCTCGCATGACACTGGGTATATATAATATATATATATATAAGTTACAAGTCGCTTCGTTTCGTAAAGTGACTCTTTTTTAACCCTCAGCCCCTGCTACAATACTATGCTCTAGATCCATACTTGACACACATATTCTTCAGATACAGTACTGTAGCAAAAAGACACTTTTGCGGCAGGCCACATCCTGTGCCATTGCTGCTGCTTCTATGTATCTGTTTTTCTGTGGCAGCCCATGAGCGCGCCCCAACTGCAGGGTAGTTGACCACATGAAAACTAGATGGTATTGACACCATTCTTCGCATTGGTCTCTCAACAGATTCACAAATTGAGGTCTCCTCCAAGATGAGGCAGGAGAAACCGATCCTGTTGATTGGAACAAGTGGCTCCATGCACGCAGGGACTCCATTAACATGTGTGGGGCTCGAAAATTGCATTGTAGCAACTCTTTCTGGCTTAATTAAACTGGTTCCAAACTCAAACTTCAACGGCTTGCCGACCCTCTATCCCTGCATTGTCATTTCTTGTTCAGTGCTTGTGTACGTTCAGAGATGAGCAGTGGTGTATTTGTTGTGCTCACCAAGCGGTGTCAGGTTGTGCCTGAGATTGAATTTGACGTCAAACCCACCGACATCCAACGAACTGGACGTCGGGTGGTGGTATCAGGTTGGTTCTATGTCAGAGGTGACTTGGTCGAATTTTCTTTGAATCAGAACTCCTGAATCCATCAAACATCCTGCGTGAAAACGTCAACCTTGTTTTCACAAACTTGATTGTGATGTGTTCAGATTCTCAAATTCATCTCTCCCATCCTGAACTTCGCACTTTGAAGGTTAAGACGGTTAAGGGTGATTGATTGGTTGTGTGATTGAATCTCAATATTTGTTTGTAGCCCGATTCGGACCAGCTCCATGCGAGCGCGCGAGCGCGTTTGCTGATTTGTGTTTGAGATGTGCGACGGCTGAGGTGAGTTTACTTTGGGTTCCTTGGGAGATGTTGCCTTTGCCAGCCGACAGATGCTGAGCAACATCTGCGACAACAATTTGCCGGCCCTCGCGCTCGCAAGGCCGGGGTGGGTTTTTCAAAAAACCGTACAGATTGATCTCAAAAAGATCAACAAGCGGGTTCCCCATGACACCCTTAAATCGTCCGCGTATGTATCCCAAGTCACGCAGTGTGACAAGCTCTTTTCTCAACGGAGCTCCGTTTGGAACACTTTTGATGGTCCTTTTGTGACTGGGATTATTATAACTGTGAAACAAAAGCAGCCCCCCTTCGAGTGGGTGAGCCACATTTCCCTGATGACAACGTGAAAAAAAAATACTGTTGCAAAGTTGAACGGTTGTTGACAGATGTCAGCCAAGCGCATTGTATAGACAAACTTTGCTCAGCCAAGCCATTCCTTGCTGTGTCTTTTTATAATATAGATGAATATAATATATATACATGTTTTTAACAGGCTACCGCCACCCCCTAACCGCGTAAATAGAAGGATGGGGAGGGAGAGCGTGTGAAGGCTGCACAGAAGCAGGTTCAGTGGGCTGTATAGAAGGGGAGTGTGGTCGAACTGCAGAGCGTTGCCCATGGTGTAGTGTGTCTTTATGCCCAACTGAGAGAAACTGGGCTGCAGTGGGCATAGATGAAGTAGCAGAGGGTGTATGACGCTGTTGGGTGAAAGAGCCCTGCCCATAGTGGTGTGCAGGAAGTCGCATGGTGAGAAGGCACTGCGGTTCAACGCAGCCGTGTCAATGTGAAGGTGCATAAGAGGATGCGTGCCAGCGTTCCCCAACAGTGTGGTGAGAAAGCACTTGTGCTTGACCCGCATCAACGGCGCTGCTTGTGTGGCAGCTCTTTAGTGCATATTAGGTCAGTGCTGAGAAAGGGTCTAGCAGTATTCTGAAGATGCTTGATGGTCTACACACCTTAAAAGGCCATTTGGGAAAGTGCTTGTGTCGGGAGGGTGCCCCGGGACCCGGTAAGAAAGAAAAGAAGACGACCACCATCGCAGGTCCGATGACAGATCGGATGGCAGATCCGGCGCCAAGCCAGTCTCCGGAAGGGTAGGGATGAAGCCATCGACCACGCCGACCCCATTCATCCTACACACATACTCATACGATTCCGCATGGCTGAGTGGGTTCAGCAGATATGTAATTAATGACCTTCAGAGTCAAACACACAGACACACACACACACACAAACAGCGTGGAAAGTGCAAACACGCAGGCAAGATATCCTCACTGTTAATCAGCCTACAGTGGGTCCGGATCCTCAGTTTCTGATGGTGGCAACGACATGACGTCTTCGCAGGGTTTTGTTGCGCAGCTTTGCTCTTGTCAGTTGTTCGTCGGCCGAAGAGGACTGAACATGAGCTTCTACGTCCTCCCACCAGAAGGAGCTTTCTCAGTTGTGGGACGGTGTTTTTGAGTTCCCAGTTGAGAGTCTGAGGTTTGGCACACCTTGCAAGCGCCACGTAGGTAGTCAAACAGAAAATACATGGGTTTTCAGCAACAACACGCTGAAAAGGCGAGTCCTTTCTGTTCACCCAGAAAGTTATCGCTTGCCACATTTTCTGCCTGTCTCTCTGGAGGATGGGCCCACTATTGTGTGGCGATGTTGCGCTTTGCGGGCTTTGGCCCCACCCAGCCACCCTTCACCACAGTGCCGGCTCCGCCAATACGGGGCTTGTTGGAGGCGGCATTGCTCCTGGTAGTGAATTCAAGACCATGTCCTTTTGACCAATCACATGAATGGAGAGGCAAAGCACGGCAAAACCGGGTGGCCGATTTGGCTTTCGGATTGGAGCACAAACAAGAGCTCTCACATTTTGGTGGTTATATAGACATGGCTAGACTGATCGTCAAGGAGGTGATAGGAGGCCTTTCCAAACAAGAGCAATACCTTCTGGGTTTACCTCCGCTTTTGGGAGGCCTCAATCGCTCAGAACACCGGATTTAATGAGCGCTTGATGGAGTCCTGGGTCATTGACATCGGGAAGCTCGGCTGTTTTGATTGTGGTCGCATTATCAGCATTAAATAAATCTAAAGATATTTATATTATACAGCAGAATTATGGGGAGGCCTCACATGGCATGTGACTTTCCTTTGTGCAATCTTAGACATGCAGTAGATGATCATCATTAGGAAATTGTTGCCATATTGAGGAATGTGAATTGTGGTGAGATGGCGATCTCCTATGGCGAAGCTGATAGTCCTGCCTTGCTCCTGGAACGAAGCAGAATGCCCCAAGAATGGCTTGGCCGAGAGGAACCGGCTCCCTGTGGATCGATCGAAGCCAAATGGTCTGCTGCCTCATCCGCCACTTGCAGCGCATGAGCTCCGGGACGACCAAAGGAACATGATCATGCTGAAGCTGTTCCAACTCAACTGGATCAGAGCGTCTACCCTTTTTCTACGGTACGTATGGCTACCTGAAGGGTGTTCCATTCTCAAGCTTCGGTCTGATCTAGTTTAGTGTGGAGTGGGTGAACTTCGTACCAAGCCCAGGTCCAGTTTCCATGGGAGGAGCCGTCCGTTGGTGGAGTTTTTGCGTGGGAAGCATGACCGGTTGTCTCAAACAAAGATAAGACAGAAGAGAATGAAGTGTGATGCATTTGCATTCCAGTTGTCTGAGGATGAGGTGTCGTGCTGTAGGAGAATGCATCGCCTTACATATGGATGGACACAAACGTGAAAGAGCCAGAATGCAGTGACAGCATCCAAGAAACAAGTGCACTACACAATATTAATGGAAATAAGCTGGGCCACTGGACGGAGACGAGACCAATGCAATGGGAAGACAGTCACAAAATCCTTCGCATGTTCGGCAGTCACAAAACTCAAAAGGAGTGAGTAGACAGGCAGTACCTGAACCCACGGATCATAGCAGTGGATCTATTCAGCGTACGGCTTTGATAAACCGCAAGGCTACTTACGGCACAAACAACGGCCAGATTTCTAGGGGCTGTTTCATCGGGGACGACAAAACACTTGCACATAATCCGTACCTCCTTCAATCTTTCCCTTGTAATTTGTTTTGATGACAAAAATATTAGTAACCGGTTCGATGCTCTTCCAATTGGTTGATGGCTTCCTTCGTTTGTGGGGTGTGGCACGGCCTGGTTTGCCAAGCAACGACGGTGCGAGAAATTGTTTTCGCTGTTCAGCTGATTCAGCTGCCATTGTTTTGTGTGGTTCCGGTGCAGGAGGAGCCTTGCTTATCTGCGGCAAGTCCATGTATATGCGCATCAATCCGAACTTGCAGAGACTTGGCAAGAAGAAATAGGACGCCATCAAAAAGAGTGTTACGCGGTTTGTTTTCACCTGGAATGGTGGATTGCCACCGGACCTGCATCCATGCACGCCGTTTTTCGCCGTGGCCTATAATATGCGGACGGTCTCTTACAGGGGGATTGTTGGAGTCCCCTGAAGTGCGCTTGGTCTCCATGGGTTTCCGGTGTCCAGTTCTTCAGCAAATGTCATTGATGTCATGCCGCTCCAGTCCTCCAGTCAAGTGTTTGATTTGTTTGACAGATCAGATACTTGCACGTTCCAGTCATTTGTTTGCTCTCAGGATACTTGCCTGTGCCTGGTGGCGGGAAGCGCTGTACGACTGGTGGCCTGGCGCCAGTGCTGGCCCGGCGTGAGGATTGATTTGGAAGGGCGGCAGCCGGGCAACACACAGTAATGACATGCAGACTCTTGATTAATAAACCATAACAAACCCACCCCATTTGGATGCACGGACTTGCGGTTCGACGCGCTCACAACCGCCCTTTGTCAGAACTGTCACCTAATGTGACGGGTACAGGTGGGTTTGGCATGTACACTGTGGGACAATGGCAATTGCAAAAACTGAATTGGATCCCTTCTTGAGATGACTGAGAAAAGAGTAATTATGTGAGATCCTACCCATTCAAGACTAAATGAACTGCTACCAGACGCCCACTATGTGAAGCTTACAAAGACACCTCAGCGTCGCGCAGCGACTGGGTCGTATACAGCGAAGGAAAAAGACGAGAAGGCAGGATCGTGAACTCATGGGAACTCGCCACTGCGCTGCTTGCTATGACGAAATATGAAACATCAATTTGACGAGTCGTTGGCTCAGGCCGATGTCGATATGTAAGTGCCTTTTGGCCACATGGGACTTCAAAAGTCACCAGAAGAGTCTTCAGAAAAATTCGCCACCAAGCACGACTTTCAGATCGCAATTTTCGGTAAAAGCTCGAGTTGGGAACCTCCCAAGACCTTTTGAGAGTCGAGTGAGTCTATTTCCAAGCCTTACAACTCGACAAAGCAAAAAGGAACTCCAAGAGACGATACTATCACAGCGACTACACCATCTTGGCTTCGTCTTCCCACTCTGCTAAAATCAGGCGTTTCCTGGAGAAAACATGCCTTGCTCATCTCTTGACAGACTTCTGGACGCTTGGCGTATGTCACTAAATGAGTCGAACACATTCCAAGGTTGGTCTCTGCTATGCACAGCTATCCCCTAGAGTTGGATGTGACCACTGGGGTGTCAGCTTCTCGGGTCAAGTGAATGAATTTAGCGTTCAGTTTAGCTGATCTGATCCGTGAAGCCCGATACTGGTCCACTCCGGGGACTGCGTCGTGTCCTTGGGGCTTGGGTGCATTCCTGATTCTCCTTGCCTTCCTCATTGGAATTTGCTGCGGGGGCTGTGCTGTAGGCTGCATCCTCTCGAGGGGCTGTCAGCGGCTTGGTTTCTTGGTGGCGCGGCTTGGAGCTGCATATCTGGGGCCCGTTCCTCCCTCTGTGCCTCCCTCTGTGCAACAGAGGCTTGCTGAATACCGTCGGGACCTTTGACGAAAACACCGTGGTGCGAGGAGTGGGGTCAAACCTCCAGCGACCTGAGGTAGCTATCCAGGCCCGAGTGTCATCGACGCCTTGCAGGAACTCCCCTTAGCCTCTTTCGTTGCCCAACTGCCTCTAAGGTTTTTGGGCTGCTCATTGGCACCAACGTTCGGACTTCGATAGGACCTGTGTGTGCCAAGCCTTTCCCACTCGGACAGAGGGAGACGCTTGATGACCTCTAGCTCTTCAGGGCTCAAAGGGCCTCCCTTGACCTGGGAGGAGGTCGTTGGCTTTGTTCGTGGAGTCGACGAGAGGTCAGTGCTCAGTCTCACATCAATATGGATCCCTTTAGAGGCCGAAGATTTCCAGAGTGCTGGTTCAGTCGCAGTAGGTGCATGTTTTCCCATTTTGGTTCGTTCGCGTGGCCTTATGCTTTTGATCCCAAAGAGCGACGAGATTCAGACTGCCATTTTGCATGCCAGTTCAGAGAGTCAGGTGGAACCTGTTTTCTGGGACAGCGAGGTGACTGTAGTGTCTTCGCGCAGCAAAGTTTTGGGCCTGGCCGAATGTCAACTAGTAGATTTAGGATGGGAAGCCATCAGCAGTTTCTTCAAGTCCACCGTGCTCAGAGGAGCGGCTGCGCGAAATACTCGTGTGGTCCATTTCCAGGTTGGAGACCAGTCAGGTCGTCCATCCGCATCTTCAGCCTTGCGACTAGCAGAAACCTGGTTGGGAGAGGGGGCTGGTTTGGACGCCGAGGTGACTGCCGACTATCACACAGGAGTGGAGTACGAGGAGTCAGATGTGCCTTCCCCGTCTCTTGCTGCAAATGGGGATCAGGGCGAGGTTGCCCAGCTGAAAGAGCGCATGCGCGCTTTGGAAGCAGAGTTGGCTCGTGCCCGCCAGCCAGTCATTCCGCCAAGACCTTCCACCGTCCCCTTGCTGCCAGGAGCCAAGCATGGAGCAGAACAACGCTTGTTTGGAACCCAGCCTGCCTCATCAGGACTCAATTCCGAGGAATTGATGAAGTTGCAACAGTTGGCCGGCACTCCGCCGGGTCGTTTAGGAGCAGCAGTTCAGCGTCAATCCTTAACAGATGTATCCAATGCTAGAGGGTCTCCATGCAGAGGCCGAGAAGGGTGTCATCGAAGATCCAGCATTGCCAGGACCGGAGTGGGACTTGGGACCGGAGTTGGTTGCAGACCCCATTCAACGGATGTTGCTTCAGATGAAGCAGAACTCTGTTTTGATGCAACGCATGATGGCGCCCAAAGATCCAATGTCTACCCTGCTAAGCGGAGGGGGCAGCGAGTCCGGAAACAACTCCGGAAGTGCCAGAGGGTGCATGGCCAGAGACATGTACCTGAGGACAGTTCAGGATCTTCCCAAGGTCGGAGAAGTCGCTCGGTTGAATGCCATGCAGGAATTGGGCATCTCGATGGACAAGGAAGACAAGGACCTGATGCATCTCTACATAGAGCGGCGAGTCCCCTTGGCCGAAAACAAGATGTTAGCCCATTTTGCCGTTCTCGCAGCAGAAGGGTGGTCGATAGCTCATGTTGCCCAGGATCCCATCATGAAAGGGTTCATTGCCAGGATGCTGTTTTTCATAGAGCAGAGTGCCTTGGACAACTCCAGACTGGAGTTGGGGTGGCTGATGTCAGGGTTCCCAGAACCAAACACTCATCTGCACTTCTCGGTAAAGGGGACCCCAGGGTTGAAGCCCTTTACCCGGCTTGCCCCGCTTTGTGGGTGTCGGCGAATCTGGCCTTCCTCAAGGACCTCGACTACATCGAAGGCAGAATTCAGACTCTTGGAAAACCAAAAGGCAAGCAGACCAGTGCCGGCTCGGAACTCGAAGACGGGCCAAAACCCAAACCGAAACCAAAGGGCAAGAAGGGCAAGAAGGGATCCGGGAAGGATGGGGACAGTGCAGACGCAGCTGCCAGTTGAGGGTTTGCGCGCCCGGAGAGCCTCAGTCTTTGAGTGAATGTATGAGCCAGCCGGCTGCTTTGGGACATTGCAGTGCCTTGGATCGTACTGAGGTTTCATTCGTAAGACATGGTAAAACCGATAAACGTGTAAACAGTCTTGATTACCATTGTGCCAGCTGCATCCCGCGCCGTGCCGGTAGCGATTCTCCCGCGCTTGGGCCAGTAGCAGCGCCAGTTGAATTTCTTCTGCCTGTAAGCCTGCCTGCCGTTCCGCCGCGAGCATGCTTATCCCATCAGCCTAATCATGTTTCAGGTCTGGCAGGCTTGGGTGAACATGAAGTCATTTCTGCCACAATAGGTGAGTGTGAAACCTCTACAAACACCTACAGCTCTACAGACCTGCGTGCAACACAGCGGGCAAAGCAAGACAGTTTCATACTGCCTACGGTTAACAAATCTAGTTCTTCCCCGAACAAGCCCCTTGCTAGCAGTAGCCAGACGCCTGCCGCGTCGAGTTCGGTTGAGTTTTTTGATCCATATAATTTGATGCAAGATTTTAATAGGGACTTCCTTAGCTCACGGACTGCGCTCAGCCAGTTTTGTAGGAAGAGCCTTGTTTTGCAATCCGTCTCCAATGTGCAGTCCTCTGCAAAGAGGACGTTGTGGCCTGTCCCTCTGCCCAGGTGGAGTTGGACGGCGTGCAAACACCTTGGACCCAGGAGACGCAAGCGGAAGCGTCAGCTGCAAACACGACACAGAGCTGTGCAGTTGGTGATAGCTTGTTTGAACTGGGAGACCTTGGGCCATGTGAGTGAGCCGCCGCCTGAGGCTTGCTTAGGACACCCCATTTCCAATGTTCAACATTTGATTATTGAACATATTGAAAGCTTAGTGGAGCATCATCTGTCTGCCGATGCCTTCACTGGGGATGATTTGGGTCGTTTCCAAGAAAAGTACCAAGGTGTAATTAAGCTTTTGCAGGAAGTACCGTCATGTCGATTGGCGGGTGAGGACCTCGAGCAGAGTTTAATACAACTGCATGCCGAACTGGACCCCTATTCCAGCCATTTTGGTAAAAGAGGTCCTTACAAAGAAAATGAGTCGCCCAAATCAGACCACCAATGTCCTGTCGACCGCTCGGAGCCGTTACCTATGTCAGGGGCTCGACCTGTCGTTTCATCAAGGATCAAGTGGCAGTTCCCACCAAGTTTCGAAGCTAGTGCTTTTTTGGATGATCCAGTCGTAAAAGCTGCTTTTGATGATCCGGAAGTCATGCGTAAGCCTGAGCAGTTTTGGGAATCCTCTAGGCCTGCAAAGATAAACTGTAGGTCTGAGCTGCTGGATCTTGCACAGAGATGGGACGACTTTGGAGCGTTGAGACTTATGCCTGCAGACCAAAAGCAGTGGGACGAAGCTGTAGGGATGTTTGCTGTAGGTAAGGATTCGCAATTCGATCGCCTCATTATTAACTCTCAGAACCTCAATGGTAAAATGTGGACTGTTAGCGAGTCACTCAAGACCCTCGCCCCTGGTTGTATGCTAGGCCTCTTACATTTGGAACCTTGGGAAGCTTTTCGGTTTTCCGCTGATGATCTTTCGGACTTCTACTACACCTTTCGGGTGAGTGAAAATAGGGCTAGGAGAAACGCCTTTCGCATGAAGTTTGAACCTCATGAACTTGAGCACCTGAAATGCTTCAAGGAGGAGCATGCCAAGCACTCTCATTTGTTGCTTTGTCTTTCAACTCTTGCTATGGGTGACAACCTTGCAGTTGAAATTGCGCAACAAGCGCATGGGAATGTCCTTAAGTTCTTGTGTGGTTCCATGAAAGATGAGGAAACCCTTAAGTATAGGCACCCGGTCCCTAGAGGTAGTTTTATCGAGCTCTTGGCTATTGATGATCACGTTGGCCTTCAGAGATTACCGATAAAAGACATCCCAGAGGAGCCTCCACTTCGAGACACCGAGATTTTCCAGTTAGCTTCAAAGGCTTATAGATCCGTTGGTCTTGTGCAGCAGAGTAAGAAACAAAAACGAAACTGCACTCAAGGGATCATTCTAGGAGCTGACTTTGATGGGTTAAAGGGTCGAGTGATGGCACCCCGAAGCCGCGTGCTGTTGTTGTCTGCCATTTCACTTGCCATAGTTTCCAAACGCACTTGCGCACGAAGGCTGTTAAATTTGGTGGTTGGGCGCTGGATTCATGTTCTCCTTTTCAGACGTGTTCTGTTTTCAATCATAGACTCGCTTTTCACTGATGGTATGGAGAAGAAGCTTGACCAGGTGTTTTGTTTGAAAAGACAGTCTCTGAATGAGCTTCAAGTTCTGGCCGTATTGGGCCCTACAGCTCAGTGTGATTTGAGAGTTGGATACTGCAGTGATATCTTTTTGCATGGACGCAAGTCCTACTGGAGGGGCTGTTGTTCGCGCCGAAGTTGGGGCTGCAGTGACTCAAGAAGTATGGCGTCACACAGAGCAGAAAGGTTTCCACACACGTTTGCAGAGTCCTGTGTCCCAAATCCTTTCAGAGCATGGTATCGAGCCCGATTCCATGCACATGTTTCAAGATCATTTGAAGAGTAATGGACCCCAAGTGGAAGTTCCCCTCAGCCTCAGAGAAGGTTTCGTTTTCGATTGTATTGAGTTTTTTCGGGGAGCCGGAGAATTGGTCTCTCGCTCATGAGCGCAATGGATTGCGCGTGCATGATGGGATTGATGTTGATGGGCGCTGTCTTAGGGTCAGCGACATCACCTGCGATGCGGTCTTCAGAGAGCTGGCAGCATTGGCGTGTAGAGGTGTCGTCAGAGACTGGCACGCTGCAGTGCCTTGCCCGTCTTTCGGCACTTTGAGACGGCCCCGAGTAAGGTCTAAGGAAATCCCGTTCGGCTTTGATCCCTCAGACCCCTACACAGCCTATCACAATAAGATAGCTCAGCGGGTGGGCATATTACTGATTTTGGCACTGAAGTATGGTTCCTTTGTCAGTATTGAGCAGCCTCGAAACAGCTGCTTGTTTTTGCTGAACGTGTTTCAAACCTTGATTCGTTTGGGCTGCGTAATCACTCATTTCGCATTTTGCTGTTTTGGTAGTGGATTTCACAAGCCTTCCAAGTGGCTTCACAACAAGCCATGGCTAGTGCCATTGCAGAGCTCCTGTTCGTGTCCCTATAAAGGAAATCACTTTGTAGTCGAAGGTACTTTCACAGAGGCGAGCATCAAGGATTTCAACGAAAGGTGTAGACCAGGTATTGAATCTGTGTATGAAACCATGCCGCAACCCGGAGAACGGGTTTCTGACTTCTCAGCTGTCTAGGTGCAAGCGATGGCAGTGGGCAGCAAAGAAGCAGCTCGATCGGGCGTTTCCCCTGTGCCGGCTAGCGCCGTGGCATCCTCTGCACTTGAAGTCGGCCTTACGCTAGATGAGATTTCAGCTGTGCCTTTGCCTGAGCCTCCATACCCGTCGCGTCCCTGGTACGAGGACCCTGAATGGATAGGCGAAATATGTGAGTCTTTGCCATTTCGTGAGGTTTTTAGATTCAATTTTGTGAAACCCGGCCATATCAATGTAAACGAGACACGCACTTATAAGTCCTGCATTAAACACATGGCCAAATCTTCGAGAGATTCCCGATTTGTTGGATTGCTTGATTCCAGAGTGACTTTGGGGGCCAGTGCCAAGGGCCGCTCTAGTTCATTTTCAATTAGCAGGGTTCTGCAAGGTAGCATTGCGTATATCATTGGAGGTAATCTGTACCCGGGTGGTTTGCATTGCTATTCAGCTTCCAACAAAGCTGACGGCCCCTCCAGAGGCCGCCCTTTGGCCCCCCCGACGAAGGACAAGCCGGCCTGGCTTGCTCAACTGGCAGATGGTGACTCTAGAGCGTTCGACATAGTAGTGAATTCTTCCAGAGTGGCCCGTGTTCCAGGAAGGTGGATCCGTTTTATTTTGTTAATCCTAGCCGGTGACATAGAATTGAATCCAGGGCCTTCGGGTCCACGCGCAAAGCCACGAGTTTTGCATCCTCGAGGGGCTTTGGATTTGACAGTGGGTTTTGCTCCTGAGACAGCCTCTCGCATGCGGCAGTGCGCGCAAGCTTTTGCTGAATGGGTGAAAGATACTTGCGGATTAGATTTCGATAGACTAGTGCAAGACCCTTTGGCTGTTGGATGGGCTCTGAGGGCCTACGGTGTGCAACTCTTTGAAAGGGGCTTACCTAGTAGGTACTTATTCGTTTATGCAATTACAGGGGTGGCCGAGCAATTTCCTCAGTGCAAATCGTCTTTGACCTTAGCCTGGCAAATCGACCGAAAGTGGCAGATCCATGAACCAGGTCAGTGCAGGGCTGTCCTTCCAGGGATAGCTATTCGAACTGCAGTCACAGTTGCAACATTTTGGGGCTGGCGTGTTTGGGTGGGCATCGTACTGCTGGGTTTTGCAGCAATGCTTCATCCGAGCGAGATGATCGCCCTCACAAGAAAAGATTTGGTTTTTCCCAAAGATGTTTGCTTTGATATGACCTGCCTCTATATTCATCTGCAGAATCCAAAGACAGCTAGATTTGCTAGACGTCAGCACGGCCGAATAGATGATGCTCAGATTATCCATTTGGCAGAGCAGATCTTTGGCGACTTCCCTTTGCACTGCCGATTGTACAATGGTTCCATCAGCCTTTTCAGAAAACAGTGGGACGCCGTCATGGCCCACCTAGGTATACCCCACCGACAAGCTCAGCGCGGAGCAACTCCGGCCTCGCTGCGCAGCAGCGGGGCGACTTTTCTCTATGGCCGCACCGAAGATGTTCCTTGGATTGCATGGAGGGGCCGATGGGCTCGAGTGAAAACCCTCGAGTTTTATCTTCAAGAGGTTAGCGCCCAGCTTCTTTTGCACGAGCTGCCTAAGAGAAACCGCGTGCTAGTGCACACACTTGGTGATGCTGCGTGGCCGATCCTATGCGAGCGCTGGCATCTAACCGAGCGCTACCCTGAATTTTACGGAGCTTGCAGCGCAGAAACTGAGAAGCGGAAGTGAGAAGCTGGCCTGTTTAGAGTGGTGACATCACCTGTGCA